>OU015643.1:1312500-1912500 GCA_907165235.1 Zeuzera pyrina
TGCTAAAGCTTTGTATTGTAAATGCATAATCACTTACATTAATACTTTTTTATATATTTGAAACGCTCTACCTCGGAAGCGAAAATTAAACTTTTAAAATTTATGTTTTTAAGCTGTCAATTATTATATAGGCGACAGTTCCAAACAGCGGTTCAAATAACATCAAATAGTCTACGAAAAAAGGCTGTGATAGACAGGTAGACAAGTACTGGGATCAAAAAACTAAAAAGGAATACTCAGATAGTCCCAGCACACATTAATTACCTAGTTACTAGTAGAGAGAAGCGATGAATAACGAAGAAGAAATAACAGCGAAAACGTGTGAAAGCTCTCGCATACCTAGGCGAAAATGTGTGAGATTTGAGGAAGCGAAAGAAGTATGTAAGAACCGCGACACTTGGCGCTCCGTCCTCTCTGACTACCCCGTTAGGGATACGGCGTGAGGATATGTATGTATGTACGTGTGATTAGAGTCGAAGGAGACATCGATGACTTCTTTATGGATGTTCTGGCTTCGATTCCTGGGCAGGAAATGAACTATTGAAAATGAACACTGAATGTCACTGGGTCTATTCACAATTCGTTATGTGATACACATACAAGAAAGTGGGCGTCCAAGCAAAAAGGGTCCAGTAGTGGGATATTGAGTTAAGACTAGATTCGGAATATGCACTTTACAGCATGCAACTTCAATTTTGTTTATATTTGTACTAACTTGTTCAATAATTATTATTTTTAATTTATTGGAATTATTAAAAAATATAATATATATTAAAAATACAAATAGTAGAAATGGATTTAGATAATATATGAGGATACGGAACAGAGCCGTTTTTACTGTCTATTTAATTGTGTTACACGTTATTTTTTTTTCTTTATCGTATGGCTCACAGTTTAGCGCATTTGCCAATATCACGTATTAATAAGAATAATCACAAGTATATTAGTTTTTTCTTATAGTAAAACTCCTCCAGTAAAGTTATAGCAGGCTATACTGAACTTATGAAGGACTTCTTGGAAGAGCGTGAGAACTTCAGCTACACATGTTTATTTGAAGCTACTCCATTCTTTTCACTTATACAGAACTTTAAACACAATATCACTATCACATTTTACTTTATAACTGCCAAAAATGTAAAAAATAGAAAATCTAAACAAAATGTCAACCTCACTTCTTCCGTTCCCGCCAAAAAGTCTCTACACATTATTTACATATATATAGATATCTTCGCAGTATACTACACGAAGTAGACAAAGAGAGAGCCCTAACCGTAGCGATGCTTATATACCTCGTTCGTTTTCTCGAACCTCATCAAACTTCACACATATTTACATATAATTTTAATAGAGGTATTACAATTTAACCTCCACACTAATGCCGTGTAATTACAGTATAAATAACATAAAAACTAAGGCGAACATTTCACGTGCTACACAGTTACATACTAATATATAAGAGCGGCTACACTTACTACATAAAAAGGAAAGAATCCAGCTACAGATAAGCTATGTTTTCCATTACGATAATTTACGATTTAGGCTAAGCATTGGGAATTTTGACGGCAGGCATCTAAATTTTTCTAAGTGACTATGAAACGTATGAAAGTGATATTTGGTAACCTAATTCTTCATTTGATTGACTTCATTTTATCAATTGCGTTACACGATTGGTTAACTTTTGTAACACAAGAAAAAATATCAAAGAAACCTCTTTTAAAACAGAGATTTACATTTTTCGGAGCAACGGGACCGATTTTTTTTTTAATTTTCTGTAGGTATAGTTTAATCTAAACATATTCTTCAAAATTAAACTTGAATTTTTTTAATATAATTATAGTTTTTAAAATAAACGAAAATAACTATTTTTTCGTATTTTTTGTAAGTTAGCGCGCGCACGTTGGTATAAAGCAGAACGTCAATTTTAAATTAAATTATTGTTTATCAATGCGTCGCCTTAACGATTGTTCAGTCTGATTAGTTTCAAATCGTCAGGTTGCCTTTAGACTGACTACCTCATTAGATTTATTTATTTATTTCGAAACATAAATTATAAAATATTTCATAATTATAAAACGTGGTCATCTACGAGTGAACGCCTCATGAGCGATGAGAAGACAACACGTGTAGTCATCGAATTATCGAGAGTTTGTAATTAACCTCAGTGAAAAAATTGCGGTGCGCGGGCAAGGCGTGTATCGCTCATGGCCGGTGCGTTGCAAGCGCGTGAATGATGAGTTGTCACTGAGTGATTTACTTGACGTATGGATACGAACAGTTTGCGAGCGAGGCGTTCTGGTGACCAGTATTTTCAGATAAAGAACGAGTTAAGGGGTGAAGCAAAAGTGAACAAAGAAGGTTGAAATTTGAGCTTTTAACATTTGGAGGACATATAACGTGTTTTAAAAAAAATATCTATGAATCTTTTAGTTTAATGGTTAAAAAACTACGGTTATCGCTCAAATAAACGAGAACTTCGAAAGAAAACTTTATTTTCGACTATCGAATTATATATTCGTTGTGTTCTTGTAAATTACATTTAAAAGTCTTTAATCGAGTATTTTTTTTACAATATTTACTAACGGGTCTATGCCGCGTTTATACTTTAATTACCTATTTTATCCTGACGTTTCGACCAGATTGCACCGATCGTGGTCACGGGCAGACTGATGAGGATGAATGAGAGTATATGTGTTCTGTGATGAATGACGTCTTCGTACCATGCGGTTTTTTGGAACTACCCACACTCATTCAATGAATTTCTTAATTTTTGATATTGTCACTGTCGGTACTTAGACACACTACACTAAAGACATCTACACACTGGTGACGTCCGGTTTTCCGGCTCCGGACACACTCACTGATGACAGGATTCCATTATGTTGATAAGTGGTATCCATTTTCCCGGTTGAAATTATGGTATTTCTTGATTTCAACCGCCTCTCGTGCTATTCTAAATAAATAAAATAGGTAATTAGCCTTAAAGTATAAACGCGACATAGACCCGTTAGTAAATATTGTAAGACGAGTATTTTTTCTTTGCGTATATATTTTCTGAGTTAATGGCTGCAATAGAGGTGTCGACTTTCAATCGTCAAAGTGGTGTCACATAATATCGAACATCCTGGTGTTAAGTTAGCGCACTATGGAAGTTGGAAATCCATGTAATAAATCCCAACTACTCGAGGAGAGATGATGTTGATCGGATGACGGGTGGTAAATGAGTTTAGCGTTAAATCTTATTAATTTTTTGGTGAATTAGATTAAAGCAGACTTTATTTTGCAGAACGTGAAGTGAAAGTATTGAATATGAATGTGAACAAAGTAAGGTTCTGGGGCTTGAAAGGGAAGACGTATAGACGAAAATTAAATGTGTGATACGGGTATATGGAAAATGTCTAGAGCAAATCAATGAAATTATGTACCCGGGGAGTGCGTTTTCTGGGGACGGAAGATCTGAGTTGGATGTGGAGAGACGGGTAGCAGCTGACAATAAAATAAACAGTACTCTGGCCGCATAAGTGGGCAGTGTGAATATATCTAACTCGGCCAAAATGGCTATTCACAATGCGGTGTTGGTGCCGATTTTATTGTCCGGCTTGGATATGTTCGAAATCAAACGAAAGTAGGATAAATGCAGTAGAAATGCGATCTCTTAGAAATATGTGGGGTGTCACCCTTGCGAACGAAATAAACGACAAGATATGCAGTATAACAGGATAGCACAACAGTGTTATTGTAAAAATGAAAAAAGGAATGCTTAAATGGTTCAGACACATGGAAAGAATGAGTAATGAAAGACTGACGAAGATAACATATAGAGCGAATGTGAGTGGTAAATGAAGCCAAGGAGGACCAAGGCTGACTTATAAAGATCTATAGCCAGAGTGTTGGCTGATGGAAATGTCAAAAGCACCCACATACCAAGGCGAAAATGCGTGAGGAGCATGATGGGATTCGAAAAGGCGAAAGAAGTATGTAAAGACCGCGAAGCTTGGCGCTCCGGCCTCTTTGACTACCCCGTTAGGGATACAGCGTGAAGATATGTATGTATGTATGTTATCTTGCAGTTTAATAATATGTCTTATGAAACCTAATTAGCCTATTTTTCCAAATGAGTAACTTTGTTCGTTTCATTTCATCGCTAACGGTATAGTACAAGCCTTACATCGAGTTATTCGTAAAGTAAAGAAATCTTTTTGTAGAGACTTCATATTATGGCAACTGGATTTTTTGCTAGAATTAATTTGTTACTGTAGAAACGTTAACGTGATATAATATATTCATTTTGTATGAGACTAGTTATATTGGAGGGGTTGTTTATATTTCGAAACTTCGAAATATAAAAATAATGACCAGAAGTGTTATTGTAAAAATGAAGAAAGGAATGCTTAGATGGTTCCAGCACATAGAAAAAATGAGTTACGAAAGACTGATGAAAAAAAACTACAGAGCGAAAGCGAGTGGTAAAAGAAGCCAAGGAAGACCAAGGCTGACTTATGAAGATCAAATGGCAAGAGTGCTAGCCGACGGAAATGTCAAAAGGACTCGCATACCTAGGCGAAAACGAGTGAGGAGAATGATGAGATTTGAGGAAGCGAAAGAAGTATATTAGGACCGCGACGTTTGGCACTGCGTCCTCTCTGAATACCCCGTTAGGCATACAGTGTGAAGATATGTATATATGTAACGACAGAATTAATAACTCACACTTAAAATTAATGGATTACCCTTTAAAAAGATCTTTGATTTAAAACCACCACAATTTAACTACTTTAATTCATTAACAATTGTTAGCATATAATACCTGTACTTTGTTGTTTATATAAAAAGCGCACATCAGCACTTTCTGCCGCCTATATTATATTACTTTGTTTAGATTAATCAGTTTAGTTCGATTTGCCTAGTATATGATATTCTAAATAAACAATAAACAAGTGAACAAGAGATCGCTAACAAGGCCTCTTACATTTTCGTCATAGGGACCAATTTAAAATATTGTGTACTAGGCAAATTTTTTAGCGAATTAAACTAATTGACGAAACATATTAATATAACAAAGGTGGCACAAAGTGCTGACGCGCGCTTTCTATATAAACAACAACTCGTACTTGTACAATACCTACATATCCTCCCACTGTATCCCTGACGAGGTACTGTGTATTCAGTAAGGACAGTCTGCCAAGCATCGCATTCTTGCATACTTCTTTCGCCTCTCATCATTTTCCTCACGCAGCACGCATTTTCACCCAGTGTGATGTGTGTATGTGAGTGTTTTTGACAATAACCGGACAGACGGACAAACTCATGAGTGACCTTGTCTTTTTTTCTAGGATGTGGAACCACAGAAATCAGGAAAAGAATGAAGAAAGAAGAAAAATGAAGATAATAAGTGAATTACTGCTGACGATGAAAGAGCGAAAGCGAGTGGTAGTAGAAGAATAGAAAAACCAAGGTTTGAAATCTGAATTTCAAGGTATGAAATATGAATCGAATAGTCAGAATTTGGTGACGAAAATATCAAAAACATCTGGTAAATAAATATCAAAAGCATACATCGGCAAAAATGTGTAATTATAATTAGTGTAATAAGGAATTTTTGGCGGGAACGGGAGAAGTGAGGTTGTCGTTTTATTTAAATTTTATATTTTTTACATTTTTGGGAGTTTTAAAGTACAAAGATAATAGTATATTGTGTTTTAAAGTACAAAGATAATAGTATATTGTGTTTTAAAGTTCTGTGTAAGTGAAAGAATAGAGTAGATCTAAATAAACATGTGTAGCAGAAGTTCTCGCGCTCTTCCAAGAAGTCCTATAAAGCTTTATCTACTATCTCTTCACTTCTGTTCCTTTACTGGAGGAGTTTTATGATAACGATTCTACTTATTAATACAATACGTGGCATTGGCAAATGCGCTAACCTGTGCGCCATGCCATGAAGAAAGAAAAAAAAAAGTGTAATGAGATTTGGATAAGCGAAAAAGGAACTCCACCTCGCGAGTCTATAATAGGCTAGATTACTATTTCTAATAGCTTAGTTCAAAAGATAAGTTCAGTAATCATAAATAAAACTGTCAAATAATATTCGAAATACTATGAAAAATATGAGTTATTTGCTTCTAATCATTAGTAGTGGGAACAGATTGAGGTTAAATTCCGTCTCTGTCACTTATAGCGCTGCGCAATGTCATTGGGACTTTGTGACGTCACAGCTATGTAACGCTATCTCCCTCTAGCTCAGCGCCACTCCGTTCCCACTACTAAGGTTTAAAACCCAATAACTCAGTTTTTGTCAGTGAATATCGATTAATTTTATCTCAAAGTCAAAGTCAAAGTCAAATCAATTTATTCAAGTAAACCCAATTACAAGGTATTTTTGAACGTCAAATCTATAGTTCGGTTCAAAGAGAAGAGAGAAGAAAACCTGGACACTGAGAAGAACCTACAAGAAGCTCAGCCAGGTATCATTTTTTCAACATCATTTTACAAAAGGTTTATTAAAATGCAACATTCAGAGAGCCAGTAAATACATGTGCAGAGCAGATCGTTTCCAGACTTGTTTTATCTTCAACGAAATCGTTTATTTTATAGTATAATTGTCTAATCAATGTACGTTTCATAAATAATCAAAATCTGTTTTCTGTCAATTGAGTGACTTCTTGAGGAACTTTATTATAAAAACGAATCTCTTAATCGGATTCAAAATGTTTTATTATGTTAATATAATATATAAAATGTACCACATTTATGAGCAGTCATCTCGCCTGTTGTGGAGGATTTGATTTATGTGTCGCAGATTCCGCATGTGCGGTGCGCTGTTACTCCCGAACGTACACGTACAGCTTGAAGTGTGTTACACGGGCTATGTACTTGATCGAGCGGCGAATAATGTGATTTATGCGTATAGCCAGGTTCAGGCGTCCCTGACACAGATCACGGCCGATAAGTGAGGGGTATACCCAAGGACGTGTTGCGTGTCCTCGCCGACGACCAGCGTTACTCCTTTGACTCACAAGGACATATGTAGAACTTATTGGACGTTGCTATCAGACCCCAAAGCATTAGATTTACACTACGGATGAACATGCAATGAACTGGAGAGTATTAGTAACAACCAAATTACATAACAATAGAACAATTCGTTTCATATTTTGACCTACTCTACTATTAATAATCTCAATTTTAGAATATATTTAAAACGCGAAATTTAACGCGATTACCTTTTTATTCTGCCTTGACGTTTCGACCGAGTTGCATCGGCCGTGGTCTCAAGCAAACTGTCGCAGCAAGTTTCACTCCGTGTCCGAGGTAGACGTTTTGTCATCTACCCCCTATATTTGTAACTAGTTTTCGGGATACCTACACACAACAGTCACAGTGTCCACGCGTTTAACCGACTGTGAAACACAAGGTTTTGATCCTTGAATCACAGGATTCCACATAGTCAATAAATTGTGCCCGTTTTCTCGATTAAAATTTTTATGTCTCTTGAGTTTAAATTTCCCGTTTTAGATATATTCCATAATGCAACGCGAAAGTTTAGAAGTTTATAATCTCAATTTTACTCTCGTATTAGGTATATACTATAAATTATACCTATCGTCAGTGTTCCTCTTAGTTATTGTGTAACTTTTGAAGGACTTGACCGATTGTGGTTATTTAGCTTCGTCGAGGCGATGGTTCACAGCTATAATGGATTTCTATCGGTAATAGTAGGGCGCCAAACCAATACAACAACAGAAAGTCTAGTAGTTTGGCACGGACTTCAGCAACTGTTAAATTTAATTACCTATTTGTATCGTTGTTCATGAAGTTATTTTTGTACCAATCTCAATTTTACTCACGTGTACTCGTATATCCTTACTAGTGATGTGCCGGATCGTTAAAAATGTATATCTGCGGATACGGATCCGAATACTGATATTTGGTGTCAAGATCCGCGGATCGGAACGGATCCGAATCTTAACTTTCTTACTCGATCGGTGTCGGTGCGCGTGACCTTGAAACGATAGTTGACGCGACTTGACGCTTTGCGTCACAGGACATGTTTCGACTTATATAGAATTTAATCTATGTATTGAAAATTAAAGAAAAAAAATTTTTTTTTTAAATTTTCAAATTTTTTATTCATTATTTTTATTTCAATAATGATTGTTGTGTGTGGAGTGAATAAAGCTCTTTTATTATTATTATTATTGAAAATTAATAAGGTAAAAGATCCGTAAACGATCCGTCAAAAAGTAACGGATACGGATCCGGATCAATCTTCTCCCTCGGATATCCGCGGATACGGATACGGATATCCGGCACATCCGGCAAATATTATAAATGCGAAAGTCTCTCTGTCTGTCTTTCTACTTGCTTCACGGCTAAACCGCTGGACCGGTTTTGATGAAACTTAGCATGGAGATAGTTTGACACCAGGCAACGGCCATACGCTACCTTTTTGTTCAAAAATCTACCTCTGAAGGGGTGAAAAGAGGAATGAAACTTAGAAAAATCTACTTCTAAAGGGGTGAAAAGAGGGATCAAACTTTAAAGGCAAATGCTAAACCGCTTAACCGATTAATATGAAATTTGGTACAGAAATAAACCTTTTCTATTAAAAAAACATAGACTTCTTTTTCTATCAACAATCTACCTCCATGGGAGCGAAAAGGGGGATGAAATTTTATAGGGGAAATGTTAAACCGTTGAACCGATTATGATAAAATTTGGTACAGAGATAAAATGGGCCTGAAAACTAATGTAGGCTACTTTCTTTTTCAAAAAATGACATGCGGTTCTTCATTTATGTGACGTCATCATAAATCCAATATGGCAGATGAGAAAATAACTGTTTTGTTCAACGCCAACAAAATGGGTATCAAATGAAATGGAATACGCAGGGGAAGGTTTCTGTATATGTGACGTCATTAGTAATCCAATATGGCGGATATTCCATAATAAAAAATAAATTTTTTGTCAACATCAACAATATGAGTATCAAATGAGTATCAAATCAGATACGCAGGGGAAGGTTTCTGTATAAGTGACGTCATGATAAATCCAATATGGCAGATGTTCCGTTACAGGAAATAATTTTTTTGCTCTACGCCAGCAATATGGGTATCAAATTAAATGGAATATGCAAGTTAAGGTTTCTGTATATGTGACGTCATCATAAATCCAATATGGCGGATGCTCCGTCGTAGGAAATAACTTTTTTCAAGACCTCCAACAATATAGATATCAAATGAAATAGGATATACAGGAGAAGGTTACTGTACATTTGACGTCATCAAAAAATTAATATGGCGGATGCAGCGCGATAGTAAGAAACATTTTTCAAGACCTTTTCTAACAACATAGGTATCTCGGGTAACCTCAGTAACCAGGAGAAGTTATGGAAAACGCGGGGGGGGATTTTCCACGCGGACGAAATCGCGGGTACAGCTAGTATACTATAAATTATATTGTCGGTGCTCCTGTTAGTTATTGTGTGACTTTTAAACGACTTGACTGATTATAATAATAATATACTCAGACATTTCACACAGCGCCATCTAGTCTCAAAATGAGCAGCACAGCGCTTGTGTTATGGGTACTAGACAACTAATATACTACGTGTATACTTTTCTTTTGTAAATAAATACATATTATACATAAACAGCCAGACTCAGGGCGGGAATCGAACCCGCAACCCCCGTTTACTTTCCAACGCGCGGAGTCGTTGCGGCTTCATGGCTATGATAGAGTTCGATAGGTGACAATAGGTGGTGCCATACCTCAGATTAATAACTAAAGTGCCATACCTAGTAATTTGGCAAAATCTAGTAGTTTGGCAAATTGTCAAATTTATTTACCTATTTGTATCGTTGTTCAGGAAGTTATTTTTGTGCTTAAGTTTGAGTGTGTTCAAAAGCACTTAATTTATAAAATTTCTAAAAATAAACATAAAATGCTATTCATCGCTTTGAAAAAATATATAATAATTCACTGTAATAACATATTTACAATTATTTATTGATTGATTTTAAGCACTATTCTCTAATTGTATATTTCATAATTGTCTATAATTTATGTTATTAAGATGTACTAAGTTTATTTTTATAATGAAATGTATCATAAATATTATTATTAAGGAAATAAAAAGGCTTTAATAATAAAATGTTTCCACTTCATTACGAATACACAGACTAAAAAATATATATAATGCTGCTTAACGCCCGATTTACATTGGTCAAGGACAGTGGCGAGTGGCATGTGCAAGTACAGTGGCGAGTGACGAACGCCGGGACAGTGACCGTTTACACTACAGCAAGTCAAGTGACATTACTCCGTCGAGATGGACGAGCTACGTCGAAAAATACGTGCAATTTCTAGCAGAATTCTTTTCATTACAATGGAGCAAATAGAAGAGAAAACGTTATCTTCTTCCTCTGTTATATATAAAAATGAATGTATACCATTTAGACGTCATTTTGTTTACAATATCCGATATTTTTATATCAAATCAAAATAATACACTAATTCATCTGTGATAATACCAAAAGAATATTAACATCACTATAAGAACATCACGTCGTCGATTTCTGTACATAATTTCACGAAATCTGTAAGGCCTATTTTTATTATTTTCCTTTTAAATTTACGTAAATAAATTTACGTAATTTTTATATTTATATTTATTTATATTTTTAGTTTATAATTTACGTAAATAAGAAAGAATAAGAACTATAAAGAATTGCATTAATTTACAATACCATAAGTACTTTACAACTTGTATAAAATATCTATTTTTTGTATGATTTTTATTAAACTTAAAATAAACAAAACCAGATTTTTTTATTTTAGGGCTCCGTAAAATATTTAGGTGTTCCAAAAAGGTTCCGTTGCTATAAAAATTTGAGAACCGCTACAATATCGCATAAAACAGCAAACGCAGACCGTCCTGTTGTCGGTCACTTACACACTGTACTTAATTTCACCGTATACACCACGCCAAATGGCGAGTCAAGAACCGTGCGGGGGATGAGAGCGCGCGCGAGTGGCGTAATTACCCGAAAAATAGAAAGCTCGCAAGCCAAGTTGACTCGCCACTGTCCGATCGGTTTACACCACTGTACTTACATACTGTATTTATCTACTTCACTAAACACTTGATTAATGTAAACCGGGTGTAAAAGTAAATGTTAAAAGTAAAAGATATAAAAAACTGAAAGAATTCGAATTAAATACAGGTATAATTTTTTTCCGATATAAGTGCATAATTTCTGCTGTCATTCTAACAATGATATTTTTTTTAAATACCTACATAGCTCAAATATATTGTATGGTAGTACAGAACCCTTAGTGCTAGAGTCCGACTCGAACTTGACCAGTTTTTTCAGCACGTGGACAGCTAAGCGTGGAATATCTAGAACTACCTACATATTAGTTAGGAAATAAAACGAAGCACGGAAACAGTAAGCTACGTCCGGTGCGTCCACTTTTGAGGCCAAGGCTCGCTCGGAAACATTCGGGGACAGACATTTATTTCATTGCTAAAGTTAGAACTTTGAAGTAAGTGACATTATATAAAGAAACATTATATATCGCAAGTAGAAATATATGTTAGAACATAGACATATTAAAGAGACAACAGGTAGCGTAGGTACAATAATGAAACAACCAAAATCTGTAAAATGAATTTCTTAATCAGCCGTCTGATGACATTGAGGTTTTTAATAATCTACCAAGAACTTTTGTACCTAAATTAAGGGCTCATTATTTCCATGGGAATATTTAGGAATGAATGTTTTAGATTATTTTTATTCGTTATGTTTATTTTCTTTTATTGTGTTCTTTTTTTTTTGTTATGTTTTTTTATTTGTGTATATGTTTTGTGTTATCACATTTATTTTTATGTATTTCTTAGGACAGGGGAGCACGGTTTGCTCTGTAGTGCATGGCTGCATTTTATTTCGTGAAGTATTTTTGTTGTGTTCTGTATTTTGTGACTAATCAATAAATAAATAAACAAACAAACAAATAAGTAAATAAAACAATGACTGGCCCGTCGGAGCAGTGGCAGAGCATTGGCTTTCCAAGCCGAGGTCCTGGGTTCGATCCCCGGTCAGATTAATTTAGGAAACGGGCTGATTTAGAATTTACTTTGAATCTGGGTGTTATTGTAAACTCCCCAGGTCATTTCTGTAGTCCACATAGTTCAAGCCACGGTTCAAGCCTAGTGCATAGTTTGAGGCCGCACAATTTGTGTAATTGTCAAAAAAAATTGATTTTGGGGAGAGAAATATTTATACCTGATTTTTATATATGAAGCCTTATCCTTATATACTTTTATATTTTTTATATTTAAATATTTGTGTAATGGCTTATTATTCTATTCGGTGGTGTAGCAAAAGCAGCAAAAATTTAAACTATAAAACAGAATGCAGTAACCGTAAAAGTGTTTAGACGTAAATTGTTTTCATACAAAACAAATGACATTGCGACTCTGTAGGTCGAGTGCTCAATGATTATTTATGATAATACTTAGTTTTCAGTTAAAAAATATTAACGTTTAAATATGTCCAGCTTTGTAATTATTGTAATAAATATACCATTAGAGTAAAAAAATAAGCAAGAAAAGAGCTGATTTAACTAATTCTAAATATTTCCCACCCAATTCTGAAATATAGCTGATTCATAATTCACAACACTGCAATTATGAATTAAATTTCGATAAATTTTCTCGTAACTACAACTCTAGGTCACGGAAAGCGCATTGAGTTAATTACAATTCGTGAAAGACGCGACGAATGGTACTGACTCAGCACCTCAGCAGGGCCAAGTCATTGAACTGAATGTGTGGATATCGTCAACAAATAAAAAATAGTAATGCGCCTGTACAAATGTACGCAGGTAAAAAGTTATACTTCTATGGCGTGAATAGAATATTAAAACTGACCGCATGAAATAAGTGAAATAAAAATTAAAACTGGCCATATATAAAGAAAATAAAAACTGGTCGCTTAAACTGAATTAAATAAAAATTAAAACTTGTCGCTTCTTGGACTCTTTGGCGGGAACGAGAGAAGTGAAGTTGTCATTTTATTTAAATTTTCTATTTTTTTCATTTTTGGGAGTTTTAAAGTACAAAAGTGATAGTTTATTGTGATTTAGAGTTCCGTATAAGTAAAAAGAATGGAGTAGGTCTAAATAAACATGTGTAGCTGAAGTTCTCGCGCTCTTCCAAGAAGTCTTTTATAACTCCAGGAAAGCCTACTATCATTTTACTGGAGGAGTTTTACGATAAGAAAAAACTAATTTACTTGTGATTCTACTTATTAATACGTGACATTGGCAAATGCGCTAATCTGTGCGCCATGGCATAAAGAAAGAAAAAAAACTCTCTTCTTTGCTAAATTCATAGACGCGCGCTACGCGTATCTTTCGTTGCTAACTTCGTGATATCACTGAGTAAGTAATCACTACTATGTGACGTAACTTCTATTATCTGTCAAATTATCTAGCAAAGTATACTCTGACCTTTTTCACCAATGATGTTATATTTAAAAAAGAGGTAGATAGGTTACGTTAGTACTAATGCTTGTAAAATATTGTCCCGGTTACGCACACACATAAGCCGCACGCTTTGTTTATACACACTAATAAAATGATTAAGTGTAAATAAGATAGCATGACAATTACCATAAGCAAAGTGAGACAAATATACATTGCACTGCGTCGCTATACAATGTAAGACTTCAATTGCATTTCAAACGAACAAATCACACGGCTCTCTAAAAAATTGTGATTGGTCAATTTCACTTTCTTACTGCATTTTAAGCGAATCCGTGACTAATTCATAGAATATTAGTAATTAATGCTACAGAACAGATATTTTCGAAAAATATGATTAATGCCTAATGGTAAGACAGTAAAAAAGGATTTATGTTTGATTTTTAAAATTAATTTTTCTTGAGTCATGTACATTTGGAAACAGAATTATTTAAGTACATACATGCATTTGTAAAACAATTTTGTTATAAATTTGAAAATGATAAAAATAAAACACTAGGTATTCTCGTGTAAAATATTTTTTATTTTGTGAGATTATTCGGATATTAGACTCACTACTAAAGCTTCTGATTCGTTTTAAAAATACGTATATTATAACTAATATACCAACTAAATTAACGTAATGAAATGTATAATAGGCACTGCATGACATTGACGGTTTTGTAACATAACTTTTTATATTCTTTGACCACATATAATATATTGCTCTCTGTCGCACTTGGTAACTGGGGTATTACCTATCGCAATTCATAGTTTTATGATTTAATATTTTACCGATATTTAAGATTTTGCAAAAAATGGTGACACAAATGAATTAAATAAGTATACTTACGCATGATACGTGATTCGTGAACCTTTGGAAGTCTTGCTAGTATAGTTTCTGCAGTATCTAATAATATTTTACATTTTAATAATAATATTAGGAAAGCACATACGTGTTGACACTGTCACGTTGTTACACGAATGAGCTCTAGGTTGGCTAATTAGCAAAGTTTTGGGGTGCCAGTTTTCGAGCGCAATAACTCATCTACCTCTTTTAAATGTAACATCATTGTTTTTCACGTAATGCGCTAAAAAAAATGTTTGTAAATTGTAAGTTTGCGTAAACTATATTAGTATTTATCGTAGATAGATTTAATAATCTTTTAATCGAATAACGGCTGAAGAAATAAGTGGATAAGCCCCTTCGATCTCAAATATACATATAACGAGATACACAATCAGCGTTCCAAAAACGTCCGAACTAAATGTGTGCTGAAATGAGAGTTTTAGCGCACTCTGTCTTAGTAGTAATTTGTGAACACTAAAGGAAACATGACAAAGTGCTCCTTCAAAAATTGTAAAAATGACACGTCCAGAACGTTAAAAAAGATGGAGTTTCTTATTTTCGGTAAGTAATTAGGATTATTTTATTTACGTGTTCATTATTTCGTTATAATAATAACGTTATATAGCTCTTTTTTATTAAATTCATAATAATACAATAATATTCTTACATTGCATCTGAATATGTCATTGCCTGACATGCAACATCTTATTCCTTGTCTAACATTATAATTTCTATGTGTCTTATCCTTGTCACTTTCATCTAACAAATCATAATGACGTAAATAGTGAAACAAATAAATTACGTGAATTACACTTTAAGCATGAAGCGTAAGATTGAATTGTAAATATATTTTTGTTAACAAACGTCGTTTCAATGCCATGGGAGAATCTTTTACAAGCTTTTACAACCTTTATATGCATTGACAGTAAAGTTTGCTTTAAATTAACACAATATTGAGATAATACTATACGATATTAGAAATGTATATGTAAAGGATTTTGAATCTAGTTATATATTTGTGATCGAAGATAAGCCTTTTACTTTCAATTATTAGTTACTTGTACCGATATCTATGAAATCGTGGCGTTACCAAACTCCGTCCTTTGTCACAAGCGATAAATGAGTGACAACGAGATCGTCAATTGATATCGTAATAGAAGTCTAACTACACAGCTTGTCCGTAATTGGCTGGTTCAACCGTGAAGTACAGTGAAGTCCGTATTTTATGCTAGGGTAGATTTTGCCACCAGACATGGATAGAACACAGTTAAAGATGCAGAAAGGCAGTTGTAATCTAACCGTCTTATGTCTCACCGACAAATTGTCGAACCTGTCACCTTCGCCTTACCACCGCCAAATCAAATGCGACTCGTGTTATTGTGGTATTTTACAAATATGTCTGAAGCAAACAAATTCACGAACCTCGTACTACGAGGACTGCAACTACCAACTACTTGTCGTATCGCCAATGGCCGCGCAGTCAATTGAATTACATAATATGTATATAGCAAACTTACAACTAGGTGCTCTGTTTTGCTAACCGTACTCATTTGTTAGCTATCCCCTTGATATGCGATCAATATCTCGCATACTCCAATACTCTAATAAAATAGTGTCTATTAATCAAAACTTTTAGTGGTATAATAGGTACATAACAGACTATTATAAAACAGTAGTATCTGAACATTGATGTTATTTTTGAAAGAATGATTGGACTGAAACTAAAACATACATTTTTGACTCCTGACAGATAAGAGTGGTTGTTTAACGGCATACGTACACTGCATACGTATTGTCTTTAACGAATGAACCGATTTGCATGCGGTTTTTTTGCGTGAAAGCTACAGTTTTCGCGAATGTTCTTCGTTATGTTTGGAAATCGATACAAATGATTTCTTTATGTCGAGGCCTTTTTTAATTTTAGTTATTAGAAAAACTGCTGTTTGGATTTCATGTAAATTTTGTTGTTAGAAAAAATGGAATCCCATTTGCATAATTAGGGTGTACCATACATCACTATGTTATGTTTATTATAAGGTAGCTATCGATATGAATTGACATGGAAGGGAATTGAACCCGTGTACTTCGGTCTGGAAGACAATTGAATAACCACTGACCAAAAGGACCATTCAAAATGGCATGAAATTTCATAAATGTACTTTTTTATACATTTTACACTATACGTAAAATAGACACAAGTATAACATAATACATAAAAATCAATGTTTGTTTGTTCGTATTTTATGAGCTGTCATACTCTTTATCCGATTGCGATTAAATTTGGTATGGAGATAGCTTGAATCTTGAGGAAGCACACAGGCTATTTTGAAAATAAAAGTCGCGGGCATTCGCTAGTATACAATAAATACAACACTGTGTTATCAAACATGCATAACCGATGTTGGTGAGAAGTCTGCTAAGCTGATCTGGGATTGATTAAGCAACGTGGGCAGTGGATAAGCAGCGTTGCCTCCAATTGGAGTGGGGCTCTGGTCGTTCATATGTAACTATGAGAAACATGGCAGTGCGTGTGGTCTGCGCAGTCCTGGCACTGCAAGGGCGCTTCCTTAAAGGTGCTCTGTTACTGCCTCCCCCCCAGAAGTGCTTCGGCACAGCCCGAGGCTCCGGACAAAATTTCGACAGCGTGCTGAGGACAACCGTCGCAGAAATTTTGGTGGGTAAATGCAGTGCCGAATTTATATTGTTCTTTAGTTTAGCTTTTTTTGTCACCCCTCCTTCTTAATTGCTTGTACTTACCTCAGCCTATTTTAGGCAATTGGTAACTGTATTTAAATAGGTAGCAATACCATTAATGAACATAATTATGTGCTCTCTAAATTAACCGCGACGCGACCTATACGCCTTATTAACGAACCCAGGGCTGGGCAAATGCGCTACATAACCCATTCTCCCCCAAGGAGGCTGGGTATTTGTGTGCAGATTTCTCTCGAGTTACCAAAAAAAAGATAGCGTTTTCCGAATGCATCCAGAGGCTAACGATGGGCGCCAATCGCCAATCTAGTGATGGCAATAGAGGTCACAGCAGACCTCGCTGACGACGTTGAGGCCATATCAACGCGATGCAGCTGGATTGAGAGGAAATTTCTCAGGATCGAAAAATATAAGAGAGTTGTGGAGAGACCTCTGCTCTCTCGGCTGGTGTAGTTCGGATATTTCCATAGCTTGTCTTATGGCCTCCTAATGTGGAGATCAGCGAAACATGGCGCACATTAACTCCATTTTTATTTCACAAAAAAGAGCAATACATGCCATCTACACTATAAATACACAGGAGTCGTAAAGACATATTTTTTAATACTTACACATCGTATAAAATATACATACATACATACATATCTTCACGCCGTATCCCTAACGGGGTAGTCAGTATAAAATATACGTATATTAAAAAAATCTATAATCTATATAAAAAAGGCGATGTTAAGGCAACATTAAGTTAACGTTACCGAGTATAAATTACAAAATTCATGTGAGTTATTTTCGAGCATAAGAATAAGAAGAATTAGCTTCCTTAAGAAGTTACTCAATTAATGGAAAGTAGATTTAAACTTGTTTATAAAAGTACAGTGGCTGGGAAATCATGCTATAAAAAAATGATTAAAAACTATTAAGACAAAACTATAGTTTGGAAATAATCTTCTGTGCACATGCATTTATGACATTGTACTTTAATGCGTTGTATGATGTCGAAAAAATTATATCTGTATAAGTTTTTTATCAATTCTTCTTAGTGTAGATTTGGAAAAAAAAAATTCAAATTGAAGGTATAATTGACTTTCAAAAGTGCCTCGTAATGCCTCGATTGTACTTGATGAAATTGATTTGACTTTCACATAATACCTTTCCCCTTCCTCGTTCCTGTTCTGGATTCTGTCTGAGCTGTCCTCGCTTTCGTTTTGGAAGGAGAGGTTGAGGAGAGGCTTCGTCGACATGGTGGTAGCATGTAATATCCCGTCCATGGTACTTACCAACTACGTCAGACGGGCGTTCGAGATGTGAGAGTATATGAGTAGTGGAGTTCACCTTGGCTTGGACGACATATGGACCGTCTCGCTTAGGGACTAACTTGGAGCTAAAGGATTTCGAGTTGTACTTGATGAAATTGATTTGAATTTGACATAATACCCTTCCACGCTGGTCGAACGAATCGACTAAAGAGAGGTCTTCGGCGTCGCGGGTGAATGAAATAGGTATTTCGGAGATCGAAGGGTTTTCGGGATCCAAGCGAATCCAAGGAGCTCAAAAGTGCAGAGGTCCGCGCTGACGTAGTACTGCAGGGTGCAGGGAGAGCTCTGTCACTGCTCCTCGAAAAGTAGTTCGGCACGGCCCTAGAGAAACTCCTGTACGTTTCGTAGAACTTCCTGGAGTTTCTTGACTACGTGCAGAAAATGATCACCACAGGATGTTTTAACGGCCAATACCACATATACTTAACTCCTCTACTGGCCAATGAAAGTTCTGTCAAAATCGGTTTAGTCATTCTGAAGATAAGCCCGGACTAACAAACAGACAGACGGATGAAAATTTCAAAAACTTGAGTTTTAGAAGCCACATGAAAAGCCTTTATTTCGAAATCACAGACCACCATATTAATTATTGAAATATAGTAATAGATGGTTTTTTTATTTTTTTATTATGCAGTCTAGGAGACGTTAGGGCGCGCCGTTAGCGGATATGAATATGACGTGTTAGTCTATCGATGGGCTATCGATTTAATGAATTGCCTGGCGTCGAGGTTATGAAGCATTTTACACTTTATCATATTAGACACGAGGACGGTCCCATTAATCATTTCTAATACGCGTTTCATAGTGAAATTAATACCTATTTAATAAGCGATAGTATTGCTTAAAAACTGCAAGCAGTTTATGGGCTCAAGTCAAATTAAACTCTTTCCGACTGGGGATTGATACCTGTCATCTGGACGCGATTAACCAGTGATAGATAATAATTCAGGTTATTATTATAAAGTTTTGATACAAGTGAGTACAGAATTCCAACTTCACCCGGCGCCGAATCTTTTAGGGTAGAAAATACACTCTGTAATTCAAAAAATCTAAACGGAGAGTTTAGGTCTATTTTGTAATTATTACTGTTTCCTGTAATATTAGCATGTAATGACGTGAGTACATCAAACAACTTCTCATGGGACAAAGGCAGAGGTTAGACGATCCATAATTAGCTCCGCAAGTTTATAAGGAATTCTGTTTTGTCGTTTATTGCTAAATACATACATACAAATCTTCACGCTGTATTCCCCAACGGGGTAAACAGAGAGGTCGGAGCGCCAGGAGTCGCGGTCCTTACATACCTCTTTCGCTTCCTCAAATCTCATCATTCTCCTCACACATTTTCGCCTAGGTATGCGAGTGCTTTTAACATTTCCGTCTGCTAACACTGGCAATTTTGATCTTCATAAGTCAGCCTATTATTATTATTGCTAAATGTAGATAGTAAACTTTTTAATAATAATAACTTTTTAATAAACTTTTTTAATCTTCCAATGTGTCGATACACACATCGATGCTGTTCTTATTGCTGCCGTCTCTCATGACCTGGCGACTTCCAAGTCAGCGAATGCTACAGCCAGTACTGCCGACAACTTTAAACAGGGTAAGTATGCGACTCTTTTCGAGAGTTTCATAATCACGCTTTTTGCAGTCGAAACTTGGACTTGGGGCCCCGAAGCCCACTGTCTGGTTTCCTAGATTCGTAACTGGTAGAGACTTCGGGACATCGCCAGCGAATTAGCTTCGCCATTCGATGAGGTAATTCTACCAGTCTAGCAGGCACTCTAAGCAATAACAACTTTTTAAATGGCGAGTCTGAGGAAGTCGTATTTATAATATATAGTTTTATAGATTCAGGTGTTACTTTGCGGAAATCCATCGCATGTGATAAATTCCTAAAATCTTTAGCTATCTTCCGCTCAAACTAAAAATCACAAATCGACACGTGTTTCGCCTCTCAACGAAGCATCCCCAGGATATACCAGAGATAGAATTCGGCCACCTAACCAGCACCGAATCCCTGATTCGGTACTACATATGCAGGCGAAACACGTGTCGATTTGTGATTTTTAGAGTTTGAGCGGAAGATAGCTAAAGATTTTAGGAATTTATCACATATAGTTTTAAGTTTGCAAATGTTAACGTTTGGATACGTACAGCTGTTTTATTATTTTAGTAATATATTGGAGAAATAATCGAGGCTGCCGGTATTTTTAAACGACTTCAAAAAAAGGAGGAGGTTCTCAATTCGGTTATATTCTTTTTGTTATTTTTTTGTTTGTTATCTCAGAACTCCGTCATTTATGTACCGATTTGGAAATTACGAGGGCAATTCAGAAACTAACCTCCGATTGGTCACAGTGCGGGTAGTGGGGGGAGTAGCGCGCCATCTGTGCATTCACGCGCTCAGCAGGTCAGTCGGCATCAAGCCGTAGTCGAGTGAACATCGTACCTGCGCTAGTTTAGTTTTTGTGGCAGTTTGAAATGTGTGCTGCAATAGAAAATCCCGCCAAATGTGAAGTGCGTGCTGTTATAAGGTTTTTTACAGCCAAAGGATACTCTGCAGCAGCTATTCATCGTGAGCTTTGTGCCGTGTACGGACCAAAAGTTATGAGTGAAGGAGTTGTCCGTGAATGGGTACGTTTATTTAAAAGTGGACGAGAAAACGTTCATGATGAAGAGAGGAGTGGTAGACCATCCTTGGTGACTGACGAACTCGTTCAGACAGTTGATGCAAAAGTTCGTGAAAATCGACGTTTCACAATGGCGGAGTTGTCTACTGATTTTCCACAGATTTCTAAGACTCTTTTGTACGAGATAGTGACAGCAAGATTGGGTTACCGTAAGTTCTGTGCACGATGGGTGCCCAAAATTCTTACCGACCACCACAAAACTCAAAGAATGGCCTCTGCATTAGACTTTCTGTCACGTTATGAGGACGAAGGAGAACCATTGTTAAACAGAATCGTGACTGGTGACGAAACCTGGATTAAGTACGTGAACCCTGAGACAAAAGAACAATCAAAGATGTGGGCACATTCAGATTCGCCTACCAAACCAAAAAAAGCCCGGCAAGATTTTTCTGCCAGAAAACTGATGGCAACGGTGTTTTGGGATGCCAAAGGGGTGTTGTTGGTTGAATTCATGGAACGTGGGACGACCATTAATCAAGACGTGTACTGTGAAACACTAAAAACATTACGACGGGCTATACAGAACAAACGCCGTGGTATGCTGACTTCCGGTATCGTTTTTTTGCACGATAACGCCCGTCCTCACTCTGCTCGCAGAACAACAGCCCTTCTTGAGTCCTTCAAGTGGGACGTTTTCAACCATCCACCTTACAGCCCAGATCTGGCGCCAAGCGATTATCATCTCTTCATGCATATGAAGAAATGGCTCGGGTCCCAGCGGTTTGATGACGACGAAGAGCTCAAAGATGCGGTCACAGGCTGGCTCAAGGCACAAGCGGGTGATTTTTATGCAGAAGGAATTTCAAAGCTTGTGAAGAGATACGATAAGTGCCTCAATCGTTATGGAGACTATGTCGAAAAATAGTGCAAAGATGTAGTTGTAAGATGTATATATTAAAATATTTTTACTTAACTTGGTGTATTTTTTTCAATCAACCGGAGGTTAGTTTCTGAATTGCCCTCGTAAAATTAAAAATTATTTTTTATTTGAATCGATATACTTCCAGATTGGTTCCATTTAAATTTCAGTGGTATCGGAGCTTGGATTTCGAAGACACCAAATGACATGAACTGCTTTTAACCTTTATTTATTTATATTGAAGTTAATTGTAGACCTGCCCTAGATATTTATTAAGGCCAAAATCACTCAAAAGGCAGAAATTAAAAAAAATTAATAAAAAATTTTAACAGACTCCAAAATATAAAATATTGTAAAGTACGAAATAAGTATTATTTGCTAATCAAAACTCAAGTATAAAAATAACTTTATAAATACGATACAAATACCTATATAATTAAATTTAACAGTTATTGAAGTCGGTGCCAAATCAATGTATAAAAACAGCAAGTCTAGTAGTTTAGTAAGCTTCGCACCGACTTCAGTAACTGTCAAATTTAATTATATACGTAGGTATTTGTATCATATTTATGAAGTTATTTTTGTACTTGTGTTTTGATTAATAAAGGATAGTTATTTTAGACTTTTCAGTGTTTTCTTTCTTGAAGTTAGTTTTTAATTTTTTTATTAATTTTTTTTTCATATGAAGAGAAGGCTCTACCACAAACTTTGTTTAGCGGTTGGCGCAGTGATCGGTAATTGATAGTAAGAACACAAATTGCGCAAGCACGACTCGAACTTAGCCGGTTTTCTTCTTTACTTAAACTTCCTTCCTTCCTTCCTTCTTTCCTTAACTTTCCTTGAGAACTGAGATACTTGCACTCTATTCAGTTTGTCTAATCTTTTGAGAGTGGTAGAGCCACGCTGCAGTGCAACACGAATTGGGCCGACTCGCCCGGTGAAATACCATCCTCTCACAGAATATCGGCATGAAATAACAACATCTATTGCTGTTGTGTTTCGTTCGGTGAGTGAGAGTGCCGGTGGCCCATCTCGCCCTCCCCCTCCTTTCCTTAAAGGCCGGCAAAACATCTGTGATTCTTCGGACATTACAGGTGTCAATGGGTGGCGGTGATCACTTTTTATCGGGTGACCCGCTTGCTCCTTTGTCCCCTCTTTCAAAAAAAATAAAGATATCTACAGTCGTATGCAATGAAAATATGTATAGTGTATATGAACTAGCTATTGCCCGTGACTTCATCCGCGTGAAATTTGAAAAGAGTAACCTAATTCTGCCCCAGGGTTCACAATCTATCCGCGCTTCATCCGCGTGAAATTTAAAAAGGGTACCCTAATTCTGCCCCAGGGTTCACAATCTATCTCTATACCAAATTTCATGAAAATCGGTCCAGCCGCTTAGCCGTGCAAACGTAACACACAAATAGAGATACATATAAGCAATTAAATAGTATAAGTAAATAGAAGTATATAAATGATAAGTATATATATGTATGAGATTTGAGGAAATGAAAGAAGTATGTAAGAACCGCGACTCTTGGCACTCCGTCCTCTCTAACTACCCCGTTAGGGATACAACGTGAAGATATGTATGTATGTATAAAAATTAGATTAATATATATTGATGGCAATGTTTATATTAACTTCTAAACTAGGTTTATTAAACAACAAGGTAAATCTAATTGCTAATTCTTACGGCTAAACTGTTATACCTAACTTCCTTATTTAACTGCGCAGCACGTGATTAGACTTAACTATCAAGTGTAAATTAAGTGCAACATTGTTTACATATTTCGACAATGTATTAATTTTACCATGATGTGATAATTTTTTGTTTTAGAATCAAAAGTTAATCACATCGCAGAAGTATATAGTATGTTTTCAGGCTATATCTATGCACCTATACGTGTAAATACAGTGTCCAGTAATTATGGACGTGGCATAGCTTGTACCATAGCCAAATAATTCATAATCAAATCAATCAATCAAGTAATGATTTTCAAGTAACTGCTCCCTTGAAACAAATTTTCGCAGCCTTATGTACAATATAACCTGTAATCGCTTTGTTTTTTAAGAATATACTTTTAAGTTGTTTCTTCACTTAACGTAAACATTTTTCTTTCTGTAATATTACAAATTCGTAAAGGAAATTCTTTGATTTTAATTTTTTAATGTTAGGAAATTGAGGTCTTTTAACTTTAAAATGTAATGAAAAAGAAATTCACCGAGTTGCACTGGTGAATGAGTTCAAAAAGTTGCTAGAGTAGATTTTACAAAAGTACCTGCGACACAATTATTTGTGGGTGTCCAAGTAAAAAGGGTCCAGTAGTGGGGTATTGAGTTAAGACAGATTTGGAATTTAGAATAGTCAAAATAGTCAAACAAGTATTAAAAAATATTCAAAAACTGGCACATATTTTTTTTATCAGACATTTAAAGTTGAAACTCTTTAAAAGCTTGTTTTGAGAAAAAGCATTTTAAAAGTTTGATTAAAAAAAAAACACTACTTCTTTGTTTCTACTTAGAAACATCATGTGAAGCCATTTACTATATGAACTTGTAGATAATTGAACATCAATTAATAATCAATAAAAATCGCGAACTGTGATTTTTTCACCCTAACTTTACAAAACTGCGTATATCTCGGAAACTAAATGTGAACCACTGACCCTTTTTGCTTGGACATCCACATTGTATCCATACCGTAATACGACAATGCAAGGAGTGCTGTTTGGCAGCAAGATTAGCGAGTAGATAAGACAGTGCGGCGGTGGTAACGATCCGACGTATCCTGCACAAGGCCCAATCATCCACAAATATTGGAATAATTCAAATATTGAATTTTGTATTTGTCTGTTCGATTGCTTGAGTAAAATTTACAAATTGGAGATTACGCTGTAGTCGATATTTGAAAAAATTAACGAACGTTATACGAAAGATTTTCTCATAAATATCTTCAGTGACAGACTGCATTTTAAACTCTTTTCTAATAAATATTGGTTTTCATATAAGAACAATTTATTAATCCATATATATATATATATATAAATAAATTGAAGTGTCTGTCTGTGATTTTAAAATAAAAACTGTTTTAGCTTATGTGGTTATTTGCACGTAACCTAAACACGCTTTTTTTAAATTTATGTCTGTATGTCTCTCTGTCTACCTGTTAAGTATTTTGTCCCGACTAATCTCCGAAACGGCTGAACCGATTTTGAGGGGAGTTTCATTGGCAAGACTTTTCAGAGATTAATCTAGGCTACTTTTTACAAATCATTATAACACAAATTAAAAACATTAAATTAAGCGCAGGTGTATACGCTTGTCACAACTAGTTGTTAATATATAATTAGCTAAATTCTACAGAAGAAAAAACTTTCGAGTAAAGTCATACAGGCAAAAGCAATGTAATTTCTAAACGTCAAATCTGTTTACAATATTTTTCAAGGTAGCTTTATGTATTTTACCTAGAAAATTTCAACACAATTACCTAGACATTTAGCTGGAGTTTAATGTATTAAAACATTAGCTATTATAGCTATTGTAAGTAAGGTCTAGGTATTGACGTAGGCTTTCAAGAGTTTAAAACAAATTAAAGGCTGGATGTAAAAATGTCTGCTTTTGTTTTTTTTTGTTAGCGCTGAATTGGCAGAGCAGAACTGGCTGAATAGAAATAGATAATAAAAAAAAATTGCAAACCTTAGTAAAAATTCCTTTCACAGCCGAAATAAAAAACAATCACATAAATACAGTCTTAACATCCCAATAATATTCAATGATGTTCGAGTTCACATTTTCGCTATTTTATAAACACCGAAACACTGAAACGTCATCATTTCAATTTTATTTTAAACACGTAGAAAATAACGGTAAACCTATCAGCCATTTTAGTTTTTTTGGCGCGAAAATATGTAACGGCTGTCATTTTCGAAAATAACGTCACAAACACATCACGCGAGTTAAATTTATTGTAGAAGATTAAGAAATACCACTTTCCTTGTGGCTAACACTCGCTTTAAACACGTGAAGGTTACAATTTAACTTCTCAGTCATGATACAAGAAATTAGCACAAGAAACCACTTCAATACGGAATATGAGTTACATCTTTTCATAAACCAACCGTTACTAAACGAACTGCACGCAAATAATGGCCATTAATTTTAAATTAATAAAAAAAATCTAAATATTGTTTATTTTTGTTTTGCACCCAGTTTCTAAGGCTACGACATGGCCTGGAAGGCAGTTGTATCACAACTGACCATTGTGTGAAGAAAGGGGGTGCTAGGAGGCAGGCGTCAAGTCGCGGGGTGTGTTGTTAATCACATGGGGAGGAATAATTTTGCTTTTTAATTATGGCGGAGTGCGTTCAGAAACCTGATTGTTCCGTTTATTGGCGTTATTTTTGGGGGCTTATTGGGGTTATGATGTCATGTTAAGACACTGTTAGGATACTAAGTTTAAATTTGACACAGATTTAAGTTATGTATGTACATGTAAAGTGGATGAAATTGGTTAAAGGTGATTTCGACTTGTGAGAAAATGTTCCAAACCAAAATAAAATCATACACACATAACCTCGCAACGTATCGCTAACAGTAGTACGTAATTTCGTGCTGTAATTCTAACGGGGTAGTCAGAGATAATGGAGTACCCATTATAAAATGATACCTACATAGATACACATACATATATACCTCATGCTGTATCCATAACGGGGTGTAGTGCTAATTACAAAAGACATACAAACGTATCGATCTATTTCAATAAGTATCACGCTGTATCTGTAACAGTCAGAGAGGACGAAGCGCCAAGCATCGCGGCATATACCTACTTTTTTCGCCTCGTCGAAACTCGTCATTCTCCTAGAGTTCCTGTCTATGTCATCTTCATAAGTCAGCCTCGGTCTGCCACCACTTACTTTCATTGTATATATAACTTGCCTGCGACTTCGTCCGCGTGAAAGTCGGTTTTATTACGCACCTCTATTTTGTCCTTGAACGTGTAACAGGCGCACGATGAATTTAAAATTATTTTTAAATGATGATAACGTTTTTCACTGTCATCTGATTTCAAAGAAAAAATCCTAAATGATGCTCCAAGCTGAGCTTAATCTACCTGTGAAAACAGCAAGTAAATCCGTTCAATAGTTTCGGAGATTAGCGTGTACATACAGACAGACAAAAATTTTTAAAATGCTGTTTTGTATTCTGTTACTCTTTTTTTATCGCCCACACTCATTTTTTGATAAATTTGTATAATGTATAGACACAGATTCTACTGCTTTATTATATGTATAGCTAAAAATTTTCAATTAGCGTGTCGATCCAAGCGCAGTATAGGGTTCCGTAGTTGCCCGTCACAATATGCGTACTTAGGATGGGGCTTTTTGATTCCATAAGCATATTGAGTTCGCTCTTGACTTAGTAAATACATTGGATATATATATATGTACTATTGCATGAAAAATATTTTATTAAATTTGACTAACTTCTGCTGTCCAAAAATTTTTCTTCAGATACAATGAAATTATGCTTACGGCTTCCATGAAACTGAGTCAATCCGCATTAAAGAAAAGAAATTCCCAATTGTTAGCAATCTTCAACTGGCAACCCTGAAAAGAAAGTAGGCGGTCCGAAAGACAGTGACATGCGGGTCGAGCATTCATTGTTCGTTCGGCAAGTCTCGGAGACGGTACTGTGAAAATAAAAGTGATTTCTTTAATAGAGTATTTTAATTAAACAAGTAAGAGCCTTCACGTTAATAGGTTAATCTTCGTCTTGGATAAACATTTATACTCACTAAGAGATCGTTTTAAAGACATTGATATACTGACCTTGCCGTCCTTATACATCTTTGAAATTATTATGTATACGAGGAAAAATATAGATCGATTTACAAAAAAAGGCGATATTGGTGGTAATTTAAATTACATAAGTCAAATGTTTCATTTTTGGGTAACTGCGTTCGTTTTTATAATAAAGTTCCTCAAGAAGTCACTCAATTAACAGAAAATATATTTAGATTAGTTATAAAACGTACATTGATTAGACAATCATACTATAAAATAAACGATTTCGTTGAAGATAAAACAATAGTCTGGAAATGATTTTCTCTGCACATGCATTTACTGGCTCTCTGAATATTGTATTTTAATAAACCTTTTGTAAAATGACGTTGAAAAAATTATACCTGACTGAGTTTCTTGTCGGTTCTTCTCAGTGTCCAGGTTTTCTTTTGTCTTCTCTTTGAACCGAACTAAAGTAGATTTGACGTTCAAAAATACCTTGTGATTGGGTTTACTTGAATAAATTGATTTGACTTTGACTTTGACTATACAAATTTACTCATTTTTGTAGACAATTCACGCTTTACCAAAAAATTTATAATGCCGAAATATTTTTCACAAAGAAAGGCCGAATTGTTCCTAAGACAGTTCTGCTGTATCTCTTATGGATTCAGATTATTCCATACTGTCCCAGTTAAAAAAAATGTGTAGTAACTTGAAAATAATATAATGCATACATGCATATGGTCACGTTCTATCCCTAACGGGGTAGTCAGAGACGATGGAGTGCCAAGCAGGCACTCGTTTTCCTCTCACACCCTTTCGCAAAGGTGTGCAGTGTTTTTGACATTGCTGTCAGGTAAGACTGTGTATTTGATCTTCATAAGTCAGCCTCTGTCTTCCTTGGCTTCTGCTACCGCTTATTTTCGCTTTGTAGATATTAAAAAGTGCTTGTCGGCCACACGTAGTATAGGGTTCCGTAAATTAAAACAACATATTTTTTTACTGTATAAATAATTTCTTCCGATATAATTTCTGTTGTCCTCCTAACATTGAATTTTGTACGTGGTTATTTTAAAGTTTACAATACATAATTAATTGTTACGAACAACACATTCACTGTGAAAACCAATAATTTTAAAACGCATAAGATTAAAGTAATAAATAGTAAATTTGTAGTGGAAACTATCAATTATAAAAATAATAATTTGTAGTTTAAATTACTATTTCTATTGCAAATTAATATATTTCCCATTTTGTAAACATACTAGCCATGCGCCCGATTGCAATCCGACTTATAGTTTTTGGGATAGGCGCGGACAAACATACATACAAGTATACATACAAATACTAAAAAATTTGGCATACATGTTTAGAAGCTGGTATGGATTAACATATACAAAAACTGTGTAATTCTGACAATATTACATACATACGGGTTGAATTGATAACCTTCTTTTTTTGAAGTCGGTAAAAATATAGGCAACGTGTTCCGAAGTGAATAACACTGCATATGCTATAGGTATACGAGGTTAGTACAAGCGCGTTGCGACGCGTCGTCACGTCGCCACGCCAATAGCAGGTCTGACCCGCCGCATATAATTCGCATCAAAAATTTGGATATGAAGTTATACAAACATACTGTCTTTCTATCACAAATAAATCGTAAAGAATTGTATGTACTAATTAGTTCTATAATAGTTTTCCGACATTTTCGTCTCTTCCAGCAACAGTAAGTTACAACTCGCAACAACTCGATCGTTTCGTCCAGTTTCATGAGCTGAACTGAATTAGTTCTTAATTAGTTGAGCGTTGAACTCTCTTTTCGAGCGAAACGTATGCCCGTATACATACATACCAAAGATAATGTAAAATTACTGATTCGCGTGAGACAATTCTAAGCGAATTCACTCCTCCTGGACATGCGGTTATTCACAAATGTCGGAAACTCAACTTTCCGTATCCGACAGGAAACTTTTCGATGATTTTGTTTATACGCGATTCACAAATCCGAAATCTTTATATATAGCACCCCGGCCATTTAACTTTTATAAGCTTTGGTCCTCTTTGGTCTTTGATACTACACACACTCTGCAGATTTTCTTCGTCAATTATAATAATTATTATAATTATCAATTATTCGTTTATTTCTTAACAAGTTTACTCACTTTGAGCGAGTTCTTGAGGTATATTATTAATATAAGAGTAGATGTATAATATACCTACGACTAAATATAATACTTATATATCTTCACGCCGTATCCCCAACGGGGTAGTCAGAGAGGAAGGAGCGCCAAGCGTCGCGGTTCTTACATACTTCTTTCGCTTCCTCAAATCTCATCATTCTCTTCACACATTTTCGCCTAGGTATGCGAGGGCTTTTGACATTTCCATCCGCTAACACTGTGGCTTCATTCACCACTCACTTTCGCTCTGTATATTTTATTCGTCAGTCTTTCATCACTCATTCATTTTATATTTATATTGGGTCCTTACATATGAAATTAGAGTTTTGTCGTACTGACCACTTTGATCTGAAATATCTCCTCTTTGGTTAAGAATTCCAAATTCAAATTTATAAATTCATTTAGCTGGTACATTTGAGTTTTGAAAACAGTCATTCATTTGTTTTTTTCCTCATTATTTTTTCTTTGGCGTCGCTTATTACCGTACAATGGAAAACATGAAATATCGGTATATTTACGATTACGAGTTCTATCGTGGCACCAGTGCTGCAGAAACAGCTCGAAGGATTAATGATGTATACGGCGCTGGTGTCGCAAAAGAATGCACGGTATGTTTTTGGTTTCAACGTTTTCGTTCTGGAAATTTCGACCTTCAGAACCAACCCCGTGGACGGTCGGAGACCAAAGTGGAAAATGAAGAATTAAAGGCTATTGTGGAAGCGGATCCATCACAAAGCACTTCAGAGATAGCTGCAGGCTTCGGGGTAAGTGACAAAACTGTATTAATCCACTTGAAGCAAATCGGGAAAGTAAAAAAACTTGAACGATGGGTACCTCATGAATTGAGTGAATCGAACTTGCAAACACGCGTCGACTGCTGTGTTACTTTGCTCAACCGACACAATAATGAAGGGATTTTAAATTGAATCATTACTTGTGATGAAAAGTAGATACTGTACGATAATCGGAAGCGCTCGTCGCAATGGCTAAATCCTGGAGACCCAGCCAAATCCTGCCCTAAACGAAAATTGACTCAGAAAAAGTTACTTGTGAATGTTTGGTGGACTAGCGCCGGTGTCGTTCACTACAGCTTTCTAAAATCTGGCCAAACGATTACGGCAGATATCTATTGTCAGCAACTGTAAACCATGAAGGAAGAACTAGCTGCTAAACAACCGAGATTGGTCAATCGCTCTAGGCTACTGCTGTTTCACGACAACGCAAGACCACACACTGCACAACAAACAACCACTAAGTTAGATGAGCTACAATTGGAATGTCTGCGACGTCCACCGTACTCCACGGACCTTGCTCCAACAGATTACTATTTTTTCCGGAATTTGGACAACTTCTTACCAAGGAAAAAAATTCAACTCCGATGCGGTAGTCCAAACCGCCTTCAAAGAGTTTATTGATTCTCGCCCCCATGGTTTTTTTAGTAAAGGGATCAATGAACTACCTATGAAATGGCAAAAGTGCATAGATAACAACGGTGCATACTTTAATTTAATATATTTTACAAAAAAAAATTGACTTTATATTCCTCCCGTACAAAACGCCAATTTTATGAAATTATATGTATAAGGACCCAATATTTTATACACACATCAAAAAAGTCTAAGCAACACGCATTATTTACATAAACTGCATGTTTTATTAATTGATACTTTATTTTTTTCTGTCTCGGATCTGTTTTGTTCTCGGAAACATATACTGGCTGATTTTAAAAATAGAACTTTTTTGGGGGTGTTTTGTTTTCATTAAAATAAAAGCTAATTATTTCTTCCCGATTTCATGTGTTTTCGTTGCTTGATAAATTTGGTATTTATCGCACTTTTATCATTTTGAGATATATGGCTTTTGAAAAAATTTTGTGGTGAGTCATTTTTTATGTTATGGAGCGACGCCGTTTGACTGCTGATGAAATGCAGAGAGCTGTAGGAATGCTACAAGCGGGAAGAAATCAGTCCCAGGTGTCTCGGCATTTTGGTGTCAATAGGAGCGTGATTTGTCGTCTTTGGCAGCGTTACGTTAATACAGGGGATACTACTAGCAGCACCCAGGACGTGGAAAGAGTACAACTGCTCAACAGGACATACATACAACTGACTGCAAGACGTCAGCCGATGTTGACCGCCCGGGAGATAGGTTTAAAGCTACAATTCTCAAGCGGTGTTGTTGTTAGCCACCAAACCGTGAGAAATAGGCTGCATGAATACGGCCTACGAGCACGACGCCCAATTAGGTGCCCACCTTTACGCCATGGGAATCGCGCCCGTCGAAACGAATGGTGTAGGGAACACTTGTCATGGACCCAGGAGCAATGGGATAAAATTTATTTTGTGACTCCCGGTTTGGATTTAGGCCTAATACGAGAAGTAAGAGTGTGCCGTCGTCCCGGAAATGCTGAACGGCTGAGATTCGTCCAGGAAGTGCACCCTTACAGTGGCTCCACAGTGATGGTATGGGCGGGTATTATGAAGAACAGACGAACTGAGCTCGTTTTTATAGATGGCAATATGAACGCTGAAAGTTACGTTGAAGATGTCCTTGGGCCTTATCTTCACCCATTTGTACAAAGTCTTGGCTCAGATTTCACCCTGAAGCATGACAATGTGCGTTCGCACACAGCTCGGTGGACCAGAGCGTACTTGGCAATGGAAAACATCCGAGTATTGCCGTGGCCTGCACAATTGCCAGACCTCAATCCCATCGAGCACGCATGGGACATGCTCCAGAGATGTGTTCTAGAGAACCTGGACGGAGTGTCGACAACCCAACAACTGAAAGACTTGTTAAAATTCCATTAGGATCGATTGCCGCAGGATTAGATAAACAATCTTATAAATTGAATGAAAGATCGGCGTCGACAAGTTTTAAACAACAGAGGCGGTCACACTTTGTATTGAATTACCAAATGATAAAAAAAATGTAGATATTTAATTTTGCAAAACAAGAAAAGTTTAATTTCGTTTTAACTTTATTTTATACTACGTATGTTATTATATCATATTGTTAATTACTGTGATTAAATGAACAATTGAATGAAGGATTTTGTTGCTTTAGTCACTAATGCGTCAAAAAATGCTTAGTTATTATTTATAAAAGAAATATAACTATATTATAATAGTAAAAATCGATCAAAAGTTCAAAATCGTACGTTGCTTAGACTTTTTTGATGTGTGTATATATCATATTACATATAGTCGTATTCACAAATCCAATCTGTCGGATTGAATACATGCTTTTCGACGATCGCCCTTTCCGCCACGGAAAGTTTCCGACGTTGTGAATAACCCCCCTGAAGTCTTTCATTTAAGTGGTTGGGACCATACATATCACATAACATGATTAAATTTTCTTATTATAAGATAATTATGTTGTTTTAATAAAAAATAGGTTTCAATTAGGCATAAATTTATTCCTTTAAAGAAATTAATATTAACAATAACAAATCTTAATGGAAATAGAAAATGTTAAATCAAAATTTACAATCCAATTCATTCCGAATATAATAATTAATGTAATTAAAAGAATCACATTTTATTTTAAATTATACAATTTTATTACTAAAAATGTCACTTAAAAATTATCACATTTGAAGATTTTATTAAAACTTGTACACGGGAATATTAGCTTAATTGCGTTCTCATAAAATTCAAAATCGAATGTAACACATCGTAAGTAGAAAAGAGAAATAAATCAGATGAATAATTATATATTTTCTAATATTATTCCATGAATCTTTTGTATATAGGATGTTCGAAATTTCAAGAATTTTTAAATTCATTAAAGCGACATCTGGCGTACTTTAATAACATTAAAAGCAAACCAATTAGAACATAATATATAGCAACGCTGGTTATGAAAAGGTTACACTTATGATACAATAGACATTTTTGCCATTCCAATAAACTTATGATTTTTTTTAAATAAATGGTGGTAGATATTTGGTATTACGAACAATAAGGCACCAAAATTAACTACAATAAAATTAATTTCTAAATTTAAAACTACGTTTCAACATAACTTTTTACAGATAAAAATTAAATGCTATGATAATACACAGAGTGCAATAAGTATTGCGTAACTGATCTGTTAACTCAAGGATGTCATTAAATTAAAAATTTAAGATTTAAAATCATTATTACAATTGTTGATTTTTTAAAGCTAAATTGTGAATCACGGTCTTTGATAGATAATTATGTACAGTCGTCGAGTGATTGAAGAAAAGATATTCAAAAACTGATTATCGTTGACAGTGTATATACATATGTATAATATTCGTACTTTTAGAAAAATTCAGTCACTTAAGATGAATAATCATGTCGACTTCTAAAGTTTATTTTTATCAACTACATTTAAATTGTGATTACAGTTTATGTAAAATAAATATACAATTTCAAAATATTACACAAACAGCAATTATTCAATTAAATAAATTTTTGATACTGCACGAGGCATTAGAAACAAAGTAATCTCATGACAAATAATAAAACATAAAACTGAAAAACAAGGGTTCAATCATTTAATGACAATACTAAGTTAAAAGCGATAATATCGTTACATATTATAAACAATTCATGAACTACATACGACTTATAATTTTAGACACTAACTTCATTAATATTGGCACACAGCACACACGCATTTTGTACGAATTAATTAATATTCTTTACTCGAAGGTATGAATTTTTCGATCCTACAAATATTATAAATTATATGTGGTTCATGAATAATTTTTTGCTTCACATTAATAATGTGCATTTTTATATAAAAATGCAAAAACGTGAAGATAATCAATCTACTATACAATATTTATTATTTTTTATGACTGAAATTCATTATATTGCACCAATAAGTATTTCGTACACAGTAAAGTCGTTTTATAGTATTACTTCAAGCTGTGAGGATATAATGTGTTTTTTTTTACATAATATGACTATTTGATCGATGGTTTTTTTAAATTATAATACTCACCATGTGACCTTTCATTCATTATAAAGTAACAGACTGAAGTGATACAATAATTATGATACTGTATACACAAGCTGTTACATTTTTGTATTAATGTATCTCTACATAGGCGATATATTTTGTACAAAATTAATGAATACTTTTGTATTTTGATCGTAAATGAAACTTTATACACCAAAGCTTTTATAAAAATTATCTTACTTCTGCCGTATTTTAAACTAGCGATTTAAAAAAACATGAACGATTGAATGCGATTCCTGTTTATTTTTAGATTATACAGCCTGATTTTAGTACATAAAATTTCATTTACACCATATTAATCTTTATAAGTAAGCATAAAACGTTAGCAGACTGACTCTGTAAGGAGACTATAGCCATACTGAGGTATTATATTTAATAACAAAAGACTATACAAAAACATTTTATTGGTGACGAAGTGCGATTTCTTGTCGCTTTTAGTATGTCCACCTTATATGATAAATGGCGTGAGATTATTGTAAATCTTTTTTAGTACATAAAATAATTATTTAATTTCCTTTAATTGTTATATAGTGACGCATTTGTCTTATTTTAAGGCTATGACCAATGTGATGTTAATTTTTTTTGTGTTTTGTCGATCATTTTTCAAAATCTTAAAGGACTGTGGCATTTTGCGTATAAACTTACTCTCAAAAGCCTGTTTTTGAGCTTCCAAGAACCCAATGTTTCCGAGATATTCTGAGGTATTTATGAATGTGGGAAAAATATGAGTATTGTAATTTTTTAATTTATAACTTACTGTGTATTTAATCGTTAAGTAGTTATTATTTTTTGTTAAATTTTAAAGTAATTACATTGTATCGAATCATGTTACGTTGTGTCATATATTTTTAGTTATATTCATCCAAAGTCAAAAGATATTGTTTCCATACATGTTTCACTTCAAATTGCGTATCCTTAGGAAAGTTTACTTCCTGTTTCTCACGAAGACAGCAATTATGAGAGACGTATGTATGACCGAATATTTGTTTCGCTGAGAAGTGAAACACGTTTCGAATGATTGTTTGAATTTTGGCGAAATAAAACTATAAACATAATGGCTATATAATATAGCTTCTTTTTAAACTAAAATAGCAATACTTAGCCTTTTTCAAGAAAATAAATTTTATGAATTACTTTTTTTATTTCATTTCGTCATATAAAGTGTTCGTCTTATATGAATGGGTAAAGACAACACAGTTCAGTACCTTTTTCTCCAGATTGTTAACTGATTTTCTTTTTTTTTTTTGTTAGTAGCTACTGACGAGTTTTAATGTTATCAATAAAAAAATTTTGTAAAAATTTTTTCCTACCTTCGACAGTTTATATGTATATTTACGGTCGCATTTCGACCACTGGGCGACCTCAAGTAATTTTCAATACTCCAAAATTGGACTTTCTGCTTGCAAGCCAAAAAACAATAAGAATGTTGATTACAAAGCGATCTCACATATCTTTTAACACATATTTTAATATCGCGGGTTCAGTGTTCCGTGTTTGGTTGACACCTGTGTCTAACACTGTGGTCGGATCCTTTTCAGATTCCATGGACAGTTGCGATGATGTTTCCACCATATCCATATTTTGGAAGAGCAGGTTGTTGGATCCGGTGGAAGGGTTCCTTTTATGGCCTGGTTCCATTAATGGCTGAGGACCTGTATATTGGAACATCGATATATACTATGAGAAACGCTTGTATAGGTTAAAGTTAAAACCTATAGTAATATTAAAGAGGGAGAGCAGATTTTGTATGTTTGTATATGGAGGGTTATCTCCGGAACTACGGCACCTGTTTGAAATATACTTTCGCCATTTGAAAGGTACAGTATTCCTACAACATTTCTACTAAACATAGCCACGAACATTCTCAAAAACAGCAGCTTTCAAACAAAAAAAAACGCTTGCAAATTGGTTCATCCGTTCAAGAGCTACCATTCCGGTTAAAATGTACTAATTATACCGTTTTTCGTCGTACCTTAAAAAACACAGCATTAAATTCGAAAGTATTTGCGATATATTGCATAGACTCTGATAGTTTTATTAACTTACTTATACTTTTTTTAAACTATCTTCTACCCAAAGTTTCAAACCTTCTGATCGATACATGATTCACTACAACGAAGCATCCTCGGGAAATTCCATCAGCTACCTAGCATTGATCGTACTGGGTAGCTAACAGAGTGTGAGTTATGGATATCCTGAGAATGCTTCTTTGAGAAAGAAAACACGTTCAAAAGATTGATTTGGACGTTACCTAAAACATAAGACAATTCATAAACTAATATTTACAAAGATTTAATATTTTAGAGTTTAATATCTGTAAGTGAAGGTAGGACATAAGGAACTGTGAGGATGGAGGATGAGTTTGGTTTTGTTACCTTTGAATTATGTACTATTGTTGCAAATTATGCGAGCAATAGTTTTGAGACCCAAATTCCATATATTATAGTGGTGAGCAAAATTCTTTTTTTTTTTGGCGTGACGCAACATGTAAGCGCATTTGCCAACGACAATATAAAAAACTTGGAAAACAAGGAAAGTTCGTTCTGAGGTATCTTGGAAAACGAATAATGATCAGGAATTACGTGTACTAATAAATAATATATAACATACATATACACAATATATCTCTACATACTAAATTACTAAATTTTAATGTTATTGGAACTTTGGAAGAAATAAAAGACGCAACAATTTTGGTTTCTATAAGTTTTCATGAATTTGCGCGAGTGTTTCATAGTTTTGCGCGCGCGCCATATTATTTTTATTAGATATTTAACACAGGAGGGGAGCGGATGCGGAAGAAAAGTATGTGGTGTTGCCAGTATAATGAGTGTGCGATATAATAAATAATAATACATTTTAGATTGAAAAAAATCTAACCAGCGTATACAATATCTACAGAACAGACGGATAAACGACGTCGTCTTTATATCACCGCCCATTTCTATCGATAACTACAGGTCATTTAATGCAAAAGTATTTCCAATAATTTGATATTTAATTTATTTTTTGTTTAAATAATTTTCAATTTAATACCCTACTAATATTATAAATGTGAAAGTTTGCGAAGATGGATATATGGATGTACAGATGTATGGATGTATGTAAAGTTGTTTGTTACTCACGCCAAAACTACTGAACGGATTTTGATGAAATTACAATAACATAGTTTATACATCAGAATAACACATAGGCTATAAATTATACGCGAACGAAGTCGCGGGCAAAAGCTAGTCTATATTAATAATAATCCAGACGATCACATAAATTGTGTGACCCCAAACTGAGCAGTACGCTTGTACTATTACAAATTACACAACGACCTCTGGGGGACCTCCCGGTAACACTCAGACTGCAAGCCAGTGAAGAAAAGTTCGTTCCCTATACTGATCTGACCGGGGTCGTAGGGACTGGACCCGGGACCCCCCGGCTTGGAAGAGAGATGGTCTGTCATCGCGTTCGCGGGCACGCCTATCATACATAATGAGATAGTCAATCTGTAGATTTGTATACAATTTTCACTAGATATTATCAGCATTCTACAGATTTGTATCCAATCTTTATTATACTATAACGCTAGAATGACCGGCGGAGGTGATACCCTCGAGCTTCAGAGTGATGCTCCATGATAAAGTCTATGTGGGCGTCTTGTGGGCGTTAGGGAAAAGAATTTTGATGAATATTACAACTAAAAGAGGTAAAATATAGTCCACTACACTATGAGAAGTTTATTATAATATTCGGTTCAAGTGCACTCAACAACGGTTTACAAATCTGGGATCCCGATCGCGGCGCGTGCGTGCTTCCAAGCTCCGTCCAGATCTGGATTGGTTTCGACTGAAATCTGGACTGGATTTGGGCATATCTGGACTCCTGATCTGCTCTCTGGGCTAGTCACCTCTCCCATAGGGCTCTCATAATTATTCCATAAACAGTTGTCAAATTACATTCCAGGCAATGGGCTCATGGCTTTATACAGTAATATATTTACTCTATTGTACTAAAACAAAGAGCTTTGACTTCTCAGTCGCTATCGGGCCGACAGGATAGACTAATGGTGTTAACGTAAACAAATTACGAAGCAATCATCACGCCATAGGGGTACTAAGATGCCGCGATAACCAGGTGAGCCCTAAACTTGCATCCGCGTCGGCATATGCAATGATTGGTGCGTCTCTTAGTTACGGTGTAACTTCTGAATGGCTATACCGATCGAAGTCATAATCCTATAACATATTTGTTTTATCGAGACAATGCTATATCTATACAAGGTTATTTCGAAAGGATGGATAAATGTAAAAGGGTATTATAGAGTACCCATGACCCATGACCCATGAAAGTTGCGTTCCACAACTTCGCCAAAAGATAATAGATCTAGTGTAACACCTCAAAGTTTAAAAAAAATAAAGGTGATGCAACCCTAATATCAGCGTTTTTACGTCGCTAGCCAACGTTTGGAATATAGGGCATAGTGATAGGGTTGTACATTTTTTTTATTAAATGAACGTTTTTTTTGTAAAAAACCGACTTCAAAAAAGAACACTGAAAAGTATGAAATAACTATCCTTTACTAATCTAAACTTAACTACAAAAATAACTTTATAAATGCGATACAAATACCCATATAATTAAATTTGACAGTTACTGAAGTCGGTGCCATGCCTACTAAACTAGACTGTCTGTTCTATAGACCTTCTGTTGTCGAACATTGATTTGGCACCGACTTCATAATTGTCAAATTTAATTATATGGGTATTTGTATCGTATTTATAAAGTTATTTTTGTACTTAAGTTTTGATTAATAAAGAATAGTTATTTCATACTTTTCAATGTTCTTTTTAGAAGTCGGTTTAATTTTTTTATAAACACTTTATTATTTCTACCTATTGATTGACATTGGCCTAGAGTTCTAGGGCAGTAATTAGTTTATTTTCTAATTCTGGAGCGCGATGTGTTAACTTCCATTCTATTGAAGAGCACAAACAAACCGTGGGCTTTCACAATAAAAGATGCGAACAGATCGAACATGGGATATTATTACCCTTTATGGCCATTATCAATATCATCAATATCATATCATATAACTATCAATCAGTTATAAAAGAACAGTTTAAAAGTTACATCATAATTACACCCTAGCAGTATTTTTACAATCCGAAGACGACAGCCACTAGCCGTATTCTCTGTCCGCCACAAGACTGACTCTACTGACTGAATTTATTATATCATAGGCAATTTATATCTTCTCGCTACTACGATTATATGGGGGCAACTATAGTCAACAAATGACATACAAGAGAATAATCAATATAAATTAATAAAGGTTATAACCAGGTCTCGTTATTTGGTGTATCTTCGAAATCAAAGCTTCAATATCAGTGAAATTTCAATGGGACCAATCTGAAAGTGTATCATTTCAAACAAAAAAAGAATTTTCCAAATCGGTTCATAAATGAGGGAGTTATGAGGTAACAAACATAAAAAAAAACATACAACCGAATTGAGAACCTCCTCCTTTTTTGGAAGTCGGTTGAAAACAAAATAAATGTTTCCCGTGATTATTACATGTGTAATATAGCAGTCAAAAGTGACACGTTGAAACCCCGGGGGATTTATACCCCCTCACAATAACCTCATATAAATAAAAATCAAACGTTGTTAGTTGCTAAGTGCAAAATTTGAGAATAGCTGGACCGAGTTTATTTTATAAATGTTAGTTATAATCCAAAGGTTTATAAGGAAGAAAAAATTGGAGTTCGCCGAAAAATCGGGAAATTAAAAAAAAAATTAAACGTCCTTTTGCTTTTTGTGATTTTTGTATGAACCTACTCGAGACTTAAACGAATAATAATAAATTATCTACTGAGTCACAACAACGCGTGGTCGGACACAGCCAGTACATAATATAGGTAATGGTATTTATTTAAACGGGTGAAATAGTGGGACACAGTAGCATCCGTCAATAAATTGCATCAGCCACAGGTCCTGTCCACCGAACGACACTATTATTCCAAAAAAGCACGAGAGGCAGTTGAAATAAAAAAATAACACAAATTAAACCGGGAAGATGAACAATGTTTATCAATATCATGGAATCCTGTCATCAGTGTGTCCGGAGCTGGAAAATCGGACGTTGCCAGCGTGGTGTCGAAGTACCAACATTGATGACAATAAAAATTAAGAATGTGATGTATAAGTGTGGGTAGTTGCCAGGAACTACACTACGAAGACGGCGCTCATTCTCATCAGTCTACCCGTGAGCACGATCGATGCGATCCGGTTGAAACATCGGGATATAAATAGTCAGAATTTCATGCAATTTGTGAGCTGTTTCGAGTCTGTGGAGTATATGTCAAGGGAAAGACAAGTTTATTTTGTATTTATGGTAGAGTTTTGACCATTGGATGACCATTAGTATAAATTACTTACTGAGACATTTCCGTAAAATTACATCTGAGTTTATACAATACTTTACAACTAATTTTATTTAAATAAATTGATTTGACTATTTATTTGACTATTTTGATTTAACTATGACTTTGATCCATAACACTTTGTATTGTTTAACATAAAGATAATACTAACCCATGGTAGAATTCTTTCTAGACGTAGGCGTCGTACTTCTGCTACTTGACTGCGTTATACCTGATGGCAATAACATGAAAAATAAAATACAATCATGACGACATATAAAAAAAACCAGCCAAGTGCTAGTCGTACTCGCGCAACTTGCGTATTTATCGATAAAATATAAGTTTAATTCAAAAATGAAATTAACTTTGCAGTTGAAAGACACGTTCTCTCATACTACATACAACGGTTTTCGGATTTTTCCCTTTACTTGTGCTATAAGACATTGCTTCTTGGCAAATTTCATGCTTCTAGGTCAACGGAAAGTACCCTATAGGTTTAGAATCCCTTGCGAGTGTCACATATGGGACATAAATGGCCTTATCTTTTGATTACGTTGACTTAGAAGTTTGATTTTTGCATAGCTCTAAAGGATTGCAGACCTGAACATTGACATTAATTTCAACTCTATACCCTCTACGCGTTCCTGAGATAGAGTTTAGACAGACGGATAACGAAGTGATCCTATAAGGGTTCCCTTCTTCCTCTGAGGTACGGAACCCTAAAAAGAGTAAGATATGGTATGAAGTCACAAAAGAAAAAGCAAGATGTGGTATGGACCTCATAAATTGAGTGCAAATGACACAATGTGATAGATCGTCGATCAATCGTAATGAATAACGATATTTTGACTTGCTCGCGCTAGTCTATCGTGTCATTCATCTCTGTCGCTGCCGGTGTATGATTCATACGTGCACGTGTGTTCTCATTTGTGTGGATTGCTTGTGCATGTGTGTAAGTCTGCCTGTGCTTGAGTGTTGTTTCTTTGCTCGTATGTGCTTAGCGCCAAAAAACTGCCGTAGCGAGCTTCACTCCGTATCCGAGAGAGATTTTATATCATCTACCCCTATAATTAAAATAATTTTAAAGTTTCTAGACACTACACTCACTGTGTCCACACATTTAACCGCCGAACAAAAGGTGTTCGCATTAATTTTCCATATTTTCGATTCTTTATAATGCAACGGGAAAGTTTAAAAGTATGTGTTTAGGTATATTTATGTGTGCGCATGTCTCCTTACCCATCATGTCCGCCATTGGCTGCCTCGGCCGCGACTCCGCCTGTAGGAACTTTACGAACTCCGCCGCAAGACTGTCCGGCGCACGTGCCTTTCCCAGACCAACACGTTCGCATTCCGTTCGGTTGAAGTCCAGAACGGTTGACAGAATACGGAGTACTTGACTCCTGAAGGCAAAAGTTGATTAACTTTTTGAGTGAAGTCTTTTAAAATGTATCTTTTGTGTTTAATACCCGTATGTGTCTAGAAATAAATATTTTGTTTCCTTGAGGTACCAGTAATTCTTATAAAATACCCTGGAATCTCGAATCCGGCAATAGGTTTTATATCGCTATTTGGAATTTCATTTCACAGGTTCATTCACCTAGTACTAAACGAATCACAATTACAAAATAACATGAGTCAATGACATTATGTATGCTTCTGATTGGTCAGCAAGATTATGCATGCTTCTAAATCAGTATAATAAATTATGGATAATTCTGACTGAAAAATCGTTCAGATGCTAGATATGTACATACATGCATACATACATATATAGTTGAGCGTTAAACTCTCCTTCTGAGCGAAACGTATGCCCGTATACATACATACCAAAGATAATGTAAAATTACTCATAAGTGTGTGACAATTCTCAGCGAATTCACACCTGGACAAGTGGGTTATTCACAAGCATCGGAAACTCAACTTTCCGCATCCGACAGGAAACTTTTTACGATTGTCTATACGCGATTCAAAAATCCAAAATCGTAATATATTTATACATACATACATATCTTCACGCTATATCCCTAACGGGGTAGTCAGAGAGGATGGAGGGCCAAGCGTCGCGGTTCTTACATACTTCTTTCGCTTCCTCAAATCTCATCATATACAGATATGTAAATAAAATTATTAAGGATGCTTCGCATTAGTGAATAAGATATTTTTTATGTATCTGTTTACCTACTCGTAAAGAGTTTTGAAGATTTTAGAATAGAGCCTGGCCTACCTATCTTTCTCCATATTGTTTTTTTTTTCAAAATGGCGGCTACGAATAATTCTAAAAAAAAATCTATAGCTGACATCAATACAAACAATACTCTTTGATAAAACTTCATAGTGTCAAGACTTTTTGGCGGTAACGGGAGAAGTAAGGTTGTCATTTTATTTACATTTTCTATTCTTTAAATTTTTGGAGTTTTTAAGTACAACAGTAATAATAATATCAATAATAATATAATATACTCAGACATTTCACACAGCGCCATCTAATCCCAAAGTAAGCAGCACAGCGCTTGTGTTATGGGTACTAGACAACTGATATACTACCTATATACTTTTCTTGTGTAAATAAATATATATTATACATAAAGACCCAGACTCGGGGCGGGAATCGAACCTGCAACCCCCGTTCACTTTCCGGCGCGCTTAGCCGTTGCGCCACGGAGGTCGTCAAGTGATAGTATATTGTGTTTTAAAGTTCTGTGTAAGTGAAAAGGGAGGAGATCGAAATGAATGTGTAGCTGATGATTTCACGTTCTTCCAAGAAGTCCTTTTTAACTTCAGTAAAGCTTACTATCACTTTACTGGAGGAGTGTTAGGGACTTAGTGTTTCTCCAGAAGTTACGTCATTAGGCTGATGGTCTTGTTACCAATCACTAAGTAATAAATAATCGTAGTGTCAAACTTCGGAGATATAAGCATCCTAAAAACTAGAAATGAAAAATACAAAAATTATTTGCCCTCTCCACCTCCGTTGTAATCTCGATACTAGCGAGGTCAAAAAACGTGGGAGCGAGACAACAGCTATTGCGTGCTCTGTGTAACACTTATACGTCATATGCGCAAGTATTTTTATTATTCATTAGAAGTTTTTTGATTGCTTATATATTCGACTTTGCGAGGCTTTGGCAAAGCATATTTCTTATTTGTATTGATGTCAGCTATTGATTTTTATAAGAATTATTATCCGTGGCCGCCATTTTGAAAAAAATATGAAAATAGCGGACGGTAGATGGTCCAAAATCTTCGAATCCCTTTGTGAGTGTGATAGGTCATTGAAATTACAAATACTTCTGATTGGTCAATAAGATTATTGGATGCTTTTGATTGGTCGATACTCACCTGTTTCCACTGCTATTGGTATTAGCCAGTACGTAGTTTATGACCAGGTTTTTCACCAAGTTTTTGTCAACCCTGTCCTGCTGGTTCGATATCGCTTTGTAATACCGTTCTTCTGCAGCCGTTACAGATGTTTGGAGTATATGAACTAATTACAATAAACACAGGATTTAATATCATTTTATAGACGAACACACTGACATACAAACATAGACACTCTTCTTGATGTATAATAAACTATTTTCTTTTGTTAATAATAAATAAGTATAATATTATTATAAGCAATATGTCTTTAAAATCGTAAAACTATATGCTTTTGTTCATAGAATAAAATACACAAATGATGCGATTACCACACTCATAAGATTCATAAAATTCTTAATAATTGTAATATATACAAATATATTTCATTCGACATTTAAAACTCAACTTTATTGCCTTACGCATACATACTACATTTCTTTTTAACATAAAAACAATTCTGTAGGTTATAACGTGGACGCGTCTTCAACGTCAGAACTCTGAAAGAACAATAGAAATATAAATAATTTGTCCGAGTCATTATTAACTGCAAAAATATATTATTAGTTAAAACGACGACACATAATACTTCTTACGATATTACCAAACGTCAAATGATAAGTATTAAGAGTATTCCATACTTTCCTAACGCTTATTTTGAGTGTATTCCAAAGACGCGCCCACATCTTAAACATGAAAAGGAAAAATCAACTAAATGGAAAAACATTGTGAACAATAAGAACATTATATGATGGGCTTTTTGAAATTCTAACAAAAATAAATATAAAGATCAGTCTTACGCCCCTTTCATCAGCTAATCTTAAAAAATCTCTTCAAGAGGTCCTTAGCTGGATCCTTTAAGTACACTCTTATCTTACCGGTTTGGGAAAAACATAACTAGCGCTAAGTATTATGAAATACCTAAAATTTAGGGAGCGTTTGCACAAATGGATAGTATTTACGGTTCCGCGGAATTATTATTGGGATAATAAGCAACAGTAACTATAGTCCGAAATGGACTCCACGCAATCAGAAAGAAAAAAGCTACGTCCTTCGAAGAAATTTTGCCATTAAAGGTATGACTTTTGATGAAATCGTTGTTAACAATGTTTTTTCATCCCGATATCGGTGTATAATACAGACTACAATCTTACCATGCATCTAATCCGTGGTTTGTTGCTTGTTGATTTCGCTAACACGATCTCAAAGTATTATTCAGTCACTGGGTAAGGGTGGTGGGGACACTTACTTACGGTTGACGAAGTTGTAAGCGTCTATGAAATTATTCCTTTTGATCTGTTACTTTTGGTATCATTTTTAGAGACTTACTGGGTCAGTGATTCGGAATTTCTTTCACTGGTTCCTCAAATAATCATGCATTAGTATCTGGTGGATTTCTAGACAATATTCCAGCTATGAGAGCTAAGCTGGAGTTATCTTCGTGTGATTGTCTTCAAAACGCTGTGCTACGACCACTTAACACACTATAAAGCATGCAAAGTATGTTTTGTTGCGGTCACAGAAAAAGACGTAAAATTTTCCATTGATTGTCAATGAGTACAGATAATTTTAAATCTATAGGCAAATATACTTTATAAACGATAGATTTCCAGTAATCCAATATTACCCATTGGAATTCTGAATGAAAAGACCCAGAAACTCTGCCAAATCAATACCATAACGATCAAGCAGAATTAGTGAATCAAAAAGAGAGACATAAAAATTATAATGAGCAGTTGCGTAAGCGCAGTGTCTCCTACCCTCGTTTTCTTATATCCACCAGTACCTGAAGTAATACTCAAAGACAATGCAGCATTATTACTTCCTCTTCTAAATTCTACTGCCACTAAAACGACTTAAAAAAAAGAACAAAAAAGGAATTGTAATGAAAACGTGATTTTTAAGTGTGTAAATGACGAATCATTTCAAAATTCTTTTCTAAATTTTGCATAATTGAAATTTATTGAAACAATGTTTTTTTGAATGTTTCCGATTTATATATAATCAGGTTTTCATTACAAGAAAAAAAAAACAAAAAACATAAAATGCATGATTCCGTAACATAATTTGTGCTGCAAAATATTTGCAAGTGCGAATATCAATCAATACAATTATCAAAAGAATTTTTGCATGAAAAAATAATAACGAACTCTAACAAAACAACGATGCAATTGTTTTGTGGAAAGGTTGTAAAAACATTCTAAAAAGTTATCATGCAAAAAAACTTAATTAAAACGGACATTCACGATAAATTACAAGCAAAATAAATGTGAATAAAAAACACAAGGACGTCACGATGTGAAACCACAAGCCTCAGTCAAACCCCATATGGTAATCTGAGTTGAACGCGACCGACCTGTCATCATGACATCTGCCAAACTGACAGCTGACAGTCGCGATGTGATAAAGCCTCACAGTTACCAAATGAGATTAGACCGAAGTAGGCGGAAGCTTGACTCTTGGATGTCTAGGATAACGAGTAATAATGGATTCTGACACAATATTTAAAACCTTTCAGAGTTGTGAACTATAGAATAATTAATAAAATAACTTAAGCATTCATATTGGCAAATGAAAGGTAGTAAATAGAGTTTGATTAATTAAATGAACAAAAAATACTATGGAATGCATATTTTAGAACTACTCTATTATTGTTCCTATACGCGAGGAAACATTTTTATTTAATTTGTACATACCACTCAAATTCCACAGTATTTACAATATTTTCTGGACTTACCACAAACTGAGAACATTTACTACAGGCTACTGTCAAAAAAATTCAAAATGCAGGGGACACACGTTCAAGCAAATCAAAAATTTTGACAACACAATAATATCATCTACATAAACTATTATTTCAACTTACGTGTGTCAAACGCGATGCTCTACACAGTATTTTGAATATTTGCAGTAATTCAGTGTCCAACTGTATACCAACTGGTAGCCTGGGTGTAAAAACCCCAGAATTACCAGCTGATATTTAGTCAGACACCGTTTATTATTATAACATTCATCTGTGACTACCGATGACTATATCAATAGAATAACAATTTGTTACATATTTTACTTGCAACTACAAACAACAGCACAGCATGTACAGTATCAAATTACTTTCATAAGTTAATCATTACAGTAAATTGCAATCTACTTACGTTAAATTAAGCTACATTACAATACTGGTATTAAAAAATTAAAATTATAATAACAGGGAAATACAATCTAAGCTATTTCAACTCATTTCAAAATAACTAGGTTTACTAAAGCTAATAGTTACAAAGTATTCAAAAAGTAAACAATCATACCTTGTTCTTTTAAATCATTAATTTGAGCGGTTTTCGTCTCTACTTGGTCACCAAGCCGTGTGGCTGCTTGAAGGCCTGCTAACGATTCTTCTAATTTTTTTTTAAGTCTGTTTATTTCATCTTGTAAGCCATTGTTTTGATGTTTTATGTTTTCCATTTTATTTCGTATTTTCTCCGTGGCGGCTTGAATGTCTCTTTCTTTGTCTGTAACATGATTAATTTCATATTGATCTAAATAATAAACAAAAAGTTTCTAAAACAAAAACTGTCGTATCTGATTCTGTTGTATGTTTCTACCCAATTAAAACTTTAGAAATTGTAATTTTGGAAAGAAATATAAACACGTTTTCGATTCTTTGAACAATATAGGTAGGCTTATAATTTTTCAATGTGTTGGAGTCCCTCAGTTTTTTCTCACGAAATATTAACAATACGTTGTTGTTATTAGTTCATTTCCATCCAAAATAATTATATAACATACCCAATTGGAATTGTTCTAAGACAACTTGTAAATTGGTCAAAGCAGCTTCACTCCTACTTCTAGCGTCTTCAGCTTCACTCAGTTTCGCTTGTACTTCCTCGCGTTGTTTTTCTAGCAATTTTATTTGATTTCGAAGAGTTTCCACTTCTTGGTTAGCTCGAATGCTGAAAGTATCACAATTTTTATTTGTTTTCGGTCTCTCACAAAAATGTCTATAATACGTATACATGAATAAAAGTAGGTTCTGGACGAGATTACAGGTCACAGCATGAAATCTTCGTACAAATCGTAAAAGCTAAGTGCCTAGTGCGAAATCGGAGCGGGCCACTAGTTAAACATTAACAGTTACCTGTTACTAGTATAAACAGTACTGGTCTGTTTAGCTCTCTCCTCTACCTGATGTAGTCTTGTCTGGCATTCAGTCAGTTTTTGCTCTGATGTCATCAATTCTTGCGTATAATTTTCCTCCATTTCTACAAGATGTTGACGTAAGCGCTCCAATTCTCGAACCGAAGTTTGCTCTTTCTCTGACAACTAAAAATTTAAACCGTTTCATTATTTAAAGAATCAAAAATAAAAAATGTGATAAAAAACTCATAGATATTTTACATATTATGTACCTGTAAATTTTCTGCTGTCAATTTCTTTACAGCCTCCAATTCCATTGTAAGACCCCTGTCCAAATTTTCGCACTTTTCTGTTAAACTTTTCACGATTTCACTAGACTTGGATAATTCAGTTTTAACTCTTTCATATTCATTTATATCTAGATTTAAGGTCATTATTATTTCATCCTTCTCTTTGAGAGTGATCCTTAACTTTTCGCAATTTGAACAAGAGTCAGTATGGTTTTGCAATAGCTGGTTTTTTTCGTCTATAATTCTCTTGAACTCATTCGTCTGTTCCAAAATAACATAATTAAGCCTTTGAATTTCATTATGATATTGCATACTTTCGTTATGCTTTAAATTCACCAAATTTATTAACTCGTTTTTCTCAGTAGTAGCATTATCTAACGTAACTTTGTAGTCCAAATATGTCTTTTCTAATTGATCAGATTTGTTTTTCAATTCAGTAAACTCTACTTCTTTGATTGTAAGATTATTTTTTAAGTCAGTTAATGTTTTCTCTACTATTTGTTTCTCTTCAGCTAGCTTAGCATACTCGTCATTATGGTATGTGGTGTTATCTGCAATTTTGATTTTATCTGCTAGTTCCGTGATTGATTGGTTCAGCTCTTTCATTTCTTTATCCTTGTTGTCTATAGAAGATTTGTAACTAATCAAATTGTTTTCGAGTTCTTCACAGTGATTTTTCATACGTAAAAACTCTGTGTTTTTTGAATTCAACTCCTCTTTAGTTAATGAAAGCTGTTTAAGGATTTCTACCTTCTCGTTTTGTAACCTGACAAGGTTTTCATGACTTTGGTTTGAATTTTGACTAGCATTAGTTAACTGATTTGAAATATCCTTTAGTGTTTGATTCAGACTTTCGATTTCTTGGTTTTTGACGCCTACATCGTTTTCAAGAACAGTGACTTTTTCGTTTAGATTAGATAAATTTATATTATTTTGTGAAATTGTGGAGTTGAGAGAATCTATTATATTATCTTTTTCATTAAGATTAGAAATTAGTTTTTCGAATTCTTCTTCTAAATGCACAATTTTACTATCGGTAGACGTTAGCTCCGTCTCCACTTGCAGCTTCTTCTCAAGAAGTTTCTGATTTGTTTCTTTTAAAACGAATATTTCATTATTTAGGATTTCTAGGTCAGTCAGTTTAGCTTTAAGCACTTCGATGGTTTCTTGAAGCTGCAAAGTTTTCTCGGAGTCATTTGTACTACTATCTTTAAGGGAATGGTTTTCAGACAAGAGCTCTTCTTCGCGTTTTTTCAAAACCATGTTCTCATTAGTCAGTTGCTCAATAGTTTCTTTTAGCGTTGAATTTTCATTAACAATTTCATTCAATTTTGTCGACAGCTGTGTTCTTTCAGTCTTGATATTTTCCATGTCACTGTTTTTGGAAACACTAATTGTAGACATATCACTTTTCACAATTTTTATTTTATTTTCCAATTGTGCTTTTTGACTCTCCATTTCATTGCTGTGTCTTATTACTTCTGCAAGTTTTTCTCCGAGATCTTGTAATTTATGTTCTAAAGATACATTAAGAGCTTCTAACTCTTTGTGCGTAGAAGATTTGTTCTTGAGGTTATGTTTAAGGTCATCGACTTCTTTAGTAAGCAATACCTTGTCATTTTCAATTATGTGAAGATCTATGGATAATTGTTCATTTTTAACATTAGAAGCATTCAAACGTTTCCGTAAGTCATTTATTTCATCTAGTGCTCTATTTAACTTCTCGGCTTGTACAGTACCGTTAGTAGAGCTCTCTAATTCTTGAACTGCTTCTGTTTGATTTTTGCACATTTCCAATTTTTTCAACATTGAAGTGTACTTTTCTTTCATGTCTCGCAAACTTTCCTGAAGCACCGTTTTTTCAGTCTTAACTTCATTTAATTCTTTTTCTATCTTCTTTATTTCCGACTCAAAAGTTTTATTGATCCTAGTACAGTCGGCAAGTTCAGTTTCTAATTTAGCTAAATTATCTTCATGGGTTTCTATTATTGGTTCTAATTTGGACGTATTCTTTAAGGCCGCTATTTCAGAAATGAGAAAATCGTTGTTTTTCTTCATGTCATCTAATTCTCTTTCAAAATGTTGAATATCAGTTGTGAGAAAATCGTTTTCAGTCGTTAAGTCTTCAATTTGCATTTTTAGATGGTTAATGTTCAGGTTTTTTTCAGAAAGTTTATGTTGTAAAACATCAATTTCCTTTTTAAATAAATTTGCAGCTTTAAAAATACTTTCCAATTTACATATGACATTATCACCAGACGATGGCATTTCACCAACATAGTCCACAGGCAGTTCAAAATTAACATATTTATTATACAGTTGTATGATTTTCTCGTATTTAATTTCCTTATAATCTGAATCTTCGTTATCTCCGTGTTCTTTTGACAATTTGTGCCTCAGATCTTTTATTTCCCGTTTTAAACTTTCTATTACAGTTTTAGCATTATCATCTATGTTGATTTCATCCAAATTAACTTGGTCAGAGTTTCTTCTGCCTTTCAAGTCGTTTAATTCTTTCAGTAATCCTTCGTATCTTTCTCTTGGCACTGTATCTGACAGTTCAGAATGTTTAGTAGCTATTTCCATATCATGTTCTAATTTCGTAACTTGTTCCTGTAATTTAAAAATTTCTTCATGTAATTCTTGATTTTCTTCTTGGAATTTTTCGGCATTCTCTCTCAAAAGCGAATGAATTCTTTCTAGATTCTGATATTTGTGATGTATCGTGTCAAAATCAGATTTCGCTGTTTTCAAGTTCTCAATTTCTCTATCCCTTTCACCTACTTCAGCTAACAATGTTTTGATCTCTGTGGAATATTCGTCGTTAGTAGTTTTAAGATCTTCGTGCTCCTGCTTTAGAACTTCGAAATTCTTCTGTAGCTCCTTTTTTAACGTCAATAACCTTTCCATAGCCATTTGATGTTGACTATCTAAATCTTCCAGACTTGCTGTCAGATTTTGATTCTCTTCTCGGAGACGACTTAACTCCTCCTCTGTGTCTGGTCTTAAATCGATTGTGTCGCGTTCTTTCATATTGGTAATTTCATTTTGGAGAGCTCTGATTTGAGTTTTGTATTGGGCTTCAACGTTATGATGCAGTTTCGATGGCTCCGGTGATGGATCCCAGTACCAACTGGATTCTTCTTCTTTAACGCCATTTTTTTTGGTCAGCCTCTGAAAAGAATAAACGTATTTTTTTAAGCATTACTACTTGCACTAAAATGTGCACTTCCTGAATTTAATTGATTTACAGTTTAGGTAAAGATTATAGACAGATTGTCAAGTTAGGACAATTCAATGTTAATATACTACTAACTAATTATAATAATATAAGTACCATATTTGACTAAATTTTACTATATTAACTAAGTATAATAGCATACTATTAACTATTAGTAAATACAATTTAGGACTTTTAAAATTGTTGCATCACTGAAGAATAAAATAGAAAAACGAACAGGCCTGTTCAAACAAACTTATCTCTGTGGCTAACTGACCGACATCAGTACATATTCATATAGTCTATATATTAATACGTGAAGAGAATATGTTGTACCCCTTTTTAAGCGTATTGAGCGAACGGAGGAGTGTGAGTTTTGGTTAGTTAGTTAAGTTAATATGTTAGTTAAACTTTTTATGGAAAAGGAGAACAGAAAGCAAAATGTATATAATATTATGTGTCACAAATACATGAAATAAAATAAAGTAAAACATTAACTACTCATGTTCATATAGCCGATGTCAAACACATAATAGTTATATTGTGTCAAACGCCCAGTTGACCCTAAATATAAAACAAACACTTTTTTCATTTGATATACACTCTACTCAAAACAGATCACAGTTCACAAACCACATATCAGTCAGTAATTTGTAGTTGGCAATATTTTAAAATTCTTTGGCAAAAAATTCTACTCTGTGTGATTACTTGACTACAAACTAAAGTGTTTGACATTGATAGTATGAACGTAAATAATGAATTACTGTTTGTATGTTTGTCCTCTATGCGTTTCTAAACCATCATCCGATTGTGATGAAACTTTGGTGAGTTGTTCTGCGTATTCCCGCAAAGTTTATGAATTATTTAATTTAGACAATGAAAGACTATGTGAACGAAGACGCGAGCAACCGTTAGTGGTATATCAATTTTAGCTTTCTGCGCTCCTTCTCCAAATAAACTAATGATGCCAAATCTCACACTCTCGTGTGCGCGTAACATGCTTAACAAGGGACAGACAACGTTTTCCCTTCACGTATTAATACATGCGAGTTTGCGAGTTTGTATTAAATGAGTAGCCGGGTTTAGTTTCATGATTTTTATTCTTGAGTGATGAAAGACTGAAGAAGAAAACCTGCAGAGCGAAAGCGAGTGGTAAAAAAAGCCAAGGAAGACCAAGGCTGACTTACGAAGATCGAATAGCCAGAGTGCGAATAGCCCAACTACGCATCAAACTGACGGAAATATCGAAGCATTCGCATACCTGGGAAAATGTGTGAGGAGAATGATAAAATTTGAGGAAGCGAAAGAAATATGTAAAGACCGCGACACTTGGCGCATACAGTGAGAAGATATGTATGTACCTATTTGTTTTTGAGTTTCATGACGTGCCGTGATAGAAAATGATCGTTGAAATGATAGTTTCAGTGTGTATAGTGTAGCTACATGTGTGTATAGAAACAGCTATTGTCTATGCATGTGGAGGGTAACAAATAGTCGATTACCCATTTGAATATTTTCCATTTGGGAAGTGGTGCGTGACGCCGAGTTGATAAGGAAGGTAGTATATCGTATCGCTAAGTGTTAACATGTGGATACAATTAGAATTACTTCGTGCAAATGGAAAATCAGCAGTAAATAATTGTGTTGTGATTCTTGAGACATATTCCCAGGGATTTTTTGGTGGGAACTAGAGAAATGAAGCTTATTTCTTGTTTCCGTTACGTTCCGGCTTCGATTTTCAATCGGGTCAATTTAAGAAACGAACTTTTCTAGACCGTCTCGGGTCTGGGTGTACTGGGAGACGCCCTCGGTAGTCGTCGTCTGGTTCTCATAGCACAGGGAATAATCCTAGTTTGAGATCAAATGATAGGTGTGTATAGTCTCGCGCATTATTATTTATTATTTGTTTAGTTTTTCTATTTTTTTCGTTTTTGGGAGTTTTAAAATACAAAGAGATACGCAGTATGACAGGGTTGCACGACAGTGTTATTGGTAAAATGAAGAATAGAATGCTTAGATGGTTCGGGCACATAGAAAAAATGAGCGATGAACTACTGACGAAGAAAACTACGGAGCAAAAGTGAGTGGTAGCAGAAGCCAAGGAAGACCAAGGCTGACTTGCGAAGACCAAATAGCCAGAGTGTTAGTTGACGGAAATGTGTATAGGATTCGCATACCTATGCAAAAATGTGTGAGGATAATGATGAGATTTGAGGAAACGAAAGAAGTATGTAAGAACGCGGCGCTCCGTCCTCTCTGACTACCCCGTTAGGGTGAAGATATGCATATATATATGTAGTTTTTCTATTTTTTGCGAGTTTAAACTACAAAAAAGTATGTAAACCGGACATTAGTATAAACACTTATTGCTAAAAGGCGCTTGAAGGTGTGATTTCGTGTCTCATTGACGCTGTCCCGTTCGCATTTGAAATTGTTTTACATTACATAATATGTTTATGTTTATACGTATACAAGTATCCTAAAAATATTGACCAATCGAAAAGAAGCGAAGGGTATTTCTAAATATATTAACCATATAATTGCCAATTACATATTTGATCGTTACAAAAATATATTTAAATTTTTCTATTGAAGGCAAGACACATTCTCAACTTACAAACTAAGGTAAAATAAAGCGTTACTATATTTTTAACGAATTGTTTAATTTAAGAATTATAAAAAATACAGAATCGTCGCCAACATTATAATACCCCTTCTTTCCGTTAGCGGTTAAAATTGACAATAATACCTTTAAACTGTCAAAGTTGGAAACGTATTCACAAAAAAATGTTTAGATTTGCCTCGTTTCCGCCCCTGTTAGATTTCATTCATACTTTTATACCAATCCCAGACTTGTGCAAAGATTTTTGTGAAGAACCATGTGTTCTTCACAAAATCATTTATATTTATTTATTTCATAGTGGCCGTTGCTCGCGACTTCGTCCGCGTGGAATTTAAAAATAAGTTGCCTATGGTCCTTCCACAATTATTTGTCTCCATACTAAATTTCAGTTCGGTTCGGTGGTTTAAATGTGAAAATGTAACAGACGAACGGACAAAGATATTTTCGCATTTTTTTTTCTTTCTTCATGGAAGGCGCACAGATTAGCGCATTTGCCTATGTCAGGTATTACTAAGTAGAACCCAAGTAAAGCAGGTTAGAAGTAAATTTGTTTTTTCCTCTTATTGTAAAACTCTTTCAGTAAAGTGATAGTAGGCTTTACTGAAGTTATATAGGACTTCTTGGAAGAGCGCAAGAACCTCAGCTACACATGTTTATTTGGACCTACTCCATTCTTTTCACTTATACAGAACTTTAAAACAGAATACACTATCATTTTTGTACTTTAAAAGTCCCAAAAATGTAAAAAATAAGGAATCTAAATAAAATGACAACCTCACTTCCCCCGTTCCCGCAAAAAAGTCCCCATTTTCACATTTATAACATTCGTATGGATTTTTACAAAATAGGCGACTCCACACACTTGCAACGAGTTTTAGTCAGAGTTTAGTTTATTGGATTCGTATTGCTATTGTTTCTCGAAGACTGGTCGGAAAATATTTGCGAACCATGTATCGCTTCTTGTAGGTTTTGATGTTAAATATTTCCAAAAAATATTTGTACAAACGTTCAATGCACATATATCTGGGACCGATCTTAGGGGCATCCTGTATGAGAGGACAAACAAATAAAAGTCACATGTGAAGATTCACCCCTCGTTAATGTACTAAAAGACGTTACTAGACCACGCCGTGGTCACGGAACGACTCGGTAATCTCTGTTAACACACCTTGAGCGATAAGATATCTAAATCCCTCGGCAGACCAAACAAGCTATGGAACAGTACAACAAGGTAGATGACTGCTCTTAAATGTGGTATATTTTATATGTAAATTGTATTTAAATAATTAAACGTTTTGAATGCAATTGAGAAAAAACGAATTCACATTCATTTACAATAACTGAGTTTTTCTATATTTGGACTTTTTGGCGGGAACGAGAGAAGTGAGGTTGTCATTTTATTTAGGTTTTCTATTTTTTACATTTTTAGGAGTTTTAAAGTACAACAGTGATAGTATATTGTATTCTAAAGTTCTGTGTAAGTGACAAGAATGGAGGAGATCTAAATAAACATGTTTAGCTGAAGTATTCGCGCTCTTCCAAGAAGTCCTTTATAACTTCAGTAAAGCCTACTATCACTTTACTGGAGGAGTTTTATGATAGGAAAAAATTGATTTACTTGTGATTTTACACTATGAATTACTTATTAATACGTGAAATTGGCAAATGCGCTGAACTGTGCGCCATGCCATAAAGGAAGAAGAAGAAAAGAAGAAGAACGGGAAACTTCGTTTCCCTAACTTTCGACTCATATTTACTTGGTCAATGGCTAAATGCAATCTGCGAAGCCAAAACAAAGAGAAAAAAAAATTACTGAGTTATTGGGTTTTAAACTTAGGTAGTGGGAACAGAGCGGGGATGAGCTAGAGGGAGATAGCGTTACATAGCTGTGACGTCACAAAGTAGCGATGACATTGCACAGCGCTATACGAAACTTATCCACACTCTGTTCCCACTACTAAAGTTTAAAAGCGAATATTTCGTTATTTGTTACATTACTAAAACTATCTTTTAACTAGGTCGTTAGAAATAGTTATCTCGTCTATTTTAACCAACCAACAAAACTAGACAAGAGCGTGTCAGATGGGCATTAACTTTGGTAATTTCGATCGAAATAGATTCGATCAGACGCTTTCGTCGAGGTATTAGAGTGCTTTTGACATTACCGTTACCTAACGCTAAAACTATTTAATAAAAGTACATTGTATACATACATACATATCTTCACGCTGTATCCCTAACGGGGTAGAGGACGGAGCGTCGCGGTCCTTACATATTTTCGCTTCCTCAAATCTCATCATTCGCCTCACACACTTTCACCTAGGTATGCGAGTGCTTGTGACATTTCCGTCGGCTAACACTATTTGACATTCATAAGTCCGCCTTAGTCTTCCTTGGCTTCTTTTACCACTCACTTTTGCTCTATAGATTTTCTTCGTCAGTCTTTCATCACTCATTCTTTCCATTGTATACATCATTGCGCCATATTAATGATAAGGATGTTAATCAACTCCCACTTCTGAAAGTATAATGGCCGATATCAATAGAGATATTTTTTATAATTTAGATGGGTGTATTACATAGAAATAAGTGCTAGTACATACATATGTCAATAAAATGTGTTTCCCCAAAAAGAAATAAAAGCGTCTTAAACGCTAATAAAAGCCGCGCGTGCAAATACAATAGTTCATAAACAGGTACTATAGGGTACCTAGGTCTCGCTAGACTCCGACTTGGCTTGTTATAGGTCTTAAAACAACAATAAATTCGAGGTGAGTGACCTTTGAAAAATGGCAAAATACGTAGTTATTTTTCAGAGCCGTTGGTTCCCGGTTGATAAATGGTAGTGGTACCAATGAATACTTGCCCAAGTATGATTTACACTTGGTCGATTTTTCACGCCAAATTGACTGAACTACGGGTCATTATAGTTATTACTTATCTTACTTACTTAGTCCTGAGACTTTAAAATTAAATTGTTTCGTGTCAAGATTTTCGTTTAGACTTTAGAGACTCGAGCCACGCTTGTCGTGACGTTATCAACCGACTTCAAAAAAAGGAAGTTCTGCTTCGTCGGAACTTTTTTTATGTATGTTCACCGATTTTTCCGTCATTTGTGCATTGATTTCAATGACTTTTATTTGAAATGCTGTAGGTACAGAGTGGCCCCATTAAACAATACAATAGAACTCTTCAACGGTTTTTACATTTTGATGATCCCTTTGTTTAAAGTTGTTTCAAAATTGGAAAAAAGTTAGTTGTAATCCTACCCTAGATTTTTATTTAGGACCCTCACAGGCCACTAAAGATAAAAATAGAATTTATTAAGAAAAAAAATACGGCGACTTCGAGAAACAGTACAAAACAATTATCATTCTTTACTTATAAAAACCAAAGTACAAAAATAACTTTGTAAATACGATTCTGATACCTATATAACTAAAGACAGTTATTGAAGTCAGTGCCAAACCAATAAACAAGAACAGGCTTCGCACCGACTTCAGTAAATAATTATCAAACTTAATTATATATTCGATGTATGGTATTTATCGTATTTATTTTATAGTATTAGGTAGTGAGGCCTGGAATATGTCCGAAATCGAGTGAAAGTATGATAAATCGAGTGAAAGTAGAAGAAATGCGATCTTTTAGAAATATGTGCGGTGTCACCCTTGCGGACAGGATACGCAATGAAGAAATACGTAGTATGACAGGGTTGCACAACAGTGTTAAAATTGAGAAAGGAATGCTTAGATGGTTCGGGCACATAGAAAGAATGAGTGATGAAAGACTGACGAAGAAAATCTACAGAGCCAAAGTGAGTGATAAAAAAAGCCAAGGAAGATTAAGGCTGACTTTGAAGATCAAATAGCCAGTGTTAGCAGACGGAAGTGTCAAAAGCACTCGCATACCTAGGCGAAAATATGTGAGGAGAATGATGAGATTTGAGGAAGCGAAAAAGGTATGTAAGGACCGCGACGCTTGGCGCTCCGTCCTCTCTGACTACCCCGTTTTGAGTTACGTCAAGCAAAAACTTCTGCACGTGTTTTTCACATTCAGATTGCATTTGAATTTGACTTCATGTATCTTTCAAGATGGTTCGCTGTTCTAAAGTCAGATTTAGGCTGAGCTCTTTTTAGGTGAATCGCGCCTACGAAGCGGGTTCACTTCAAATTGTTTTCGAGTATAGGAAACCACACGTGTACCTACACCTACATGTATCCTGACTTATGAGAGGACAGAGCAAGTTACAAATAAATAATACGGAACGCTTTTTGTTACTTCTCAGCAGTAATACTTAGAAATATTTAAAACACTAGGTAAATACATATTCAGCGACTTGTCGGTAGCGTCGCCATCTGTAAAGCCTTGACCGGGTTCCCGCAATTCTCTTTTCAAACATCCATAATCGACGGCAAGCACATAATTACGTAGTCCGCCAAACGTATTGTCAAACACGCAATGACAATGACGTTCGCCCATACGGTCTCACATTACACGAAGTTTTTTTCATATCTATCTATCTATATATATAACAGGCGATGTACGTATGTTCCTTATGGACTCCGAAACGGCTGAACCGATTTCGATGAAATTTTCAGGGAATCTTCAGATTAGCCTAGCGGGTGTTCCTGTAAAGTTCGGTAGCGATCGGATCAGTAGAATTTTTGTTTTGTTTTTTACGCCCAGTGTAACTAACGCCCAGTGAAACGGGCCGGGTTTGCTAGTTTATTATAAAAATTCACGATAATCTATTTATACCTTGCTTCCAGTTATTTCAATACCTATTTAAGTTTTTTAACAGGATTTTATGGAGAGCAGTCGGGCGTTTATTTTACTTATATTGCAAATTGTTTCTAGTTGATTTTGTGATGTAAGATTAGCGTAATTTTACGTACTCAATATCTATGCCGTTGCATAATATGTGGAATTGTTAAAATAAGTGCTTACTTAGTTGTGTGAAGCGTAATGTTGAGATTTTTTGAGTGGTTTACGCCCGTTTTCACTAACACAGACTTAGACGACTCCTAATTAAATAATACTTAATGTTAGGTTATACCTATACAATCGCGTTCATTTACTCTCTGAGGCGATACCTAGAGGTTAGTGAAATATATTTTCGTTCTAGCCAGTTCCTAATTCATTATGCATTTACTTTAGGCGACTCCTAAGTTTAGTGAAAACGGGCATTAGTCTGCCTTAGCGGATCCTACTAGAAAGACTGCCTCTATATATTTGTCTCCAGGAACTCCAGGAAGTATTAAATGTATTATGTCGACATGTTAATGAAATATTATAAAGATAAGATCTAGTTATTACTGAAGACATCGCCTTCCCTCTTCCTCTCAAGGGAGTTAAAGAAAACTAAATAACAAGTACCTACCTAAACTATTCGCCATCACCCCGTAGAGATTATTCTTTATTAATTAATAGAACATTGCTACGTTATTGAGCCATTGATAAACATTTACATTTAGTTCAATCGTTGTACTGATGATGAAATAATGATACATTACATCACTCATTAAAAGAGTGTTTATGATTCGAAAAGTTCTAATATAATTTATGACGTAACAGTATTAGTCTTATATGTATATAATATCTGATTTTCTAGATAGTTTAAAAGTTAAAAAACCGGTCTACAGAGAGGACACTAATTTACTTAGGGAATTCGTAGCAATTTCTGACACAACGGAAGTTCAATTTAAAAAATAAGACAAAAAAAATTAATAACTGGGTCTAAGTTATTTTTATTTTCTCTCGTTTCTTTGGCTTATCCCGAAAGAGCTTTATCTGAAAGAGGTTCTGTTTTTACCATTTTGTCTATATAACCCCGAAACTCTAAAAAACTGAAGGTTATAAACAAAACTTGCAAAAAGATGATACCGAAATAATTGTAATACAAGCACATGATATCTTTAACCACGTCCAGTTATCTATAGTTGCAAAAAGTATCCTCTTCCAGTTTCGACAGAAAAATTCGAGTTCGAAAAAATCATTTACCTCTGAATACATCTCGGTTAAAACTAAAACGGAACTCGTTAACTTGGTAACTTGCAGAAACATAACGAAGACTTCAATCGAGTTCAAATTCATTTTTACATCACTTTCAAAAAAATATTTTTTTTTTATATTTTTTGATAATTATCCCGAATGAATGAAATATCGATAATAAAATTATATGTAAAAAGTAGTACTAATATTTTATCTTGAACATGGAAAACAAAATGTATGACATAATGTAACTTTTACACATCGCTGCACTTAATATCTGCTTATTATTACGCTCTGTAAATTATTATTATCTATGGGCACTGACTGCACGCTCTTTGGTTTCGAATAACGTTTAGTCTTTGAACTATTACACAACCATCCGTGTTCACTATAACCGTTGACCACTGGAATCCGAATACACCTTTTTAGAGAAGTAATAAAAATATTGGCTGGAAAATTGTGACAAGTAAAAAAAAAATTCGTGGTATATTTTCAAATAGAGAACACAGCGAACAATGGCGCGAATTGTGAACGTACTGGCTAACACAGGCACTTCGGGCAGTCAAGTTTTCAAAACATACTCGTCTAAGCGAGTTAACGCTGTTAGTTATTAAAACTATTTTGTTAAAGCCAGACAAAGACAATAGGATTTGGACTATGGACGTTTGTAATTTGTTTTTATTTGCTAAATAAAACAAGAATCGCATATGAGATTATATTTTGTTCCTCACTCTTCCAAGCATTATTAATATACCTACAACATACGTTCTCATTTCAATATTTACAAAATTGTAATTTTCTAAACTTAATATAAGAGACCTTTATAACCTACGGTTATATACGTACATATCTTCACGCTGTATCCCTAACGGGGTAGTCAGAAAGGATGCAGTGCCAAGCATGGAAGTCCTCACACACATCTCACACCTCTCCTCACACAAAAAAGTGGTAGAGCCATGCTGCATTGCAGCACGAATAGGGCCGGCTCGCCCGATGAAATACCACCCTCTCACAGAATGTCTGCGTGAAATCATCTATTGCTGTTGTGTTTTTTTCGGCGAGTGAGAGTGCCGGTGGCCCATCTCTATCCTTTCCCTATTTCCCTAAAGCCGGCAACGCACCCGTGATTCTCCAGATGTTCTTGGCGTCCATGGGCGGCGGTTGGTTACTCTCCATCAGGTGACCCGCTTCCTCGTTTGTCCTCTTTTATAAAAAAAAATTTTTAGCTTCCACAAATCTCATTTTCGCCTAGTAATGCGAAAGTTTTTCGTCAATTATTCAACACTATGCTTACTATGTGTCCGAACTATCTAAGCACTACTTGTTAATGTAAGGAAATCTAAAAATATGATGTTTTGAAATTATCTCGAGTCTGCATGTGTCCTAATTCGGTGTTAAGGTTAGGCGCCAGATCAGAGTATCATTATGTTTTTCAAAATCAGTGACCTCGTAGGCAGGTAAGACTGAATTTGGCGAAGATTCTTAGTTTTTCATTACCATTCACTTTTCCTTTCTAAACCCACCAACCGTGTTCATTACCGTTTAAAAAAATAATCGTAAGTACTTATCTACTTAATTAAAATTGCGAAAAAAATTACAAAGGATGTTCCCTCGATGTTTAAAGCATTAGTAATAGTTAGTGCTCGTTTCCACGAGACGAAAAACCGGGTGTACGTCCGGACGTCAGTACTGTGTGGGACACTATAGCGCCGTTTACACGATGCTAACACCGGCTCTGCACCACCGGACTCGATGCGCGACGTGTCTATGCCCAGCTTAGTAAAGTATACAAGACCGGACGTGCGCATGGTGCCATCGGAATCCTAGCACGAAATAGCGTTTAAGCAGGAAATATTAATAAATCTGGTTGAAGAAATACCAGTGTTAGGAGCAAGACCGTGGAGGAATTGACAGAATTTGAAGCCATAATTTGATGAAATAGAATCCGCACAAAAACATTGAATTAGCCTTGGAAATGCAACATGATCTCCTCTTTCTGGATATACCCAACATTGTCTTTATAATAATTATCTCTTTCGTCTCGTGTGCATAGCCGGTTCTACCCGGCGCCGGCAAAAACCGGACCGTGTAGAAACCTTCTCGTGGAAATGAGCTCTAATTCTATGAGTCATTGATAAATTAAAACATAATAAGTTAATTATTTCTTAAAAGGTATTTAATATTAATTAAAAGGATTTAATATTCAAGATAATTTATAAACATTTAATTTTTTTTTCACACTTCATTAAAAATATATTTGGATAATACAACTTGAAAAGAATTTAATTATAAGACAATAAAACATCTTATATACTGCTGTATGTCGTATTATAGTACGAAAATTATAAATTTTAAAGTTCACAATATTTAATATTTAAACGTGGCAAAAATGTAGAAATTATAGATTTTATATTGTAAATGATTTATATAAGATACACTAAATGTATAATGACTACTATTTTAAATAAGTTATGATTTGAACTTCTAATTATGTTCCTCAAGTGGCACCAGAAGCCAACACCAAAGCTGACTTATGAATATCATATAGCCAAAGTATACGCATGCCTCGGCGAAAATGTTCGAGGCAAATGATGTGGTTTGAGGAGGAAGAAAGGATTACGCAAGTAAGTACCGCGATGCTTGGAACCCCGTGCTCTGACTACCTCGTAAGAAATACAGCGTGGGGATATGATGTAATGTATGTACATGTTTTCTATTATATCCAGGCGAAGTCACGGTCAAGATGTTAGCATATAATGTAATAATAGTACCTAGTATGCTTCAAACCAAGGCCTTACTAATTGCGTGTTTTCTTACCATGCCTTCGCATATTATTTCTTAATGCAATTTAATCTTAAAATAACCATAGATTAATTAATTATTCAAAATAAGTATAATGTTTAAAAAAATGGTTATTCACACATACATTCATATCCTCATGCTATATCCCTAACGGGGTGGTCAGTGAGGACGGAGCGCTGAGCATCGCGGTCCTTACCTACTTCTTCTGCTTCCTCAAATACCCCATCATTCTCCACATATGTACATTTTCGCTTAGGTATGCGAGTGCTTTTGATATTTCCGTTAGTTAACACTGGCTATTTGATCTTATTTGGTTATTCATACATACATACATATCTTCACGCCACATCCCCAACGAGGTAGTCAGAGAGGACGGAGCGCCAAGCGTCGCGATCCTTACATACCTCTTTCGCTTCCTCAAATACCCCATCATTCTCCACATATGTACATTTTCGCTTAGGTATGCGAGTGCTTTTGATATTTCCGTTAGTTAACACTGGCTATTTGATCTTATTTGGTTATTCATACATACATACATATCTTCACGCCGCATCCCCAACGAGGTAGTCAGAGAGGACGGAGCGCCAAGCGTCGCAATCCTTACATACCTCTTTCGCTTCCTCAAATCTCACCATTCTTCTCACACACTTTCGCCTAGGTATACGAGTGCTTTTGACATTATTATTATTTTTTTTGGTTATTCATGAAATGTTAAATTTCTAAACTTGATTTCCCAAAATCTGGAAGACCTTCGTAATATATTTTCATTTTTCAGTAAAGTTAAACATTAGAAAAGCTTCATCAGTTACAAAGACAATGAAGGGAAGGGAGGTATATTCAAGTATTCCATTTGGTCTTTCAAACTTGGACATATCTAATAAGACATATTTAATACTAGCGGACCAGACAGAAGTGGTCCTGCCCGAACGTTGGAATAAAAAAAAACCTAGAACCAAATTGAAGCGCCACCTACAGAGTCCAAGTGAGAATCTAAACTATCCAGGGACCCACTAAAACATGCAAAAAATTTCCTCAAAATTGCTATAGCTTTTTAGGAGTTCAGTGACGTATAGAAGAATTATACATATAAAGATATAAGATATATCGAATATATTCTTGTTTTTACCAGTTGATTGGGTGCGCGGAAAACTAAAAATAATCTTCAAACATTTCTTGGTGTTGCCTGTGATCTATGAAACATTTTTTTAAGGGATCTTCCACACTTGCAAGCTCTTGTACATAATTTCCCATATATTATAGCAAAAAAATATACATTAGTATCAGGCTATGTGTCATATATCGTCGTTCGATAATAACCTTTTCAATTTTAGAATATCGATATATCGAAATTATGTTATTTAAAAAATATTAGCAGCCCTAGTTTCCGTTAAAGCCACTTGCAAAGGGACGTTGCACAACACGACCGCAAATGCTTTGTTCGCACTGCGTACACGCACCAGTGTTGCCATTTGACACGGTAAGCTTCCATATTTATTATTTATTCATCATTCTCAAGGTGGTGACACGAAAACATTATGGAAACTTGTGTTTTGAAATCGAAAGCACGGTTTAATACGAAGTAGGGGTGTAGGGAGACGGAACTATGTAAAAAATAGTAATAATGCGACAGACTACACATCAATCATCTAATTTCAAACTAGGGCATTCCCTGTGCTATGAGAACCAGATGAAGACTAGCGGGCTGAGGATGAAGAGGCACCCATACGCCTAGACCCGAGACAATCTAGAAAGGTTCGTTTCTTAAATCAACCCGGTCGGGATCGAGCCCGGAACCTTCTTCGCTTGGATGCAACGACTGAAAAACTGCGTCATTGAGTTCGTAAAAATATTTTTAATGTTTTTAAAATTACGAAGATTTTTTTTTGTCTACAATAAAAGTGTCGTACGCTTCATCGCATTCAATTTTTAAATTAATACAAATCAAAACCTCTTTTAAAGACAGAAGCGCGTTGGATTACACGCATATCACAATAGTCGAAACTCGTTCAATTGAAGTATAGTATTTTTGCGTACCATACGAGTATAATATTTCTTCGACAATATATAGCCCGCAGAACCGAAATACAGCATAATACTATATATATAGCACGGTTGGTAACCCTAATTTACACGTAGAGAACAGAGCGCCAAGTGTCGCGGCTTTTGCATACTTCTTTCACCTCCTCGAATTTCATCATTCTCGTCATACACTTTCGCCTAAGTACGCGAGTGCTTTTGACATAGTGGTCAGCTAACACTCTAGCTATTTAATCTTCATAATCTAGTATCTCACTTTCTTGACTTCTAATAATTAATAAATAATGATAAAAATAACAGAATTTTATTAGAATCAGGGGGCCACTTGAGCCACTTGGCTCAATTGTCGTAATCGCAGAATCAGGGGGCCACTTGGCTCAATTGTCGTAATCGCAAGTAGAATATATAAATACATATATTCACGCTGTATCCCTAACGGGTTAGTCAGAGGATGGAGCGCCAAGCGTCGCGGTCCTTACATATTTCTTTCGCTTCCTCAAATTTCATCATTCTCCTCACACATTTTCGCCAGATATGCGAATGCTTTGATATTTCCGTCAGTTTGATGCGTAGTCGGGCTATTCGATCTTCGTAAATCAGCTTGGTCTTCCTGGGCTTCTTTTACTACTCGCTTTCGCTCTGTAGATTTTCTTCTTCAGTTTTTCATCACTCGAGAATGAAATAATAAAAGTTATAAAACTAAACCCGATTACGCGTTACCACGTGATCTAACGTTACGAATTTAAATTGGTAGTCAAAAGTTATTAACTTTCTATTCAATTAAACGAAAAGCAAAGTGGTGTGAAAACCGCCGTATAAACGTAGCCGAATGGCACTTGAGTTTCTTGAGTTTCTTGTCGGTTCTTCTCAGTATCCAGGTTTTCTTTTCGAACCGAACTAAAGTAGATTTGACGTTCAAAAATACCTTGCATTTGGGTTTACTTGAATAAATTAATTTGACTTTGATTTGACTTTGACGAGAAATAACGCCAATTAGCGTTTTGATACCACGAAGCCTTTGCCACTTGTCTAGCTGCTCTGGCATGTTTTCGAACCTAAACTTTATTATTTCTACCGAGTTGAATACGTAATAGTACAAGCCGTTTCACGCCGCTTCGCTGGGCGTAAGTGAAAATTTTGTACGTAATAGTACATTTTTGTTTGAAAAATGGTGAAGGGTTCAAAAAATAAGTAGCCTATAACCATCTACAACTAATTCCGCGTCGAATGGTCATGGTTTCAAGCCGATCGGTCCAGTAGTTTTCAGGTTTATCGTGGTCAAAGAAAAAAACTCATTATATATTACATATATATAGACAAGCCGTTTCCCGCCCGCTTCGCTGGGCAAAAAAAAAAGTTAAAAAAATAAGTAGCCTATAACCATCTACAACTAATTCCGCGTCGAATGGTCATCGTCCCATGCCGATCGGTCCAGTAGTTTTCAAGTTTACTGCGGTCAAAGAAAAAATCTTTCATTATATATATAGATATAGCCTATCTATAATGTACCTTTCGAATGTAAAGATTTTTTTTAAATGGGTACAGTGGTTCCAAAAATTACTCCACATACAAAAACAAACTTACGAAATTCGCTTTCTCTCTCTCTTTATAACTAGCGGGTCATCCCGACTTCGTCTGTGTTAAATACTGAATATACAACCTATGTCCATCTGGAATAATGTACCTTTCAAATGGTGGAAAAAATTTTCTAATATGTGCAGCAGTTCCGGAGATTATCCTCCACATATAAATAAACTTACATGTGCTCTCTTTATAACATTAGTATAGATTAGAAGAGACAGTGTCAACCTCAAAATCTTGTGTTACACTGTGCGATTGACCAGACACGATGACGTCATACCCGTCAATCACATAATGAGCTCAACGGTATATAATCGGACAGACAAGTATCAACTGCAAGTGATTTTCTATACTAATATTATAGAGGTAATTTTGTTTGTTTGTATGTCATAGACGAACTCAAAAACTGCTTAACCGATTTCAAAAATTCTTTCACCTATAGAAAGCTACATAATCAGCGAGTAACATGGACTGTATTTTATTTTCATAAAAATTTCCAGCCGTGCGAAACCAGGGCGGACCACTAGTATTTAATAAGCTGGTTAACACTGGTTCGGATGTGGCATTAGGTAGGGTTCAGTAGTTATATCAGCAACGTTCACCCTTTAATAGCTTTTCCTAAAATAATAGAATAAGACTGCTTCAAATTTCATTCTAAAGCCATAGACCGGTAAACTGTTAAGCCCCTACAAATTTTTTTTAAAGCAATCTAGTCTATTATTCATACTGGAAAAATACCAACGTTCTTCTTTCAAATAAAAAAGTTATTGGCTTTTAAACATAAATAGTGGGATAATAAGCTTCGACTCTATCATTCCTAACGATAGGCACTCGGACCATGAAATATAATGGATGGAGCCATAATAAGTGCCGCTCTTATCGTCGTGTGTCAAACGAATTTTCCTGTCTCTTTCTATCTCATTGAGCGTAACCACGAGTAAAACAGTTAGCTATAGTAAGTATCGCAACCTCGCACTGTCAGTTTCATTCGTGTCAGCTGATGACTGATTGCGCGTACATTACTAAAATAATTATATGCAAAATACTCGTAAATTTTAAGTGTTTTGTCGTACTGTGACCCTCCCCTAGTCACGCACATTAGTAAAAGTCTAGAAACTTGAACAACAAAAACGCTCTTAGAGCAAATGCTCCGTCCAATTTGGTTCTTGGTGCGTGGCATACTTGCATACTCATACTGCTAGATTAAAAGGGAATATAAAATGTTCTATAGTACACTATAGTACATTATGATCATTTGTATACTACTGATAAAAAGACAGTACGAAAAAAATTTTTTTTTGTCACAAAAAGCACATTTTTAATTGTCGAATCTAAAACTTTGCTGCTAAAAAAGCAATGGTAAATACTTGTTGGAAAATTAATAAAACTTAATCTATGATACATTAAATTTTTCCCGTTTTTTAATTATTTTTTAGCAAGTCATCACGAGGATATTAAGTGATCACATAAGGCGTTCCCTTTTGACATACGAAACCCTAAAGACATTTAGAAAAACCTATGCCCTTCGCTAGTAAGTTAGCAACCTGGACTTTTTGACGGGAACGGGAGAAGTGAGGTTGTCATTTTATTTAGATTTTCTATTTTTTACATTTTTGGAAGTTTTAAAGTACAAAAGTGATAGTATATTGTGTTTTAAAGTTCTGTATAAGTGAAAAGAATGGAGCAAGTCTAAATAAACATGTGTAGCTGAAGTTTTCGTGCTCTTCCAAGAAGTCCTTTATAACTTCAGTAAAACCCACTATCACTTTACTGGAGGAATTTTACAATAAGAAGAAAAAACGAATTTGCTTCGAACGTGCTTCATGTCGATTCTACTTATTAATACGTGACATTGACAAATGCGCTAATCTGTGCGCCATGTCATGAAGAAAAAAAAAGTTAGCAACCTATCTGGTTCCATCTTGCCATCTGTATACCCAAATATATATTGCTAGGTGTGGCGTGAAGAAGTGATTTTGGTCCTCCTTTATACTCTGCGCACCCCGATGAATTGGCGTGATGTTATGTAAGTAATAAATCGTTTAATATTAACATACGCTGGGTTAATACAGTTTCAATTTTGCATACAATATCGATCATTCAACCTTTGACTTACATGAACACTGCTGTGTAAACAATACGGTTGCTTAGCAACAGAGCAGTAATGGCCGCCGGTGGGCCCGCGACCGAGCGAGAAAATGTGCTGAAGTCCCGCGCACGACAGAGATGGGTATAGAAGGGTTTGTTGAACGATAAAGGCTGCGCCAGCGCATAGTTCACGGTAGATTTGACGACTTTTATGTTTTATTAAGGAAATGTACTTCCCGATTACGTGGGATTGTTATAATTATATAGCAGCAGCTAGCAATGCCATTGTTTACTTCCTTGGTCGTTAAAACAATAACTAAAGTAATAAATCACATGAATCAGGAAGAAATACTGAGTTACTGAAGCCTACATCGTTTCGGTGTAATTAAAAGTAAAATCTGTCAAGTACGGATTCAAATCACGCACAGAGGGTTCGGTACATTTCTAAAATGGTAAAAGAAATGCGTAACAGCGTTTTAAAAAAAATTAAGACGAGTAAGAGAACGAGAGAGTAACATTGTGAGCAATGACTGTTGTTGCTTTCATCGACTTCGTTAATCTATCGTAGTCATATGTATCTTAAAAAGAACAGATCACTATTGCACGATGTCACCAAAATCCCCTAATACTTGGTGAAACCGTAAAAAAGGATAAGGGTCCGCTAACGATGATTTTGCGACGCATGAAACGTTAGAAACCATTATGTAGTTAAAAGATCCCCTCCATTTAGAAATTCGAATTTCGAACCCATAACACTATGTGACAGTTTTGTATGTTAGCTTTTGACAATATGGAGAATAATTTATTATATTATATAGAAACTTAGAAGTGAAACAATAATAACTGTTTTATGGTTAATTTTTGGAAAGAAATAGATAGATAGAGAATAAAAGTCATATAACTATGACTCACATTACTAGGGAACCGTTAGATTGGTGAAAATGAATGTTATATTGAAACCCGTTTAAGGATCCTTTTAATCTAGGGGGTACATAGTTATGGGATGACTCAGATAGCGTTGGTGAAATCGGGCATTAACACAAGGGAAAATCTTCCATTTTGTAAAGTGAATATATATATATATAAATAAATACATAGTATTAATTAAAACGTCGGACAAAGATAACAATTTCCATTATAAATCATTGTTAAAATTTTTTTTTGAGGACAGATTATATACAAAATTACTAATTCGCCTTTGTAAACTTTATATTTGAAATCTATAGGTGAGGCTTGCAGCTGAGCGGACGTTACAAGTATTTGCAAAACATTTAAAATTCTTAAAAATAAATAATGTAGAAAAAATGTAAGAAAATACTATCGAAGAATAGTCGCTGAGAAAATACAGCACTGGTTTGAAAAAGAAAAAATCGATGCCACCCACGTGTCCCACACTATTATATCCATCGCAGGTTATTCGAAAAACAAACTTCGCGCCTTTGCGAAATATTATTACAAAAAATAACGTAACTATCATACACTATGATACTTACAAATTCTATATCTAATAGATGCAGCATTGGTGCAGTAACAAAAAACGGCAACGTTTTAAGTTATTTACTTTATAAATACTGACAGCTTCGTGTGAAAAAACCGATAAAAAGAAGCTTTCGCAGCAGTGTGCGAAACACGAAATTCTTGGACCTACCGCAAAGATTCTTGAGAAAAAACTACGAGGTCAACTTAGCGTAAGGATATCAATCAATTTATAAAAGAAACTCATTATGAACATACACTTTTAAAACTAAACGAAATCACATTTGAATTTGGAACACTTTAATTAACATAAACTCTACAATTTTTGGCGGGATTTTGAGGAGAGGAGTCGGGCGTTTAATTTAATTATTTACAAATTGAGTCCAGTGATATCGTGATGTAAAAAATTAAATTGCCTGCAACAAAAAAACACTGAAAAGTACAGAATAACTGTCCTTTACGAATCAAAACTCTAGTACAGTAAAAATAACTTTATAAATACGATACAAATACCTATGTATATAATTAAATTTGACAGTTACTGAAGTCGGTATACCAACTCTAATAAACTAACAAACTGTCTGTTGTTGCATATTGATTTGGCACCGGCATAATCGTTCAGTCTAAACTACTGAAGCTATAAACATAGTTTCTTTTGTGACGTGGTGCGAATATAAAAAGGATTCTCAGAAAATCAACCTCTAAGAGAGTGATAAGTTGGGGGCAAGGTTAGACTATGAAAAGAAAATTATTTATATTGAAATTAAGAACAAATACTCTTCATTGAACAATTAAACGCCTATTTCCGCATTCATCAAATTTCATACCCTAAGAGTGCAAAATAGGGGATGACTGAGTGACAGATTTAATCATCGCCTGACCGAGATTACTGAAGCCTGGAAGAAAAAATTTGGAGTAGCTACCTTTCATGACACAGATACAATACTACAGAAGTGGTTAAGTGGATTTGACGTTCAAAAACACCTTGTAATTGGGTTTATTTGACTTTGATTAAGGGCTTTTCCAAAAATCAACACCTATATATCTGTGATCGGCTGAAAGTAAAAAAGTAAAGTAAATTCGGTGGAAATGCGATCTCTCAGAAAAATGTGCGGGGTCACCCTCGCAGACAAAATAACCGAGCAAAATGGTAGGATTGGATGAGTGTTATTGTAAAAATAAGGAAAGGATTGCTTAAAAGTTTCGGGAACAGAAAATTTTTGTGATGAACTATTGATGAAGAAAATCTACCGAGAGAAAGTTAGTGCTAGCAGAAGCCAAGGAAGACCACGGCTTACTTATGTAGATCCTATAGCCAGTGTTAACTGACAGAAAATAAAAATAAAAAGCATTCGCACACTTAGAGGAGTTTGAGAATGAGATTTGAGGTGAAAGAAGTATGCAAGAATTGGAATGCTTTGCGATCCGTTATTGTGTCTATTCTGTTAGGGATACAGCATGAAGATATGTATGTATGTATACCATTGTAATAACATCTATACTCAGTCATACAATTAACCAAACGAGAAGACAGTAAAACGCCTACCCCTTGGAATCCCCTGTCTTCATGTGGTACCCCAGACCGCAAAGCAATGCTCCCTCTGGTCCAGTCGGCAAGTTCATTGTCCTGTCGTTCGGTTTCACTCAAACATTACAAATCTAATTTTTCTCTTCCATAATATCAATCACTTCATTCATCTCCTCTTCAATCCCACCTCTCGCATTCCACGGAGCTATTCTGTACTCCTCCCTCCACTTCCCGCCGCTAGGTGCACAGCGTGTTGGGTGGCGGTCTCCGACGCCGAACTGCACTCTGCTCACACCAGCGGGGACAGATCGGTCTACGTCGCTTTCGGGGGACGCCCTAATTATATCATAATCGTTCTCCCATATGATGTGCACAGGAGAGGAATTGCAGCCCTGAAAAGGGCTGGTAGGGGTATGTATGTATGTATTACATTAGTGTGTCGTAAACAGCTGTAATTTTGAACGGCTATATTATTATAGAAGTATAGGCTCAAATACAGAACGTGCGATTCAAATTTCGAGTTTCAAGAAATGGAGTCATCATGTGGGGTATCAAATGGAACACCACACACTTTTTGAAAAAAAAGGAGTTTCAAAGGTCTGTTAACTTCCTATGCTTCATCTCCAAAAATAGGTATTGCTCGGAGAAGTATGAAGAAAATAATAAACACTGGGAAAAAGATATATAACGCGAAATTATTAGAGAAATTTTAATCATCACCTGACCAGCAGTACACGTGATGTAGTCAGGCAACAGATACAAATAATCATATCTATACACATATGTCTATTTCTCTAATAAAGGATATTTAACATCAATTCCAAAAGGAATAATTATTCTTAAACACAAAAGAAAACTGCGATTACATCACTAACCCATAGAATATTCGGTCCATACTTGCGACACCCGGCGACGACGTTCAACGACAATTTAAATTTATTTGAATTACAATGACTCTGTACGTATTTACTTGGTAATGCGGCCTTTTTGCCTCTGAGAGGTTAACGGGGGTTAGGTTACGAAACGAGTGACGGTAGCGTCTGTTTAGATCTTTTATCTAAAATACAGTGAAAGCGAACTTATTTTTGAACGTACTAAAAATCAACGCAATCGTCTACGGAATTCGGAATTCAAATAAAGGCCAGTCATTCGAATTTTAAACCAAAAAATTTAAAACCTATGACACCACCAAAATCAGCAAAGAATGTTCTAAAAACTGTAGCTTTAAAAGAATCCACATGCAAGTCGGTTTATCAGTTCAAAATCTACATCGCCATAGACAAACAGGATAGACAAAGGCCTCGAAGTTACAACGTCTCTCTTTTCGGTTGTAGTTTAAAAATCATTTTCCATAATCATTATATTAATACATGAAGTGAAAACTTCGGATGCTTTTTCAAGAATAATACGTGCACGGAAGAGTGGGACTTGGCGTAGTTAAAGTATATATGGAAAAACAGCGCAGAAACCTAAAATTTTTATGTAATATGTGTTACGTACATACACACATATCTTCACGCCGTAACCCTAACAGGGTAGTCAGAGAGGACGGAGCGCCAAGCGTCGCGGTCCTTACATACTTCTTTCGCTTCCTCAAATCTCATCATTCTCCTCACACATTTTCGCCTAAGTATGCCAGTGCTTTTGAGCCTTCTTTCGTCTTCGGCTTCGGTCTTCCCTGGCCTCTTTGGGCCTGGTCTTGGTCAAACTCATAATAGTTTGTGATCATATACATATACATAAGTAACCTCCTTGGATCAAACAGTCGCACAGAGTAAGATTGTCGTCAAAGACTTTATAAGTTTATTATTATTACTTATATTTACCATCGAATTTAGACCATCGGGCGACCTCTAGTCATGATATCGGTGAGCGTTCCCAAGCATAAAAACAATCTAAGAGGCTGCGAACGTCGCATACGCTCCGCGAGCGTTGATTGTAGATATTATAGAATTGAAGAAATGCATTTTCAATTAACAAAATTATGATTGCTGTATGTCTCACCCATTCCATTATCATTATTTTGATATGTTTTTTAATATCCACAACCAAATATACGTATAACCAGAATGGTATGACAATATGACAGCAAGAGTGTTAGCCGACGGAAGTGTCAAAAGCATTCGCATACCTAGGTGAAAATGTGTGAGAAGAATGATGAGATTTGAGGAAGCGAAAGAAGTATGTAAGGACCGCGACGCTTGGCGATCCGTCATCTCTGACTACCCCGTTAGGGATACGGCGTGAAGATATGTATGTTTGTATGACATTTAGATTACAAATTAGATGACAGTTTGGATTTTTTTTTAAAGTCCGCCTATGTAGACCAGTGCAACCGAATTCGTTCACTACCCCCGCGCCTTTTGGCGATAACAATAAACAATAAAGCAGTTGCGGTTTGATAACGTGATTTAACGTTGCGTGGAAAAATCTCAATATTTGTTTTTGGACATAATTTTAATTTGCAAGGAAACTAAGTCTGCAATTAAGAAATTAGTTTTAGAGACTTGGGATACTACAATTAACTATCCGTTTTAGTAAAAATCATTTTGAAATTCTGGAGGATTTCGGAGATACAACTGGATTTTTGTGCAAAACCGGGTTTTCTCTGGATTTCTTTATCGAGATTTTTCTCGCCAATCATGCTTCCACGTTTAAGGATTTCAATATAAAGAGTTGAAGTTATTAATGAATTGAAAATGAAGTTATTAAGTATTCAAATATCTAACTTTCAGTCTTGTTAGATATCGAGATTCAGGTCGCAAAACACACCAAAATCTACATCGGACTCTTAATGCAGTTAATTAAAACAGATCGCGTTTCAAATGGCCTGCATAATTATAAGAACGATTGGTTAAATAACATGTATTTTTATAGATTTGAAATCCCTATGATTTGCGAATATAACATTCTTAAAAACCCTGTACGAGATATTCTCAAGAACGCTCACCTAAAAAAAGAAGCAAGTAAAATAAGCCAGTCCGTCTATAAAAACACAGATACATATCTTCACGCTGTATCCCTAACGGGTAGTCAGAGGACGGAGCGCAAAGCTTCGCGGTCATCATAGATATTTTAAATACATATACATATCTTCGCGCTGTATCCCCAACGGGGTAGTCAGAGAGGACGGAGCGCCAAGCGTCACGGTCCTTACATATTTCTTTCGCTTCCTCGAATCTCATCATTCTCCTCACACATTTTCGCCTAAGTATGCCAGTGCTTTTGACACTTCCGTCGGCTAACACTCTAGCTATTTGATTGATATGTTAAATATATTATAATATTACTGTTTATTCGATGTAAATATGTGTAGTATTTCATATTTCTCATAATATTTTACCGGGCTCAATAGTTTATTTAACACAAACAAACAAATAACTAAAATCATACATATACTAATAACATTTTTCAAAACCGTCGAGTTCACGTTACGTTGACAAAACTAACTGCATACACAAATTACACAATAGACATACAGACAATAGTAAACATGACAGACTCAGCTGTAAACTGGTTTTAAGAATTAAAAAAAAATACATTTTTTTAATGCTATTACATTCAATCATGTATTTAGTATAATTTATGCGTTCAAAATTGTATTTAAGCAAACAAAGTAAATAAAACTAATATCTAATGCATTTTTTGGATATTTATCTTAGATACACGCTCAGCAAACACTGGCCGCATGAAAGGCAGAAAAAATACAAGTTGACACTTGACAGGTGTTTAGGCGCGAAACCCGCATTCTCTTTTTAAAAATTATCATCAATGGCGTCTAATTCTAGTCACGTTCGACCAGTTACATACGTTCATTATAATGAGACCTCTAAAATTTTACTCAACTATTCATTATTGTCAAGAACAATCGTCGTCGGGAGGCGGTTCATTTTACGTTGGACTACACGCACGCGACTAAATTGTACAAACGCAAACGGTATGGTGGCAGATGCTTTATTTTCTAAAACTAGACAAACTAAATGGGCTGCCTGTTGACAGAGATGCGGGAAATAATGGTAAGTGTGCAACTTGAGTTTACGATGTTGCTGGTATTATTTAGATCGCAGATTAGATTCAAATCATTTCTAGGGATGACATAACGAGTTGTAAATTGTGTTTCGTCAAATCTGTAGAGATCATCGTCAACAAAATGCCACCAAATCACAATCTTCAGATGAAAAACACAATATCAAGTTATTCGACGTGTTTGTGTTTTCAACAATTACCAATTGTGTAGCCCTGAACAAAGAACTAGGCTTTTATTATGGGTATACCCCACAGTGTTGGGCAAAATGTAACTGTAAAAACAATCACAATTAAAAATTGTAATTCTAAAATGTAATTGTAAATACAATTACGTTTTCCTAACACTGGTATCACATAACGAACTGGGGCAGCCCTGTTTGTTGAATGGGTAAAGGACCCTACATGTCACATATTCATTTTAGCTTCAAGTCCAGATATGAACACAACCGCATTACATATTGAAGACGATTTCGCGTGTCGTCTTAAAACTGAAAATGTGACGAGTCAATGCCCGAAGCTTTCTTTACCACAAAGTAACCAAAGTTCATTGACCTATGTAACCCTATATTAAGGTTTTCAAACCCATGTACAGCGACATCCTGCGCCGAGAAGTATCACACCCAACTGAGTCAACAACGCTGTGTACAATGCAGAATTCCTTCAGTATGAGCCACGGGCCGACAAGTTAAGTCCCCATTTTCCGAGAACGTCAGATGAAACACGGTTCAAATTCTGTTAATTATTATTAGACAGATATTAGTCATCAGAGATGTATTAGAAGTTGTTTTTTTATTTTTATAGCTAAACACATTACAAAATGAAGTAATCAAGTCAAGTAGGGTCACGTATGACATCAACTTTCTAAAGTTTTTTCGACTACCGTCAATCATCAGTTAATTTTTTTTTATAGAAATAATATAAACGCATGCATATAAGATGTTGATATGCGCGTACGTACTACTCTGTCAAGAAAGTACCGGGAAAAGATCAATAATACACGAATTGTTAGTTATTCATCCAAATTTATTTTATAACCTTCAAAGTATGCTCCTTCAGAAACGATACACTTACGCCAACGAATAATCCAGTCATCAAAATATTTTTTAAACGCTTTTTCCGGAATTGAGTTCAGTGCTCGCCCGCGAATTCTCCTTTATGTCTTCTACCGAATGAAAACGGGTGCCACGAAGTGGTAATTTGAGTTTAGGAAAAAGAAAGAAGTCGGCTGGAGCCATATCTGGTGAATAAGGTGGTTGCTCGATGGTATTTGTTGAGTTTTTGGTCAAAAATTCGTTCACAATGATGGCCTTGTGCGAAGGCGCATTATCGTGGTGAAAAATCCAAGAATTTTCTTTCCACAAATCTGGCCTTTTACGTCGAATTAGCTCTCTTAAACGCCGCATAACGCCCAAATAATATTCTTTATTTACCGTTTGACTTTCCGGCAAGAACTCCGAGTGCACAACACCGCGATAGTTAAAGAAAACAGTCAACATGACTTTGACTTTTGATCGACTTTGGCGTGGTTTTTTCGGTTTCGGTTTAGTTGGAAGGCGCCACTCCGAAGCTTGTTGATTAGTTTGTATGTCAAACTCGTAAATTCACGTCTCGTGACCAGTAACAATGCGTTTCATGAATGTTTGGTCGGAATTGACTCGTTCTAGCATATCCTCAGCGACTCTTATGCGATTGTGTTTTTGAAGAAAATTCAGGTCTTTTGGGACTAGCCGAGCGGCAACATGTTTCATACCCAAGTGATTATTTAAAATGGTACGGATCGACTCGTGAGACACAGAAAGTTCGGCGGCTATCTCTCTCAAACTTGAACGAGCATTTTCAGTCACTATTTCCTTCACTTTTGCGATGTTAACTTCAGTTGCAGACGTTGATGGCCTACCAGAGCGAGGCAAATCTTCCATCACATCTCGACCGCTTTTGAACGCTTTGTACCACTCATAAGCACGTGTTTTTGATAAAGTCGAGTCGCCGTAAGCCTTCTGTAACATTTTCAGTGACTCCGAACACAAAATTCCATTGGCGATGCAAAATTTAAGACAAAGTCTTTGTTCGATGTTTTTGTCCATTATGAAATTCGCAATACACACTAGAATGATATAACTAAAAACAGCACTGTATTTAATCTAAATAACAGATGCAACTCAAACTCCGCGCCAAAATGGAAAACAGTTGTGCCAATCTAACAACAACAAAAAAAACATAAAAATTGAATTTGGAACCATAAACGAATCATCCATTCCCGATACTTTCTTGACTGAATGTATATATTTGTTTTTAATTTCCTCATTTCTTGAACGATTGTATGCTCTGTAACACATGGCAGTGGCCACAGAACACATATACTCCAAGGAGGCAGTGGCAGAATTAGCCATTTTATTGGCTACATTGCCATAATAAAAAAAAATGTATGAATACAAATGTGAATATTTCGATGTGTGTATATAGGTTTTTTTTTTGTTAAATGATATATTTCAAAACGAATTTTTTGTATACAGATATTACATTAAAAGTTATGTAAAAGTATCTTACGCCCCAGATACAAGTCACGCTTGATTGTACTACAAACGGTAACTCCAGTGTTGCCAGAGTTAAAAAGAAGTAGCCAAATTGTGGTTTAAAAGCAGTGGATATCAAGTATATTCAAGTATTTGTAAATGAAACAACATTTTTCTACTTTTTCCCCAACTTTAAAAGAAAACAACGCAACCACTATAAGATCACATATGCGTCCGACGTCTGTCCCTCTTGCACAGTCCATTTACTAAAATTATGTGACATATAAACTTGAAATTTGGCACAGTGATACGTCTTATTTATCTATATACTTTGGACACGTCAAAATTTTTGCGAAAAATATAACGAGGTTTTGTAGACCTCCAGAAATTAACTTTATTTTACTGATAAATATTGTAGGAAACGCTCTACGCACGAATCAAATTCTAATAATTTCATTTTATTGTTATTTATTAACTATTTGTATTTATTCTTGTTCGTTATTACAATATTAAACATATTGTTTAGGCTCTAAATATTTGAATACATTTAAAATTGATTTTAGACTATATACATACATACACGCTGTATCCCTAACAAGGAAGTCAGAGAGGAGGAGGAGCGCCAAGCGTCGCGGTCCTTATATACTTCTTTCGCTTCCTCAAATCCCATCAAATTTTAGACTACGATTTCAATATTTTTCCATTTTCGAATTTGGTATCACTTGATACAGTTACGATTGGTTGTAGAACGTAAAATCGAATTGTGACGTATATTGGTACACATGAGCCGATCGACAATTTTTTGTCTGACTGCTATTCCTGTTCCTGACATAAATTACTCGGAAAATATATTTACGTATTCATTTTATGTTAAAATATTGTATTTATTATAAGGCTCATATTTATCTCGTCGATATATTAAATTAACTGTCTAGGAGACAAAGCACTTTCAGTTATCCAAGAGACAATTTTGCTATTCTTTAAGATATTTTTTTAATGTATAATTCCTGTTCTTAACAGTACGTTATTCAGCATGGATTTTTGTACATGTAAACTATTATCGATTATCTTTCAGTTATTAAGACAATGAATTTAAAAAAAATTAGTAAGATAACAGACCAGTACAAAAATAGTTTGAACATCCCATACATTAATTTCGTAGATTGACGTATTTGTATTTCTGATAGTGATGTCCAAAATGAGTGAAGAAGTTGCAAAAAATGCAGAGTAATACAAATTTTGCATACCACTACTTAAAAAATTGCTACGGTTAAAATTCTAACGGTATTTTAAAATTTCTTTTGAAAACGTGGAATAACGAGAGTTATATGCTGCGCCAAAATGGAAACAAGTAACGGTTGGCAATTACTGCTTACATTTTTGCGCGATAACTTTGCGTATTTCTTATGGAAGCAAATAATTTTTAAGTACATGGACAATATTTATTTATTGTATTATTTACCTTTGGACGAGGACAATTGTAAGGAACCTAAGGTAAACGACATCATACAGAAGTCATCGAACGATCAAAAAATTATAATAATAAAAATTGGTACAGGAAAAAGAATCGACAAAAATCTTACAAAAGAGCAGTCGAGAAGTACTTGGTCACCGCGTCCGCAAACACGGCGACCGTTTTGAAATTGTAATCGAATCTGTTTTAAAATTTTAATCAACTGATACAGATATATCGATATTTACATATAATACAGGTCAGAGCAGTTGTCGATGTTTTTATGACCCGTGGGGTTTGTTGATGAGACAAAGACAAAATAATTGTCTGGTCTACAAAAAAAGGTAAGGTCTGTATCCGTACGTCATTATAGATCATTACATGAAGACTTTTTGGCGAAAACGTAGGCACAAGCACTGAAGTAAATTGAGAACCAAACTCGTGAAGAACAACTTTGAATCTTTGTGGAAGACAGTTGAAAATTTCACTAATTCATAACTAGTATATAGATTACACATCTAAACATACATATGTAAATAAAATTATAGTGTCTGTCTGTGATTTCGAAACAAAGGTTTTTTTTTATGGTTATTTGCACGTAATCAAAACCCAAAAACGCTTTTTTTTCATTTTTTTCTGTCTCTGTTTTTTTATACGGGCTAATCTCGGAAAGGGTTGAAACGATTTTGACAGGACTTTCATTGCCAGGTAGTTGTTTTAAATCGGAAAAATATCACATTTTCCGCGAGTGAAATCGCAAGGTACGGTTAGTTTAAAAATATAAATGTATTATGTATAGATAAAGTTTGACGTAAGTGTAATAACAATACTCTATTCCGGGAAATAACGGCGCTTTGAACACTTATACTGCTGATTCTAAGGTGCAAAGTATCAACTTATATTCTCATAACTCAAATTTTGCTGGCAAGTAAATTTTATTACATTGTAATATTTTCTCGCCAAAACAAACACCTTTAGAACTTCATTGAAAAGTACTAAATGGATTTGCAGTTACGTCATACATCATTACGCTATCCTCATGAAAAGGTGGATCATGCCATTAAGGCGATGCATTAGAAATTTTGACGGCAGGTGTATCAATTTTTCAAAGTAGTCACTTTGTAGTCACAAAAAGTATGAAAGTGATATTTGGTAACTTGATTCTTCATTTCATTGACTTCATTTTACCAATTGCGTTAAACGATTGGTTAACTTTTATAACACAAAAAAAATATCAAAGCAGCCTCTTTTAAAAGAGAGATTTACATTTTTCGGAGGAACGAGACCGATTTATGTTTCTAAATTTTCGGCATAGTTTAATCTAAATATATTTTTCAAAATGACAGTAGGATTTTTTTTAAATTAATTATAGTTTTTAAAATAAACGAAAATAACTGCTTTTTCGTGTTTTTTCGAAAGCTATTGTGCGCACGTTTGCATAGAGCAGAAGGTATATTTTATATTAAATTATTGTTTATCAATGCGTCGCCTTAAACACTGGATGTACGAGTATAACATTGCATTTAAGTCACAGGTGTAACTAGTGTCCTATAAAAGTAATCTTACGTATTACATTACGTATCTTTACACCATATTTATAGTATCTATTCCAGGAATCGATTAGATAGTCTAATTAAGTCACAGCTAAACCTAGTCTCTTACAAAAATAATTCTAGGTAATGTTCCCTTTGCTTACACTATTACTATCTATTCTAGGAATCGATTAACTATTTTAATCGATTAACAAATATAGAGTCGCTGATAACATTCTAATACAGACGACTGATTTTTTGGTGATAGCCGGCGTTCAAAAACAACATAAATATATTAATTTTAAATCGTATTTAATTGATTTGAACAGAAAAAAAATCGTCTTTTAATACTGTAGTACTTTTGTGAACTTTGATGGTTTGAGAAGGGATCACGATGATCTCCTAATTCACCCTTTATAACGACTCTCTCTTATCAACTCTCCAACTATCAAGCGACTAAAAAATGCTCCTCTTTGCCCTAGGGGCTGTGCCATCACCAGTCGCGTTGGAGCGAGGGCAGAAGGTGCCTGTGACTAACTCTCCTTTTGTTTCTGAGAAGGCAAAAAATCCCCAAGAAAGCTCAGCCGGATCTTATGTCGACTGAGTAATGTCGGACTTAACCCGACTAAAAATTTTTTATTCTTTGCTGTTAGCCCTAGAGGCTGTTAGGATTTTACAGCGTCACCAGTGGCGTTGGGCGACCGCAAGAGGCGCCCTGTAACTAACTTCCCTTAACAAATAAGCACAGTATTTATAATTTTCCTCTACTCAAACAAGGTGTCACCAAAAGTAGAGGTAATAATGTTGACCTATAAGAACTCTGTATTTCTTGGTTATTAACTGTCATGATGTCTTTCATTGAACCCTTCAAAGGTAAGGTACCCAGTTCCTTGTAAGAGAAACTGGGTTAAACTGATCGTAGACGTTTTTAGCGTCAATGAAACGTACCCGTCCATTTTGAATCTTCAACTGGTTATAAATTTATGACATTTTGAACTATTTTATTAACCACAAAGAATGAAGAGTGAAACAATCAACGCCTTGCATTCGTTTTGCTGAAGGAGAAAAGAAGTCGTTGAAGGAATAAGTTACGTGTCGTTAAGACTTCACTTCATTTTCTTTTATTAAAACTATTTGAATACGTCGACTGGTGTTTCAAAGGAAACAGTTGGTTATTTGAAAGATAGAAGCAGTTTATTGTGTAAATTTCAACCGTATATTTAGCTATTTTGTCAATGCTTATGAGTTTTTACCCAAAATGACTCTTGCGGCGGTTGTTCTCGGCTCATGGTGAGGAGTTCCGGTATCTCTTTTAGAATGTTCTGGAGCTAATCTAGCGCTGTACTGAAGGACGTCTCTGGGGGAAAATCGGCCCCCAATTGGCTCAACACACGCTCTCTACACTTGTACAATCCATTCTAACTTCAGAAGAGATTGCCCATAGCGTCGTTCACAGGCCCGACTTTTTGTCGGGCGTCATATAGTAGTATCAAGTCGCTCGTCTACAACAGATCTACAAACATTCAAGTTATATGAATAACTTGAATGTTTCTAGATCCAGTGCGTCACATAAATGATAAATTAGAAACTATTAAACCTCGATTCGGACAGTCTACGATAACGTAATCTTAAGAATTTCTTGTATAGTGATGATACGGTGGTTGATAGGATTATTTATCGATACTACGCAACGATTATAGTCGCACCTATTGGATTTTCGAGTAATTTAGTAGCAGTTAACTGGAGCATCTTTCTGCTATCTAACAGAAGTACAAAAAACTAATGTGTTTTATTATAAAAACACTAGGGACATGTCCCGGCTTAGCGCAGGAATTCGATATTAAAGATGTCAATATTCTTTAATTTTATATCTTGTTCTGTCGCTTTAGATATCGCGAATATATTCTCCGTGTTCAAATATATACGGATACCAATTTTCATGGCAATCGGTTGAACGTAACCAGAAAGTGGATAGCGGGAAAATATTTTATCTACGTCAATATCTACTTATATCAATTTTCAAGGCGATCGGTTGAACGGTATAGAAGTTGATAGAGATACCGCCATCTGGTGGTGACTTACAACGATAGTAAGAGAATCTCCGTGAAAAATACATGCTAACTTTCATGGTTATGGATCAAACGGTGATAATGGTGCTGATGTTTAGCGATTGCATATACTTATACAAACATTCATTTCCATACATTCAAATTAGAAAATGCATGCATGAAATGATGAAGAAATTGAGAGGCTTTTTAAATTTCAAACATTTTCATGGTTCGTTATATTCGTCGCGTATATTAAAAGCAAGGCAACACATTTTACGAAATTTAAAAACTCTAGGATCAGTAATGTCGAAGGTGAGGCCAGAAATTTTGCCTATTCTTTAAAGCACTGGTTCCCAAACTTATTTTGTCTACTGCGTCGAGAGCTCATGCAGTCGTTGTCTAAGATGCCTCCTAGCTAAATGAAATTACAAATCACCCCCCAGGCCTCTACACAACGCCCCCATTTTTTTTCTGGGTCTCTTACCGCCCCCCTTTAGGCCTGCAGCGCCCACAAGGGGGCGTTATCGCCCACTTTGGGAATGGCTGCTTTAAAGCAATCGCGAATATTTCAAAATTCTAACGTGTGCAAAATATGTGGATTATTAAGACTTATCACTGCGCCAAAGTTTGTTTATCGCATTGTCTTTGAGAAAATAACTATAATAGGCGGACAGGCGTACAGATTTTCTATTTATGGTGCAGATGTAAAAAAATATAAGATGAGCTGACATTTTTACTCGCGATTGTATTAAACATGAATACGTTACTTACAAATTACATTGCAATGCAATAAATTATATTCTAGTTACAGAGACAACAAATAACTGTTATTTGGGTTACAAATCCATCACTGATTCAATGAAAAATATACAAACGAAAAAACCCAAACGCAAATTGAAGCCACTGCGAACTCTAAGAATTGTATCCTCTACATTATAACGTATACATACGAACAATTGTTATCTACCCCTCAAGTCAAACGTAACGGCAGATAACTGCTACAGCACAGTATGTATTTTGCAAAAAAAATACAACGATATACAAATGGCGGCGTTGTTTAGGAAAATGTAATACAGACAAGACTAGACAGACAAGGATAAGTGTCGTTGCCACTAGTTACTACTGGTGCGAAAAAAATTCGACACATAGACGAAATATATTTGAAATTAGAACACGCATAGACAAACATAGATCAGTTGCTAATAGTATCACGATTGAATTGGAAGTGAGCTTGTCGATGTAGCGAGAAATCAGATCACAGATAAGACGGAAGGGTTATATCATTAAGGGATAAAAAACTAAAACCCGATTACTTATAATAAAAACTCGTAAACAAGATGAAATAGGTAAATGTTTTTCTTGAATTGATTGTCGGAGTCGGAAGCCATAACTAGCAAAAGAACAAAGAAGACATGCAATTAATTAAAGACATATATTACATCTTGTTTTAGTTTTAAAGAATGACTTTACATAGTGTAGGTACTTTTCTTGGTTTGGCGAAATTAGCCACTTTTTTTGGTTTAACAGTAGATAATAAGTTACACTGAATGGACCATATCGGGACTTTGGCTAATAAGCTCAGTTCGGCAATATATGCTACTAGACGGATTACACAGTGAACATATGTAGCTACGGCTAGGCTGGTGTACTTCGCAAATTTCCATAGCCTTATGTCTTATGGCCAGCTACTGTGGGGATCAGCATATCTGTATTTTACAAAAGAAGGCAATATGTACCATTTACAGTATGAATGCACGTGAGTCACTGAGAGATCGTTCTAAAGAAATTGATGTAGTCGTTACCCTTACCCTCGTAACCTTACCCTCGTTATACATCTTCGAAAACATAATGTACACTAGAAAAAGTTCTATATCAAAAGAAAGGAGTTAATAATGGTATGAAAACTCGTGGATGCGATCAGCTAGTCATTCCTAAATTTCAATGACAAAAGTCAAGTGGGTCATTTTGGAGCAACTTTGTTGGTTTTTATAATAAAACTCCTCAAGAAATGATTCAATTACCGGAAAAGAAATTTAAACTTGTTATTAAACGCACATTGATTCGAAAACACAGTACAAAATTAGCGATATCATTGAAGAAATATGGAATAGTCAATAGTCTGGAAATAATCCTCTCTGCAGACGTATTTACAGGCTTTATGAATATTGTATTTTAAATAACTATTGTAGAATGATGTTGAAAATACTATACTTGACCGAGTTTCTTGTCGGTTTTTTTCAGTGTTCAGGTTTTCTATTCGAACCGAACTAAAGTAGATTAGACGTTCAAAAATACCTCGATTGATTTAACTTTGATTGTTTAATAAAAAATAAAGCAGCCAAAATAAGCTTACCTGGCTATACACAACACATGTACATATATATACATCACTCACAGCTTAAATCATAACCTCGCCGCAGTCGGGTAATAAGTTCGTCAGATTAGTCGGATTTCATCCACGTAATTAAACTGCTAATAAATGTATCAGCAGACATAATTATGACATTCAATTATTAATTACATAATTTGATTTGCGGTACTCATAATGAGGTTATAACTATACGGTCTGAGTGACGTCATTCATAGCTCGTTGATTCTATGTCATTAAACACCTCGGCTCTATAGTCATTTTATCTCTAACATGCTGAAAATCATGTAACGTGTGAATATAATTGTAAAACGCATGTAACTGAAGGAATTATCAGAAATTATCGTTTTTATGCTCTAGTGGTGTCGGAAAGATAAAAAATACAGTGCGATAAGGAATAACGGTCGCAGACATTTCCCGCCTTTCTTACTGTCACGTTTATCGTTATCTATGGTTTCTACGTGTAAAGTACTCTATTTACTTTTTCTAATTACACCACAAATTCGTGAAGCGTGAGCGGGCACTAAAATTTGATTACCTGAATGCCTTCTAAAAGCGAGGTCGAAGCAATGTCTTGGACCGATAAATACGTGTGAATCGCTAATTATTTTTACTGGGTATTTGAATATTCATGAAGGCTAAGTTATACTTGTAAGACAGACTTGCCAACTGTATTATTATTTTTACTCATCGAATTTTCCTGTATGTTACAATTTCATACTTACCTAGCGGCTTGATTCGGTTTCGCGTGGGTACGGCGCAAATACAGGGTTAAAGCCTATTACGGAAAAGTATGAAAAATTAAGTATGAAGAAAGGAATGCTTAGATGGATCGGGCACATAGAAAGAATGAGTGATGAAAGACTGACGAAGAAAATCTACAGAGCGAAAGTGACTGGTAAAAGAAGCCAAGGAAGACCAAGGCTGACTTATGAAAATCAAATAGCCAGTGTCAGCCAACGGAAATGTCAAAAGCACTCGCATACTAGGCGAAAATGTGTGAGGAGAAAGATGAGATTTGAAGAAGCGAAAGAAGTATGTAAGGACCGCGACGCTTGGCGCTCCGTCCTTTCTGACTGCTCCGTTAGGGATACAGCGTGAGATATGTATGTATGTATGTATGAAAAAATTATAAAAAGTGACGTATTGCACATACATATACATTCTTTATATAAACAAATTCTATTTGATATCCCACAAGATGACCTAACTAACTTTCGAAGTCAAAATTCAACTTTTAAATTTCACGTCTGTATTATTTAAGTCACTACTGTTTTACCCTAGCCACTACTTACTACAATCAAAAGGGTATCCATTGTAAATGTTAAAAAATCCCCTAACTTTTATCTTACTTTCTATATCCATTTTGCCGAATATCCCTTACCGATCATGTTCATTATAAAATAAGATGTCTTTAATTAAAAAATTAACTATATATAATGTAATTTAAATAATAAATTATTCTATAACATGCGCACACATGTGAATGCGTATGCTTGAAGTTCAATAGAATGGATTAAGGATCAAATTAGAGCAAGAAATACATATTTGTTCTATATAAAATAAGTTGTCTTTAATTAAAAAATTAACTATATATAATGTAATTTAAATAATAAATTATTCTATAACATGCGCACACATGTGAATGCGTATGCTTGAAGTTCAATAGAATGGATTAAGGATCAAATTAGAGCAAGAAATACATATTATACCCCATATTACAATCACTGTGAAACTGTGCGGAACGTAGAGTGTAAAATCTCATTTACCCTGACTTTCCCTGAGCACCTTAAGCTTCTTTGACTTTCCTTGACTTTCTCTGATCTTCCACAAAGTGGACACTTTGATTATTATAAAATTCGGCTGTTTATTTTATTCTTTCTTTCTTTTTTCTTTTCTTTCTTCTTGGCATAGCGCACAGATTAGCGCATTTGCCCATGTCACGTATTGTATTATTATTTATGTAGAATCGTAGTCGTTAAACTCCTCAAGTAAAGTGATAGTAGAGTTTACTGAAGTTTTATAGGATTTCTTGGAAGAGCGTGAGAATTTCAGCTACACATGTTTTTTAGACCTGCTCCATTCTTTTCACTTACACAGAACTTTAAAACACAAAATACTATCACTTTTGTCCCAACTCTCAAAAATGTAAAAAATAGAAAATCTAAATAAAATGACAATCTAACTTCTCCCGTTCCCGTCAAAAAGTCTTTTTTTTAGTCTGTACAACATCTGTGACAAAAAGACACTAAAGTAAATCCATAGTGGTTCTACTTTCACAACTTTGGTACAGGACACAAAAATGATAGGTACCTGACCTTAGGGCCTAGCCAAGTAGCTCAATTGTCGTAAATGCTAGTGGAATAGTGTTAGAATATAATGACCGATACCACGTGATCTAGCGTAACGAATTCCTTTCGGTAGTGTAGGGTACGTTTGTAACACCTTGTATATAAAAATTTCGCTTCCGTATGTTTGTGTCCACAACACTCAAAAATTAGCCAATGGATTGTCTTGAAATTTGTTCACAATATAGCTTCTGACCAGGAAGGTGTTCATATATAAAAATTTAGCTTCAGTATGTTTGTGTCCGTAAAACTCAAAAAGTAGTGGGTCGATCGACTTGAAATTTTGACACAATCTTGCATTTGAGCACGTGCGAATTTCTGTATACTAATATCTATATAATACAAATGTAAATGTTCGTTTATTCAACGCGCGCTGCAGAAACGCATGCCGGGATTAGGCTATAAGCTATATTTGAATAAATTATTTTGATCATGACGTCCACTGCCTCTTTCTACCATTGCACTCCTTGTTATCGCAAAGGAGTTCATTCTCACAATCTGGAATTGAAATGGTCGCGCACGATATGACTTTAAAGGACCTTTCTCCCTTGAACACTCAGATTGTTGACGAACTTTCCCTATACATTACATGAAGTTCTTCAAAAAGGGTGTGAAACGTAATATCTATGGTGTTGCAAACATCAAAATCTATCTTACCATCACGAGAATCGTATATTTGTAAAATGCATAGGGAATATTACTCAAAATTAGAAGTTTGTACAATACTGCATATCGTGACGGCTTTGCAGTAACTATGTAGGTACTACATACATAATAACGTGTTTGTAGTTTGCACACACACATACAATGAATGACATTGAAAACGGTAAAATTACAACCATATTACCATTGAAATAATCCATTGCTACTTGCTATAAAATTACAAGTTGCAGTGGGTAGCATGCGAATCGTCATTCTATTGTCTGGATGAGTTGGCGACTTTAAAAAAAAGAGGACATCTTTAATTGTCTATGCGTAAAAACATAGCAGAGACAACAATTAATAGACGTAATTTACACAATCTACTTATACATAGTAACGAAATTAGAGATTATATCAGCAATATTTTTGAAATACTTCTGCGATTTTTATGCATCGCTCATTTGCGCAAAAGATGACGTAGGTATACGTCATTGTATGAATCAGGTGCTACTTTGCGGAAATCCATTTCATGTGACAAATTCCCAAAATCTTTACCGAATTGATTTTCGAATCCACCGAATTGATTCGGTGCTGGTTAGCTGACCGAATTCTGTCTCTGGTATATCCTGAGGATGCTTCGTTGAGAGGCGAAACACGTGTAGATTGGTGGTTTTTGGAGTTTGAGCGGAAAATAGCTAAAGATTTTGGGAATTTGTCACATAGGTATACGTCATCAAATATTTGGATTTTAGAGATAATTACATAATAAGATTAGGCATTACACAAACAAACCTAGGCGAAAGTGTGTAAGAAGATTGATGTTGGCGCTCCATTCTCCCTGACTATCCCGTTAGGGATACAGCGTGAGGATATGTATGTATGTATTACATAAATAAAAATCAGCCTAGTCTGAGTGTTACTTATAGACTCGAATCACTTGAACGATTATATTTATATTTATGGGTTATGTAGAACACATTAATGGAGACGCTTACTAGTTCAAAAGTAGTCTGAACAATTTTCATTTCCAGAGAGTAAAAATATTAATTGAATCCCGAGAGAAGCCGTACATACATAACTGTAGTTTGAATTACTAATTCTGTCGCTCAATTAAATATTTCCGTTCGTAAAGTACGAAATATAAAGTTCTATACACAAATCGGTCATAGTTGGATGGTTAGGTTAAGTTACGAGAAACAAGTTTTACTTGGCCCGAGTTGTAACCATCAATGACAACCAATTAACCGTTTAAAATAACTACTAATACCTCATTACTGAGCCGACAATTAATAGCAATATTGTATTCATACTGGCTGACTTGAGTCAGATCATTTGCGTAGCTCACTTACAATATATCATTGTAATATAATTAACTATACAAATAAAATTGCATTTATTATTATAAATTTCTGTATGATTAATTGTTCGGGTTAATCTCCGAAGCGGCTAAACCGATTTTGACTTTCACTGACAGGTTCAGAGAGCATTTAGGCAAAATTGTATCCCAGAAAAATACCGAATCTAACGGGTCACATAAATAAAGTATTTATTAAGGCGACGCATTGGAAATTTTGACGGCAGGGATCACAATTTTCTAAGTGACTACAAAACGTATGAAAGTGATATTTGGTAATCTGATTCTCCATTTCATTGACTTTATTTTGACAGTTGCGATACACGATTGGTTAACTTTTGTAACACAAAAAAAAATAAATAAAGAAACCTCTTTTAAAACAGAGATATACATTTTTTGGAGTAACGGGACCGATTTATGTTTTCAAATTTTCTGTACAGTTTAATCTAAACATATTCTTCAAAATCACAGTTAGATTTTTTAAAATTAAATACAGTTTTTAAAATAAACGAAAATAACTGTTTTTTCGTATTTTTTCGTAAGGAGCAGCTCTATTTTAAATTAAATTATTGTTTATCAATGCGTCGCCTTAACAAGCAATTGCGAACAAATTAAGCAAAAAATCATGTGTGTATAAGCAGCGTATTACATAAAATATGACACATGTAGATTGAAATATTAGAAGCTTTTTGTTTCTCTGACGTGTTATGATTATGACACCAATTAATTATATCATCAATGTGATGGTGAATAATAAACTTTTACCATCATTTTGCGAACCAGAAAGGGGATAGAGTGAAATATTTGCTCCCAAATATCCACCAGCAGTTTCGCCAGTTAACCCGGGATCAAGGTGCTTGGAACAGCATCGAAATATCGGGAAACTCAAAATATATTAATCTCGGGGTAAGAATATTTTCATTTTTATTGTCATAACGGATACGAACCGTGAAATTCTAAAAAAGGTGTATTCAAGGAATTCCTTACAATAAGAAACTCTTATAAAAGGAAAAGTTTTGGCTTGGTTGGTAAATACGGGCATAAGTTTAATATCTAATTGTGATTAATTTGCTCGTTCGGCGGTAAAATCTTTTAATTAATAATCCAAAGTTAATCAGACACAGCGTTTTCTTTTCAGGCAATAATTTGCTTCGAATACTTTCATAGTAAATAATTAAAAACCAGTGATTTTAGTCTGTTCATTCGTCTACCTGTAAGTGGAGATATTTTATTCTCGGTAAAATTCGAGAACACAAAAAAAATGTATATGGGAAATTATCCGATTTTCTACTTTACCGTTGACAATTTTCCCAATAAAACCCATTTGGATTTGGAATTTTCCCCTTAAAGCATCAGTACCGCCTTCCCGTAGCCTTATATATACATATATTAATTATTTGGCTCGGATCAAGAAACAGAATGGACGGGGTGATAATAAGTGGCCGCTCTTACCACCGTGTGTCAAACGAATTGTCGTCTCTTTCTATCTCATTGATCGTAACCACGTGTGAAACAGTAAGCTATAGTAAGTATGGCAACCTCGCTCTGTCAGTGTAATTCTTGTCAGCTTATGAGTCGGTCATGAAATAATTATTTGCAAAATACTCGTAAATCAAAGTGTTTTGAGTATTCGCGTATTGGGAGTATTCGCAATAATAAAACTATGTCATGTTCAGCTGTGTATCGTTGTATTACGTTCCCTAGCCACGTATATGAGTAAAAATCTAGAAACTTAGTGAACAAAAAAGGACACCGTAAGGACACGCTCTTAGAGCAAATGCTTCGTTCGTTGTGACACTCGGTCCGAGATATACGGACATTTTTTATTTTTTTATTTATTTATTTATTTATTAGGGTTCCCAACGAATGTAACATTACATAAAGCATCTTAACTTAGGCCAGCCTAAGTAACAATGTTCATCCAATTATAGGAAACCGCAATTTACACATGTTTTGTAACTTAAGTATTTATGTGAGTATGGTTTCTACATATTACTTATTACATCATTTATTAACCAATAGTATATATACATATATTGACGAGACGAAAAAGAATTTATGAGATTTCAAAAATACATCTTGAAATAATATTGATGTTACGTAATCAAATCTTTGTGCGAAGCCGGAGCCGTTCGTTAACAGAATATAAAATCATCATAAAAAATGGGGGTCGGGAGACCCCCATCGGAACGAAATTGCTTAGCTGCAATTTTGATTTCACAAAACTTAATTGCAATACTGAGACAATAATACTCACGTATAATTTAAACAAAAAAAATTTAGCGCCACGTGACGAGCGGTTCCCACCCCACGTAACGCTTTTTCCTTACGTGACTTCTACCAACTCAAACCTCCCGCAAGCCGCGTTAACGAACCTCGTTCCAAAAATTTTATAATACGAATTCTCTACATCTATTCATTTAGGATAAACTCAAATTTAAAGGATGAATTTAATTGCAGTTGTCACTATTACATGGCGTATTTCCTGACTAAAATTAAGCTGTGAACAGTGCTGTATGAAATGAGATGACAGAGTAATTCAGTTTAATGAATAAACTGAATTACATACATATAAATCCTCATGCTGTATCCCTAACGGGGTAGTCTGAGATTATTTGCGAACAATTTAGATTCAGACGAATATACCCGGCTAAGCGCGAATTTGCTGAATTATGATTGTGGTAAAGTCGGAGGGAGTGATTACTTGGCATGACTGGCTCATTTGTGTTATGGTAAATGTCAGCCTTGTCTTCTTGCAAAGTCGAAAGTCCCGGGTTCGTTCCCGCTCAAGACAGGAAAACGAACTTTTCTTAATTGTCTTCTTGTTAGGGTGTTATTGGGTGTTACCCACTACTCTACCACTAAATCACAGTACAAATAATTAAATTATAAATGATATTAAATAGATATCTTATGACCAAAGTTTTTAAACTTTAGACTGTTGCTATTGACAACACGAATTTCGCTTCTCATCTAAGCATCCTCGGGAAGTAGCTTAGACTCAGTCAGCTACTCGATATCTACAGTTAACTGAATCTGAGTAATGGATGGTTAAAAAAAACAAATATTAAATACTGAGATATTTCCACAAAGTAACACTTCACTGTACATACAATACCCATTGTAAAAAATTAGTGGATATCTTGGAGTCCCATATTTGGTATAATCATGTGCAGATTATAAAAAAAATATATGAGACAAAATTAGAAGATAAATAGATTATATTGACTGAATGTCATAGCGAGAGGATATAATACTCATTTTTAACCCCAGACGGAAAAGAGAGGTGGTAAAATTTTGATCCCGCTGTCTGTCTGTGTGTCTTGAACTTAAAATTATTTGCGTACGTTTTTTTGTGTGAAACCTGGAATTAATAAGATGTTCTTAACTATGTTTGGAGGAGATCGGCTCAGGTTATTTCTTAATCTAGGGTTTTCCTTTTAAATTAATTTCAAGTGTACGATGAACGCGCCACGAGTTGTAGTCTAAGTACCATGTGTACTTGTTTTATCTGCCATATAATTGTATTTTCTTATCATATACATGACACATGTGTAAATATTTCAGTGAATCATGTCCAGTGTATTGTGAAATTATAATACCCAATGTAGTCTATAAAAAAGTTCATTAATTGCAGTAATAGTGAAAACGTAGAGGGCACATGATCGTAAGTGTCCTTCATGGAACAGGCAACACCGGAAGCATCGTCGATGCGTAACCTAGTGCAAAGGCTCTAACGTAAAACCTCATTCGGAATATGACTAAAGGTCACAACTCACAACCGATGCAACCAAGCCTCTACGGTGTTAATCAAAGGCAAACAGTTACAAATAAAATAAATATTGGACAAAAAAAAGTTAAACATTACAAAACTCACCTAAGTTTGGCCGCGGATATCCTAGCCGTAAACAGAAACCGATAACTTTGTTTGAACTGTGCCGTCACTGTTACTGAAATTACGAACGTGTCCTTTTTCCGCGCGGGACAACCGCGCGACGTGACGTCCAGTGCATGACTGGCTGTCGAGGCGGCGCTTGCGCTGTCCAGTAACGCCTTCACACACACATAGGGGGCGTAACTTGTACACGTGTGCGTCGAAGCCTTCATGAAAATGCATTGCGTTCGACGAATGAAAGTGCGCCGTTTATCAATCACAATCTAATAAAAAATATTCTAATAAGTTTGACCCCGAAGTTAAATAAATTCACTTACGTACGCTATGGTTTCCAATCCAGATTAAATCAATAGATACGTGTATGAGTTTTCTATGACAAAAATAAATGAAAGAGAACTGGCTTTGTCAGTCTAATATGAATATTAGTATAGACAATATCTCAAAGCTTTAGAATTTTTTAAAGAACACTACATTGTTCTCGAACATAGGAATATACTTAAGCATATAAAGCATTTATATACTTAAATATACTTAAGGACAAAAAACTCTACTAGTTTGAATTTGACAATGATCCCACAGTTTATTTATTCACAAATCACTGAATAGCAAGTGTTTTATTCTATATATGTAAATAAATAAACCTGAAGTATCTCTTATTTGGCACTGACCATACTGTTTTTAAAATTTAAGGCGACGCATTGGAAATTTTGACAGTAGGCATCTCAATTTTTAAGTGACTAAGTGACTATGAAAGTGATATTTAGTAACCTGATTCTTCATTTCATTGACTTTATTTTGACAGTTGCGATAGACGATTGGTTAACTTTTGTAACACAAAAAAAATATCAAAGAAACCTCTTTTAAAAGAGATTTACATTTTTAGCAGTAACGAGACCGATTTATGTTTCTAAATTTTCCGTACAATTTTAATCTAAACATATTCTTCAAAATGGCAGTTGATTTTTTTATATTTAATTATAGTTTTTAAAATAAACGAAAATTACTACTTTTTGGTCTATTTTGGATTAAATTATTGTTTATCAATGCGTCGGTCGCCTTAAACATGTTTATTCACGCGAATAAAAAAAATTAGGTATGTTTATTTTTATCTGCGTATTGATGCGGGCTAATTAAATATATTAATTAAATAAAACTTACATTGGAATATAAGCATATTTCACAGTACTGATTTTTGCACATCAATTAATTGTGATTAAATATAAATAACAGAAATAAAAATGATAAAAAGTTTACGACTAGATTAATTTAGAATGCTTGAAGTTATTCTTCTTTTGGTGTATTTTTAGCATATGACAAATGTTGCATTTATTCATTTATATTTCTTAAGTCATTTGTAACAAGACCATCAGCCTAATGACGTAACTTCTGGAGAAATATTAACTGTCCCTAACACTCCTCCAGTAAAGTGATAGTAGGCTTTACAGAAGTTAAAAAGGACTTCTTGAAAGAGCGCGAGAACTGAAGAGAACTTCAGCTACACGTTTATTTAGATCTCCTCCATTCTTTTCACTTACACAGAACTTTAAATCACAATATACTATCACTGTTGTACTTTAGAACTCCTAAAAATGTAAAAAATACAAAATCTAAATAAAATGACAACCTCACTTCTCCCGTTCCCACAAAAAAGTCACAAATGTTGCGCGCGCCGATGTAATACGTAATTTATTATTTTATTCATTTCAAGCGGCCAGTTTTGTTTTTTTTTTTATGTGGCCAGGTTTGCTTAAAACGTCAAAGAAGTATAACTTCTTACTATTTTTTTTTTTTAGTTTATATATTTTTAATTAAGTAATAGCATATATATTTAAAGCGTAAAAGTTTATTTACATTATTTCTTAAGATACTTATATAAATCTATATACATACTAGAACAATGAACCTAAAACTAAAAACCTTAGAAAATATAATATAATAACTAAAATATATTTTTAAAAGGAGTCCCTTTAGGCAAGGTTCCAAAGATACTGGCAGTGGTCCCCCTTTGAATAGCTAGACTAATTGTTTGTCCGAGGTAACTGCCAGCTTTTCGGTCTCCTGTGATGTCGACTAACCTTTTTGCTATTTCATTAATAAGCCTTATGGCGCTAGGACCCCACGGACCAAGGGTCTTGACACCGAATGGGACAAAATCATATTCGGAACCTAGACCCCTGTATTTGGATGCTTTAGCTTTTTCACCGCACCGCCGCACCAGTTCTGTTGTTGGTTCCATGTAGATGGGAAGAGGCCAGCGTGTCTTAACAGGTTGCATCCCATACCAACACCCGGCTCACCTTCCATGGAATCAAACTCATACCGTCCGGTCTCTTGCCGTCGTCTCTTGCAATACCAGTCGGCTCAAGTAGACTTGGCACGTTGACGGTGGCAAGGGACCGGCGTATGATATCGTTAAGTGCGGCATGTATCGAGAAGCGGCCCGCACTTTTTTGGCGTGACAGTCCGTGATGTCCTAACTTGTCGACATCACTGCCACAAGGACATTTATGAGGAGCGCAGACCGGAACCCCAAGCCGTAGACAGGTTGCGATTCGGAGCGTGTCAGGCTCAATAAATGTTCCTGTATTTGACGAAGAGTACGCGTGAACCCAGTAGCCGGCCTCATGTGCACCCGCGGCCAAAAGCCAAGCACGCGCCGAAACTGTACTACAGCTCAAAAGATTGTCATAAGTCAATTTGCAGTTTATGTCGTCCCAGCTCCTCTGTGAATTTGGAGAAACTGGAAAATTTTGACCTGGGCATGCAATTAAAAAAGCGTTTCTAGCTTCTTCCAAGCCATCAATCTCCAATTTTGAAGGGGATGCCCTTAAAATTTTACTTATGAGATTTGCAGAACTATGGACAGATGATAGGAAGGCTGGTAAAGCGACACTGGAAATTTTGCGAAATTTTTTTTTTAATTTTTTCTTATTTGACTTTTTGGCGGGAACGCGAGAAGTGAGGTTGTCATTTTATTTAGATTTTCTATTTTTTTTACATTTTAGGGAGTTTCAAAGTACAAAAGTGATAGTATATTGTGTTTTAAAGTACTGTGAAAGTGAAAAGAATAGAGTAGGTCTAAATAAATACGTGTAGCTGAGGTTCTCGCGCTCTTCCAAGAAGTCTTATAAAACTTCAGTAAAGTCTACTAACACTTTACTGGACGAGTTTTACGATAACGATTCTACGTAATAATACAATACGCGACATTGGCAATGTCTTGGCAATCTGTGCGCCATGCCATGAAGAAAAAAAAGAAAAAACTTCTTACGTCCGTACATGGGCACACAATACTTTTTAATGTCTTGGGTTTGTATGTTCTAAGCTAGCAAGAAGCTGATCAATTCTCACATAGCAAAATTGAAAATAAATGAGAGGATTATTATAACCAATACACTCAGTCAAATGTTACGAGAATCAAAAAGTCATATCGATCATAATTAACTATATCATCACAATAATGATTAAAAATTTACATCGCCATGAATATGTGAAGACCAGCAACCCCTTAGGGGTTGATTTCGAAATTTCATTCAATAATTAATTCATTTGAATAAGTATTTAATTTGAATAAGTATGGATTTCGTAGATTATTCAACGTTTAAAACTAGGACAAAAGGATAGAAGGGGGACATAAATTCACCGCGATATCCTTCTGTCTGTCTCACAAGCGTTTTTTCGGAGACTTGTCCGATTTATTTGTAGTAAAGAGTCATTTGAATCTATTAAAACAGTAACGAAAGCGATTTAAACAACCGTCTTACTACAAAACATATTTTAAACATTGGTCTAACACTTGTTTAGGTAAACACAGTTTTAGAGATAGACATAGTTTAAAAACATGTAAAAAATGGCGTTAGCAAAGGCTAGTGTCAATATATTACAGCGTTTCAGTGCTTTTAGTCACACGTTAAACTAGCTCCAGCTTGTGTTTACATATAAATATAGTCTACGCCGTGTCTATCTTTTTTGTAGTAAGACGGTGAATGTTTAAAAAGTAAATAAATGAGTTATTCTACTACAAAACTTTTTCAAAAAATACGTGTCAAAGTCGCTGTCTTCTCCTTCATCTTACATCCGAAAGTATACCTTTGAAAAGTTTGAAAATATAATAGTGCAGATTAAAAATGAGGTGTAAGCACATATTAGAACATGTAAGTAAGGAAGACCACATCCGGATTGCATTATCAATGGAATGGAATCGAAAATTGATCTCTACTCTACTATTATATATATATATATTAGATTATTCAAATTGAAAAGTCCTAGCTAAAATATTCAAATTGAAATAATGCACTACAATTTAGTATATATACCATAGCTAATATCCACAGCAAAAGAGGTAAATTACCCATAGAATGTCATGTACTTTGAATATGCAGGTAACCATTATGAGTTCATTACATCACTTCGCTGTCTTATAGGAGCTATGCTAGACATAATATTATAGTAAAAACAGTTGCAAATATCCCGAATGCGATTTAAAACGACAAAATTAAGGGCAGTGTTACCAAGTTAAAATTTCCACGAATGTAGGAAAAAAGAATAATGAATGTTTAGTGCTAAAAAATAACGCTTGAATAAGCGTTCACAGTTCAGCGCTTTGTAAGTAATACTGCAGTAGCACGAATTCAATCTTGCTATTAGACCTGTTGTTAATTAATTCAAATAAAACTATGTTTCTTTTAAAATGTCTATACTAAGCATGCTGCTCTTTATAATAAGCTATATTGATAGGCATTCTTTTTTCTCCCCAAAGTGTCATGAAAATAATTCATAAATTAACTTACATACATATATATAATTACTCCATGAAAATATATAATACATACCTAATATACATTAAACAATAAATAGTAACTTTTACAGTTTTTAAATGGCAATATTATGTAATATGAATGGCATAAAACATTTTTTTATTTAGCAACACTTGAAGGCTGAACGCTAAGATACAAAATTTATTTCATATTTAAAATCACACCTACTTTGGATTGGATGTTTGTTTGTACAAGTGTTACGTACACAGACATGGGCAATCGTATTACACTACGTACATGTATGCACATAGCTGTAAGCAAATATGATTTGTGGACAAGTTTTGACGTATAATAATTGTTAGGAGATGAGTAACGACTTAGCGAGTAGTTCGCTTCAAATGCTCTTTCAGAAAGGCATGCGTATTCTATGATATAAATGCGGAGTTTTGTTACAGCATAACTTAATAATACTTACTTATTACGTAACACGTTATTATTTGTGAATAAAGTCAAATATAAACGAATGGCGAAAACGATAATACTTCGACCGATAGAAGATTACTCCAAATAAAAAACATCAAACAAAAAAAACACTTGTGCAACCAGTATAATAAATGGCGTAGGACTTTTAGTGAAAATTATTAAAAATTTCTAAATAAGTATACAAACTATGACTATATCTAACTATTATACACTACAATAATTCCGTCGTCAACAACTAGTAGCCCGTATTGTAAATTGCAACTGCAAAAAAATGGTTTATCTTAAGAGCTAGTACATCTATACAGGACGAGAAAGCTTTAGACAACGCTTACGAGAGGATCTGCGACTGACCACAGTTTAGTAATGTATTCCTTATACGGTGGCCAAGCCCACAGCTCTCGCCAATCCCCTCTACAATATTCAAAGTCCTATCTCAATGTGACCAATTAGATCACAGCACCTTGTCACAGTATACACATAACAGTAGGATGTCTTCATAGAAAGCAAGCGTACGCGGTTTGTATGTGTACGCGCTAATACGCACGCGTAGTGGCACGCACACAATGGCAATATTTAGGGTAATTATGGGTGAATATTGTAGCGCCAGTTAGGGTCGTACGCGACGCAAACGTGCGACCGTTTCCATTTGTCTTTAATTCGTTCTTCGTCACAAATATATCGTCCAAATCGCATAAACTAATGTCTTTAGATGCCTAAATAATTTCTGTTATTCCAATCTGGCGTTATCATTATTCAACACAACTACAAGTAATTAAATTTAACAAACATGAAAAAATTCTCGCATACTTAGGCGATAATGTGTGAGGAGAATGATGAGATTTGAGGAAGCGAAAGAAGTATGTAAGAACCGCGACGCTTGGCGCTCCGTCCTCTCTGACTACCCCGTTAGGGATAGTGTGAAGATATGTAAGTATGTATGAAAAACTTATCCGTGTGCATTGTTTTTTATTATTACATACAAAATGTATAATTAACCGAGATGCTCTCTGCATCTCTCACCCAATGCAATAGTCCTATGTATCCGGACGAGAGTAATTCTTCCAATTCTTTTACGCAAGAGACGGGAATGGGTCTTCTACTCTACATATTCTCTGACCCCGTCTCGCGCCCCGTCAGATCTTGACACGTTCACTCAATACTTATACTTCATTATAATACAATTTGTCAAAAAGATAAGTAAGATTTAATTAATGTTTTTAAACTTTCACGATTTCTACACATCTTACAATAGTAATTAAGGGGTCTATGTCGCGTTTATACTTTACGGCTAAATACCTTTTTTATCCTGACGTTTCGACCGGATTGCACCGATCGTAGTCACGGGGAGACTGATGAGGATGAGTGTCGTCTTCGTAGTGTGCGGTTTCTGGCAACTACCCACACTTATTCATGAACAAGAAACAGCACACTACGAAGACGACGCTGATCCTCATCAGTCTGCTTATGACCACGATCGGTGCAATCCAATCGAAACGACGCGGTCGCGATGTTTCACCGGACTTTTTATCCCGACGCGTCGGGATAAAAAAGGTATTTAGCTTTAAAGTATAAACGCTACATAGTTAATTAGTATTGTTAAATAAGATCCAATGTTCCATTTATTACCTCTATACTTATACAAGCCATGTTGTAATACAATTTTTGTAATAAATTAATTACTCCAAGACATCTTTCAACAACTTAACACACTTAACACACAATATATTGTTTTATTTGAAAATACTAAAGAAGATTGTTTACCTTTAAGACAATTTGTATTAACGGACCGATACGTTGCTAAAATCACAACCCTCCTCGCCGTAGTCGATTAAAAGACTGAAGTCGTGGAAAAAGGTAGTATTACATACAAAAGGGTCGTTTAAAGTTCACATTAAAAATGCTAATACAAACGAAGTGTATAATTATATATAAAACAGGATGCGACCAAACGCATCTAATTTGCAATTTTAACTGCTAATGTCACATGAAAAGTAACCTTAGCCGTAGTTAATAATAAAAACAAAATGTTCGAAATTCAATGTGAAATATTTAATCATAGTTTACGATACAAAATTAATAGCTGACACACAAAATTAATATTATTAAGAATTATTATTATGACAGGGCTGCACGACAGTGTTATTGTAAAAATGAAGAAAGGAATGCTTAGATGGTTCGAGCACAGCACTTAGAAAGAATGAGTGATGAAAGACTGACGAAGAAAATCTACAGAGCGAAAGTGAGAGACAAAAGAAGTCAAGAAAGACCAAGGGTGACTTATGAAAATCAAATAGCCAGAATGTTAGTAAACGGAAATGTCAAAAGCACTCGCATACCTACGTGAAAATGTGTGAGGCGAATGATGATATTTGAGGAATCCCTAGGAAGCCCTAAATCGGTTGTTGTACCTCAAAATATTGATGCTGTGCGGGAACTAATATTGCAAGATCGTCATGTTACATATCGCGAGATAGAGGCGTCTCTGGGCATAAGTATGACGAGTATATATAAAATATTACACGAACATTTAGCTGTAAAAAAAAAGCGAAAGAGATATGTAAGGACCGCGACGCTTGGCGCTCCATCCTCTCTGACTACGCCGTTGGGGATACAGCGTGAAGATATGTATGTATGTATTGAAAATTAACGATTAGTAAAATTGAAATTAGTAGTTAAGTATTGAGTTAAATTAGTATAACAGTTTGTAGTAAAGTTTTTTTAACTTTTATCAACCCCAAGTATATGTCATTGCAAAAATGATAGCTTTTATTGAACAAAAAAAATGTACTGATTTATATTCAATAACACAAACTACAACTTGACTTTATTTTTTCTTTTTCATAGCTTACAATCTTTTTATAGCGTCATTATATTTTTTATAGCAGTATATTATCATTATTGTGGTAATATTTTACTATCAGGTATTCTATTTTTTATAGCTGTAAATAGCATTTTATCGGTATTTTTACATATTTTGAAGTGTTTTTAAATAAATCCTTTTTCTATACAAATAAAAAATAGAAGATCTGTGATTTCGAAACTAAAGCTTTTTCTAATATGGCTATTTGTATGTTACCAAAACCCATACACTCATTTTTTAAATTTTTGTATGTCTGTCTCATAATTCGAGTTATTTTCCGAAATAGCTGCATCGATTTTGTCAATTCAATTTGTCAATTGTGTCTTTTCACCGTCCAGTAGATGACTTTTTAGAGAGTAATCTAAAATACTTCTTAATCTTATCCGAGAAAACTATCAAATTTGGGTGACGTCGCGGGGCACTAGTACATATCCTCATAGTGTATCCCCAACGGGGTAGTCAGAGAAGACGGAGCGCCAAGCGTCGCGGTCCTTACATACTTCTTTCGCTTCCTCAAATCTCATCATTCTCCTCATACATTTTAGCCTTGTATGAGAGAGCTTTTGACATTTCCATCAGCTAACACTCTAGCGGGGCACTAGTAATATATAAAATTACGTACCTTCAAACTGTTTGTCACGACTGCCACAAAACAAAGAACTTATGTTTCCCTACTGATAACTTTTATACATTCCGCTTATCATACACCCCCTCTTGACGAGATCGATCAATACTTTTATCTATTTGTCCATACAACACCTTCCAATTAGGATACTAAACAACACATGCAATAAAATGTCACAAAATGACACTGCGTTCTCTTTGTACTTCGGACTAAAAATCATATTAGACGGAGCCATAACGAGTTGCTATTCTTATCACCTTATGTCACACGAATTTTCGTATCTCTTTCACTCATTGAACGTAACCAGGCGTAAAATAGCTATCTACAGTAAGTTTAGCAACCTCGCACTGTCGGTGTAATTCGTCAGCTCATGATCGGCTCGTACAAAATTGCAGTACGGAAATAATTATTTGCAAAATACTCCTACATTTTAAGTGTTTTGGCTCTAGTATTTATAAAAAGAAAAATATGCCATGTGCGGCTGTGTATTGTACTCTTCCCTAGTCGAGCACATTAGTAAAGTCTAGAACCTCGCAGCAATAAAAAATTGATACGACAAAGCAAAAACTACGTCCATTATGAGTTTTGGTCCGAGCTTCGTACACTGCAAAAGGTAAGATTTTTTTATATTCCAGACAATAATACGACGATATATACTTGTGTTATAGGTACCACACAGCGTACTAGGGGAGTTTCCAGTATCACACAGAGTACAAGACAATAATAATAATAATAATAATAATTGACTGGCCCGTTGGCGCAGTGGCATATGCACCTGCTTTCCAAGCTAGGGTCCCGGGTTCGATCCCCGGTCAAGTCAATTTAGGAAACGAACTTTTCTAAATTGGCTTGGAGTCTGGGTGTTACTGGGAACTCCCCCAGAGTTCGTTGTGTGGTACCCATAGTACAAGCTTACTGCTTAGTTTGGGGTCACACAATCTGTGTAATTGTCTGTAGTATTATTATTATTATTAATGCGTCAGACGATACACACGAATCATCTGATCTCAAACTAGGGTATTCCCTGTGCTATGAGAATCAGACGACGACTACTGGGGGCGTCTCCCAGTACACCCTAACTCGAAACAATCTAGAAAAGTTCATTTCCTAAATTGACCCGACCTGGACTCGAAACCGGAACCTTCCGCGCTTGGCACAACGTCTAAGCCACTGTGCCATCGAGGTCGTCAATACAATATAGAATAATTTCTTAAATGGACCAGACTGGAATCGCAGCGTTACCTTTGCGCCAACAAGGTTACGAGTCAAGTCATTTTACGTGCATACAAAACTTCCAATGTCCGACCGACACTGTTATGTAGTTTTACAACTAAAAACAAAACCGAACACCAAACGCCTAAACTGAACAGTAATAGAAAGTCACAGATCAATAACTCCATAGACAACGCTTTGAGTAAATTTAGAGTGAAACCAAATGTGTCAAAATCTTTAAGGCCACGGGATGGTGTACTGTGATCTGATTGGCCACCCTGACATTGGACGTCAAATATTTGAGAGCAGATAGGCAGACAGTGTGGGCGTGGTCGCTTTTTACGTAATATAGTATTTTGGCGATCGTGTTTCATTTCGTATCTTTTAAGTGTGATTGTATATTAAAAACAAAAACAAAAAATAAGTCTGGCTACATTTCACGATTCGAACACGCGCACTTCGACGTGGTAGACCTACGCTATAGCCACTGTGCTATTGAGTAGGTAAACTCTGTTGTGAAATTACCAATCATATTTCAGGTTTTAAGTGTGTAAAAACGCGGAGAAAACGAATTTTCCCAGAGTTGAGACCTAGCTGGATGGATTTTCCGTCCTCGTAAACTACTCTGTTTTAAATTTAATCGAAATCGTTAAAGCCGTTATCTAGAACGCGATTATAAATATACAAATATTGCTCCTACAACAGTATACGATTAAAAAAATAAGTGCGGTCGCCGGTGTAGAAGGCCTCATAACCGTCGCCTAAGGCCTTCTGGCCTGTGAACAAAGTAAGCTCTTTTTCGGGTTCCGTAGCCAAATGGTAAAAAATAGAACCGTTACAATTTCCCCCTGTCCATCTGTCTATTCGTACATAATAGTCACTTTACTTAGATACTATTGGCATTACATAGTTAAGTTTGGAAGGTAGGTGTATTCCATGAACCGTTATACAATGGCGTAATGAAATCTTGAAAAAAATAAAATTAGGGGTGCCACTCCATATGTAACTGACGGATGAAAAATGATTTCAGTGCACACAAGCATGTGGAGTATTCTTAGATAGGTTTTAAAAAATTACATACAGCAGGACTTTCCAGCCAGTACCAGCCAGTACCAGCCAGTGCCTCCCTGGAGAGGCGTAGAGTTCGTAGGGGGCCTAAAGCATCTCCATTTTCGAAATAAAAATACATTTAAAGTCGTATATGCCACTCACAAATTCAGGGCAGTCACTCATTCATCGCTACTAATGTCATTATGTCACTAATTCGATCTTTATTCCAGCTCGATACAAAATGATGTGCAATTGTTTTTATATTATGTAAATACAAATGCATATCATTATTAAGTAAAAAAATTAAAGGGAGCACGAGAATATTACTTACTAGCAACCCGTTTCGGATTCGCACGGATAGATATTTTTTGAAAATAAAATACAATGTTACTCGTTGATTATGTAGCTTTCTATAACTAAAATAAATTTTTGAAATGGGTTGAGTAGTTTTTGAGTTAATGCATTACATACAAACAAAGTTTACCTCTTTATAATATTAAGTTTAGATGTATACTTCTAATAACCTATAACCTGATAACCTGGGGAGGCTTGACTCGAAAAAGGTTGGGAAACCCTGACATAAAGTTTCGAAATAACTTTTTTGTTTCAGCCAATAATTGGTTAGATATGTATTTCTAAAATCGCAAAATGCATATTATGAATAACTTATTATTTCCTAAAACGCAATTAACACTACATGTATAATATATACGATATAATATACTCAGACATTTCACACAGCGCCATCTAGTCCCAAAGTAAGCAGCACAGCGCTTGTGTTATGGGTACTAGACAACTGATATACTACTTATATACTTTTATTTTGTAAATAAATACATATTATACATAAACACCCAGACTCGAGACGGGAATCGAACCCGCAACCCCCGTTTACTTTACGACGCGCTAAGCCATTGCGCCACGAAAGTCGTCTAAATGAACAACGCTTACTGTATGGTATAGCATATATAATGAGATTCCTGATGAAATAAAGAGTGAAACATATGCAACTTAAAGTAAGACCTGTTTAAATATTTTAGTAATAAAAATTTTTATTTGGTAAAGTAATTGTTGCATAGCTCACATAGGTTTTATTTTTAACTAGCTAATGCTCGCGACTTCGTCCGCGTTTTTTGTTTTTAAATTAGCCTATGTCCTTCCTCAGGATTCAAACTATTTCCATACCAAATTTCATCGCAATCGGATGAAAGGTATAGGTAACAAACATTTTTTTTTATATATTAGACTTCGTCCGCGTTTTTTATTTTTAAAATAGCACATGCCATGGCCTTCACCGGGGTTTAATCTATCTCCATACCAAATTTCATCGCAATCGGATGGACGGTATGGCAATCCACAAAATACGAACAAACAAACAAACGAACAGTGATTTTTATACATTAGATTAAAAACATTAGTCGCGTTAAAAAACAAACTGAATTTTGCAGCTAAAAGACACGTTCTGCCCCACTACTACTCCTACTACTACTCCAACCGCAAATGTGAGTTTGTAATGGGAAAACAGTGTGGTATAATTTCATATACGCATTTTATTATTTTTTCCGTGCTTCTTGCATTTCATGATTTTAGGTCAACGCAAAATACCCTATAGGATTTTGTTTGAATACATAAAAAAGCATTATCATTTGATTGCGTAGTCTTAGAAGCTTGAATTTTTTTACACCTAGGAGCCATAGACCTCAGTGTCTGATATAAATTTCAACCTATCACCTCAACTCGTTCTTGCGATAAAGATGCCAGAGTCCTGACTAGTCAGACGGATACGCGGACAACGAAGTGAACCCTAAAAACAACGAAAGTTCTAGGTCTCGTATTTTATATAGACCTCCATAAATTAAGTTTAATATTTTACTTTTTATATGCGGAACCCTCTACGTTCGAATCAACCTCGTAGTTCAATATTTTTTTAATTAAAATTGAATTACGATTTTAAACATTATTTGTCAAACCTCGCGGAACTTTACATTAATGCATTTCCGAGACGCTCTTGGCAGCTACAATTTTTTTGCTCTTGTCGTAATTTTAAAGTGCAAATTACAATTAATTATTCGAAATTTAAAAGCAAGTAATGTGTTATGTGACGGCGGAAGCAAAATACATTTGCCTTTCAAACGAGCAGGAATCGAACTTTGGCCTGCCTCGTCGTAAATCGTAATCATACCCATTCCCATTGCCATTCCATCCTATTTATATAACAATTGTTTATTTTAAAGTGTTCATTTAAAAGACATTAATATTTAGTGTTTCCCGTCCCGACACTGATTTAAAAATATAATTTAAATAAATATAAATTTTCCTACAGTCTTACGATTTAACAAGACTGTCGCTTCGTTTCTATCATTCTATATTATTACTATTACACAGATACGGACTCAGATTTCAAATACAGGGTGTGATATAGTTTATTTTGTTTAGATATGTTTCTTTTTATACGCTTCGCCTAAAAGTTGGTAAACAACATATTATTTAAAGGTTACTGAATCACTAACCTGCAGGGTTATTAACTAAAAATATGCACAGCAACAGTCACGCGATCATTATGCGACCGACGACTAATTGTAATAAAAAATGGATATAATGTATAAAAATTGCGTGTCTATTGTGCCATAGCCGTGAGATGCATTATTCGCGGTAGATGTAGCGCCACTATACAAATTCTATTATAAAAATTCTTGTTTGGACAGCAGATATAGTGGGATATTTGACTTTCGCATGCTGACTGCAAGTTAGGCAATAAGCGTGCCGGTATGTCCCTGACAGAACTTCTTGTCGAGTGGTTATTATACAGATTTCCGCACATACATTTTTTTTTATATATATCAGAGGGGGCAAACGAGCAAGCGCATCACCGATGGAAAATGATCATCGCCGCCCATGGACACCCGCAACGTCCAGGGAATCACGGGTGCGTTGCCGGCCTTTAAGGAAAGAGTAGGCTTGTTTCTTGAAGGTCCCTAAGTCGTAACGATCCGGGAATACCGCCGCTATAAGTTGGTTCCACAAAATTGTCGTACGTGGTAAAAAATGTCGTAAAAATCGCACAGTTGTAGACCGCCATCCATCAAGGTGGTAAGGATGAAAGGACAGTCGATTGCGTGACGTACGGAAACGGAATTCAGCAGCAGGCAGTACTCCGAACAATTCCTCAGAACATTCCCCATGATAGATCCGGTAAAAGATGCTTAGGGACGCAATACATACATGTATGCTTCCTTAACTGCTACGAGTCGGTGCCGAAATGCATCGCTTGCAAACTGTCCATACGCGGGGGCAAGTGAATTACTCGATGACAACTAGTCCTATCCACTCGCTGACCACAATTCTAATGTGTGGCTACCTAACTTTTAGTCAATGGTGGAAGAATTTGGGGGTGGTATTTCATTGCTTAAAAGAGGCAGCGCTGGTGCTTTGTGATACGATGTAATGCCAATACTCGTCTTGACAATAATATCGCGAGATTCGGCTATCGTTAACTAGTTGTATTTACGTGATGAGCTAGTCGGACATCGGACTATTCTAATCTTGCAGAAGTTTGTTTAACAACGTGTTACATTTTGCAAAGTGAGGATTAGTGATCAAAAAATCTCGTCTTATTGAGTAGTGTAATGTATGTAATAACTTTACGAAGAATAGCTATTAGCTAAACATAACCTTAGCTTAAATAACGATGATATTGTGAACTTCCGACATTTTTCTTTATAGCATACTAGCGATACGCCCCGGCTTACATATAAACCTTTACAGTAATATTGAACTCATTCCATCGAATGGTATAATATGAGTCTATAAACACACACACTTATATTTTTTATACAAAACTGATTTTTTATTAATTTCTTTATACATTAGACCCCTAGATTCGCACCTGATTTTTCTGCATAGTGCAATCCTTGTAGAGTAGACGACTGTTTTTATTACTTTTATGTATTATAAAGTGCTTATCGATATGCGCTATATTTGCTTGCATGACAGGGGCTCCGAAGGGTTATTGTGGGGGAAACCGTTTATTTGTTTTTTCATATAGGCAGAGGGGAAAAGAGCATTGATAGTAAGTACTTCCTTATCAGATAAGAGATCTATAATAATAAAAATAGACAATAATATAACCCCAAAATGAGCAATAGGCCAGCTTTTCCCAACCTTTTTCTTCGTCAGACCATGTTCTATTATAGAAAATAGCTTTTTGTTCAACACCAACAATATGGAATGGAATACGCAGGGGAAGGTTTCTGTATATGTGACGTAATCATACCAGCACCAACAATATGGGTCAAATGAAAGGGAATATGCAGGAGAACGTTTCTGCATAAGTGACGTCATCATAAATCCAGTATGGCAGATGTTCCCTAACAGGAAATAACTTTTTTGTTCCACGCCAACATTAAAGGTGTCAAACGAAATGGAATATGCAGAGGCAGATTTCTGCTCGTATTACGTCAACATAAATCCAATATGGCGGATGTTTCATTACAGAAAATAACTTTTTAATTCAACACCGACAATATGCGTATCAAATGAAATGGAATACGCAGGAAAAGGAATACCTTCTATAATGGACATCTAAGAGATGCTACTATGATTGTCACGGAGCACTTACAACAGAAAAAAAAGGAAAAATTAATCATTTTTTTATAGAAATAGATACACGCAAGGTGTACAAAAAAATAAACCATGGATCCTGTCAAAGGCTAGGCTACGCCTCTATCTGTGCTTTTGTAGCTTTTACTTTTATTATTATATTGTATTTTGTCCGTGGATCCCTCAAGTTAGGCTCATGTACTCTCAAGTGTCCGCAGCCCCAGGTTAGGGAACCCTATACATAGTATAGGGTTATATGGTGAACAAATATAGGTTTACGTTTGTCTTTTATAAGTATAGCTTCTAATTGGTCTGCTAAAGGTATTGTAGGGTCAATGTTGTTAAAAGAACATTATTATTTGGTTTTAAACATTTGTACCTTAAAAGAAATAAAAAAACAATCAAGTGCGTATCGAACCAGGCACAGTAAAACATTCCGTAGTCGGGCTGCACAATATTCATTTAATCAGCAGCAAAAATAAGTTTATATGTCATAGCGTTTCTCAACGACACTGACAAAGTTATTTCTGCGGTCGTTGAGCGTGTATCCGAAAATACCCCAAATCCTACGTTATAAATTACGGAATTTTCACGTTATAGTAGAAAGGTTAGAGGAGTACACATTTTTTATGACTTCAGAAGCGCATAGTTATCTTATTCTAGCAATTATTGACTTAAATAATAAAGTCGCTTTAAAACTCTACATTGTTTTTTAGACCTATCTAAAAATACTCGAAACTTATGTGCATTAAAATTTTTTTATACGAGCGGTTGAAGCGGATTGTATTCTGTTATAGCGATAAATAGCATTTTTATTGTTATTTTATTTTTGTTTTTTGACGACCTCAATGGCACAATGGTTTAGACGTTGCATTCAAGCGCGGAAGGTCCGGAGTTCAAATCCCGGTCGGTTAAATTTACGAAAAGAACTTTTCTACATTGTCTCGGGTCTGCATATACTGGGAGACGCCTTCAGTAGTCGTCGTCTGGTTCTCATAGCACAGGAGAATATCCTAGTTTGAGATCAGATGATTGGTGTATCTGGCGCATTATTATTATAATTTGTACCAATTATGAAATGCTTTAAATGCATCCTATTAAGAATATGTGTAATTTTTAAACTATAGACGTACCTCTGTTTGCAGTGCAGCTTGTAATTCATCGTTCAGTTTCTTCAGCGATGCGATCTGAAACAAAAGAATAGTTTTAACATTGCCATCGTCTGAAGAAACTGTCTAATTTTTGCTTTCGTCAGAATTGAATTCGCTTTACAGACATAGTGACTGCTGGGTGTTGCCTATAGCCAGTAAGTAGAGTAATTGGCTAAGGTATCCCTCCTATCTTCCAGTTTGTCATGTGTGGCGAAAAAAGAACTTCTAAGGATCACACCAAGCGAAATGATAATTACAATAACCTAAAAAAATATAATGGTAAAAATTAAACCGACTTAAACAAAATACTGAAAAGTAAAAAATAATTATCCTTTACTAATTAAAACTCTATTTACTCTACACGGCTTTACGTACATATATCCCTTAGGTATATATATTTATCTATTTAATATATAGTATGTATTATATTTGTGTATAGTATACATATGTAATATGCTATATGTAATTTATTTTAGTGTACTTTATTATCATTGTAGCAAGTACACACAGAGTCTATCTTTTCTAGATTGAACTTGTCACTCTCGCCGGTCTGCTGGAAGAAATTTCCTTTGGAAATAAGCTGTACTTTCTGCTCATCCTTTCTGTATGCGTCTTTTTTGTTTGTTTCTTCATTACACAGTGCGCACAGACTAGCGCATTTGCCAATGACACGTATTGTAAGTAAGTAGAATCTTTATCGAAAAACTCCTCCAATAAATTGATAGTAGACTTTATTGAAGTTATAAAAAATTTCTTGAAAGAGTGCGAGAACTTCAGCTACACATGTTTATTCAGACCTACTCCATTGTTTTCACTTATACAGAACGTTACAACACAATATACTATCACTTTTGCACTTTAAAACTCCCAAAAATGTAAAAAATAAGAAATCTAAATAAAATGACAACATTACTTCTCCCGTTTCTGTCAAAAAGTCCAGGCGTCTTCTTTTGTAGAGGTAATGTTTGTGTGCAATAAATATCAATAAATAAATAAATACAAAAATAACTTTATAAATACGATACAAATATCTATATAATTAAATTTGACAGTTACTGAAGTAACTGTCAAATCCTAAGCCTACCAAATTGGTAGACTTATGCCAAGCCTACCAAATTGATAGACTTTCTGTTGTTGCACATTAATTTCACTAGTAATAGTTACTGTCAAAGTCAAACACGTAATGGTTTAGGATCAAACCTTGGTTCGCCGTTTGATCCCTTGATTATCAAAATGGAGGGAGTTTTTGCTCTAAGAGCGTGTCCGTTTTTTGTTGTCATAGTTTCTAGATATTTACTAATATGCGTGATTAGGGAAGGTCATAGTACAACGATACACATGACACATTTTTATTTGCGTGAATACTAGTAGGCAAAACACTTAAGATTTACGAGTATTTTGCAAATAATTATTTCAGTAGGTAATGATTAATGATAATTTTGTATGTCAAGTCGTTCAAGAGCTGACACGAATTACTCCGACAGTGCGAGGTTGTCTAATTGTTTTACTCGTGGTTACGTTCAATGAGATAGAAAGAGAGACACGAAAATTCTTTTGACACAAGGTGATAAAAGCGGTAACTCATTATGGCTCTGTCCATTTCGAATCTTCAAACAGACGCACGGAGTAGAGATTCCGCCAAAGAATTATAAAGTGTTGTCAACAAATAACTACTGACAGATTGACTGAATGAGTTTTGAGCTGTAAATTTTGAGTGATATGTGAGCTGTGAGCTGTTTCGAGTCTGTAGAGTGTATAGCCAGAGAAAAAAGCGTTCATATTATAATTAATTACAGTCGAATATCGACCACAGGTTTAAATAAAAACGCACACATATCTAATTTGTTTGCGTCATGATCATGAGTTCGACGTCGCTTGTTAGTAAACCTACTTCTAAGCGTTAATTCCTGTACCTATATTTTCATGTTGAGGATTAAATAATTATCTACAATTTCAATGGGCACAGGAAACACGTCATAAGTCTTGCTACACACATTACAAAACAAGTCGGATTTGTAACGCTATTATTCCCGATTATTCCACTTTGACCTATTGGCAGCACGCATATAAATCACTTCTAAATTTAAAATTTAAAAATCTTGCACGCGATTGAACGCCATTTTTTTTCAAACAAATGACTAGTTACGTATTTATAACCATGTTACAATCTGTGTGATAACATACTCCAAAAAATTACGAATAAACAGAATGTACTCAGTTACATTTTCGGTTCTTCGAATTTGTTTTTTTTGCATGGTTTCAATATGAGGTATATGAGAGTTCTTAATTTTCACTACTCATTACCGTTAGCCAGAAATAGAAATATTCCAAATTAATGAAAAAAAACACCGAAGAAATTAATAGTACATATTTTACTGAAGACTAGCATATATCGTTTAAAGCACATACGGATTAAAGTCAAATAATGACGTAAGCCCAGTTTCACAATGTCGAAATATGTTCCAAACACCTTATCTTTACGCAAAAACTGTTCTATTTTCAAACTTGTCTGTACTACTGTTTATTTAGGAGTTATGAAACAGGCACTAAAATTCAAGATATCGGCTGAATGCTTTTGCTTTCCAAATATTAAACAATTTAGAAATTAAATGGCGGTTGCCTTTTGCGGGAGCGAGGGAAGTGAAGTTGGCATTTTGTTTAGAATTTCTATTTTATGTGCTTTTGGAAGTTTTAAACTACAAAAGTGATAGTAGGTATATTGTGCATTACCTTTTTACCTGTAATAAAGAAATAATAGTCCAAGTCAAATCAATTTATTCAAATAAACCCAATTACAAAGTACTTTTGAACGTCAAATCTACTTTAGTTCGGTTCAAAGAGAAGAGAAAAGAAAACCTGGACACTGAGAAGAACTGACAAGAAACTTAGCCAGGTATAATTTTTTACTATAGTCCTACTATCATTTTACTGGAAGAGTGTTAAGAACTTAGTGATATCAGTTTTGTGCTTTATGGTGAAAGATGAAGAATCTTTCCATCAGACAAGTACTATTAGAATATGAATAATGAAAATGGAAGATTTGGGTGTATGGGAATAGTTCCCTTTACCTCCAAGCTAATATTTAAAAAAAATGAAATGGTGGCCCCTGGTGACCCTATTTGACTGAGAGTTTAGCACTGACAACACGCCGAATCCCATCCTAATTATTGTCAATAATTTATCGCTTACCTGTAATTATTTAAATATTTAAATAAAGAGGCTATTGTTCCCTCCAAATTTTTTGTGCAATTTTATTTCATGGCTATAAAAGGTATTTGCTCATAAAAAATGTCAGGTAGGTAGCTAGAACTATTAAAATATTGGAGACAAATGATTTTGCATAAATAGAACATTTACATAGAATATGGGACGAATGTGATATAAATCGCAGATCTGTATCAGCCACTGACAAAACGATATTTGGCGTTCCCTAGTCAAAAACAAAACCCCATTACATTTTAAACGATGAATATATTTTTACGAATTTAACGAAATCGTAGAAATTTAATAATACCTCGAGTTCATAGCCAGAGTAGGAGCCTTATTACACGTTTTCAAATTACTATTTGGCTGTCTAATTTATATGATAAATACATTGTCTCTGGTTCTACATCATATTTCTTACCCCAAACCCATATGTTTAAAACTTTCAAAGTGACCTTTATAAGTTCTTGAATTTGATACCCATTTGGATCCCATGATCTATTTATGATGGAAATAACCCCGGAGTTATAAACAATAATACCCATAAAAAGCCTTAAGTAATAATTATATGTTACTATTATCCGCCCTCTTGAAGATTTATACTTTAACAGCGGAGTAAGCAAATTAATAAATTGTCGAGGACCGTTATGATTCGCCGTTATATTATTTTCTCCCCTTAGCTCGGAAATTTCTTTTATTATTAAAAAAAACAATTCGTCAATCGGCTCTTTTCGGTGCGCGCGAAGTAACACGCCAGTAATTCCAACACATATTATAGAAATTGCTGGGCAGTTTTTTTTAAATTGCTTTTAATGTGCTAGCCAGGTTTATCAAGTTCACATACATACATATCTTAACGCCGTATCCCTATCGGGGTAGTCAGAGAGGACGGAGCGCCAAGCGTCGCGGTCCTTAGATACCTCTTTCACTTTCTCAAATCTTATCATTCTCCCCACACATTCTCGACTATACAGGTATGCGAGTGCTTTTGACATTTCCGTCTGTTAACACTCTGGATATTCAATATTTTAAATGTTTAAAAAAAGAACAAAACCCGCGTGCGGTCGATTTGGCGTGAATAAAAATTAGACGCAGATACTGTAATAGTGGATGTTCTCATAATTTTAAAGTTCCTTTGCAAATTAGAGAGGCGCTGTAAAAGTCTCGGCCGATATAGCACTTAACGACCTCGATTAGTTAAAAAAGACTCGATTGAAATCATTTTGGAAGTAATCGACTTTGCCTCCTCTCCGATATTAGTCCGTCAATGGCTTTATTTCAGGCCTGGTACTACATAATATTTCTTGTTTTTATTTCCCCAACGCGTTTGATTTGCCGACTGCACTGTTAAAAAGTTGTACAATGGCAGATAATATTAAAATAGCTATCGCTAATTGTTTGTTATTTCTGTTATCGGGGGTTTTTAAATATTTTATAAATAGAAAATGTTTAGGCATAGGACACACTTGTGCAATCAGCCAGTATGGTTGCCAGTATTGCTTAACATCATAAACTATGCACGCTAAACCCAAAGTTAAACCATTTTATCACTTTATCACTGTATAAACACGATACCCTATCTACCCCATATACCATTGCTAACGGGAATGCCGTTAATGTGTGCGTGATGCACACTGACATAGACGAAATTGTATTAGAAGCGTCACAAAGTCCACAGCGATGAGTATTGCTTGCGTCTCCGATTTCGTTAACGCAAGATTTTAGATAATACATGTATAATATTCAAGCGATATCCCTAACGGCATAGACAGAAGACGGAGCGCCAAGCGTAGCGTTTCTTACATACTTATTTCGCCTCTTCAAACCTTATCTTTCTCCTCGCACAGTTTCGCCGAGATATGAGAGTTTTTGACATTTTGTTAGCTAACACTAGCTGTTTGATCTCCGTAAGTCAGCCTTAGTGATAAAAGCTTATTGACTACACGTTTCGTAATATAACGTGAAACGTCTTAAATGTGTCATTACATAATAAATAAATGAGATGAGATTTAAGGAAGCGAAAAAAGTATGTAAGGACCGCGACGCTTGGCGCTCTTTCCTCTCTGACTACCCAATTAGGGAAACAGGGTGAAGATATGTATGTATGTAACATAAGAGTGTTATTGTTATTAGATGGTTCGACCGCATAGAGAGAATGAGTGCTGAAAGACTGACAACGAAAATCAAGAGCGAAAGCGAGTGGTAAAGTGCTTTCAATATTTCCGTCATCTAACTCTGGTAAGGAAGAAGTGGTTAAATTTGGAGGAGGCTTTCACTGTTCTAGGCGGTCTTTACGCAGAAGAGGAAGAAGAACAATTACATACTAATATGTAAATACAAAAAAAAATTATGAAAAAAAATTAAACCGCCTTCAAAAAAAACACTGAAAAGTACAAAATAACTATCCTTTACTAATCGAAACTCAAGTACTACCAAACTAATAGACTTTCTGTTGTTGCACATTGTTGCACTGACTTCAATAACTGTCAAATTTAATTATATAGGTATGTGTATCGTATTTATAAAGTTATTTTAATTGTACTTGAGTTTCGATTAGTAAAGGATAGTTATTTTGGTCTTTTCAGTGCTTTTTTTGAAGGCGGTTTAATTTTTTTTCTTAAAATTTTTTTAATTCTCCCTTTTGAGTGATTTTGACCTAGGTACATAAATATATAGTGCAGGTCTGCAATTAATTCCGGAGCGTAAAGACATACAAGAAAATCACCAATATAAATAAAGGTTATAACCAGGTCGCGTTATTTAGTATATCTTCGAAGTCCAAGCTCTAATACCGGTGAAATTTAAATGGGACCACCTCTGAAGTATTACCTACCAAACATAAAAACAATTTTCGAAATCGGTTCATAAATGACAGAGTTATGAGGTAACAAACATACAAAAAAAAAAAAAACATACAGTCGAATTGAGAACCTCCTCCTTTTTTTGAAGTCTGTTAATTATACCTAACAATACTAACAATAAAATAATAATACTCAATATAAGATTTCCGACAATATAAGAGTGTTTCTCTGTAAACTGGGCAACTCATTGTCTCAGACCGATATTATTTAAAAAAAGTATGGATTATTATATATTTCGTAGTTAACTTTAAAAGATAATTACCCAATCTACCTGTAGTTAGTGTACAGTATCCATTTAAGTTGACTTTATTACATCAAAAACCTTAAGACGATGTTCAAAAAACAGGCCCCTGGTGTGTCACCATAACAATATCGTCGCTTTAAATTAATTAAAACAGTAACTTAAGAAATTAATGAAATTGTTTGATTAGTTGAACAATATAAAAAGATTGTTAATTATACATTCTTATTTTTTATTAATATAAGAGTTAAAACTTGAACCGTCAACGGCCATGAACAGCGCCATCTAGCGGAAGATAGACCATCTACTACCAAGCGGTCCTGTTTTACCGAAAACACCCAAGTGATTTAGTTTCTCGCCGCTAAAGACGCCACTGTCTACGTAACATCGCAATCACCACTGGAATCCCGATATAACACCGCTATAATACTGACATTCTATCAAATTAGTTATGCCATCGGCCGCATAGAACGCTACTATATTACAACGTGCTAAAATTAAATGCTAAAAATATGGAAGAAGTAGGCACACTTCGCGAGATACAAAATGAGCTCGACGAACAAAAAACGACAATACTTAAAAACGATGAAAAAGTAACTGAACAAGTAACTCAAAACGTCAACAAGATTCTCGAAGAAAAATTTGACAAATGGGAAAAAAAGTAACGTATACTTAAGGAAAGGTGGACGTCCAAGAAAAGAGAATATGTATCCTAGAAAAACAGGCGCGACAGAGAAATCTCGTGTTCTTTGGAATGAAGGAAAGACAACTATCATATTCGCAACAGAAGAGCAGCATCATAGTATTCATTAGAGAACACTTAAAAGTTAAACTAGACTGTAAGGACATACAGGCAATTAGAAGAATAGGAGTAAAAAAGGATAAACCCCGTCCTATAGTGGCGACGTTCACAACACTTGGCACAAAAATCAAAATACTTAAAATCAGAAAAAATCTAAAAAATACAGAGCACTATATCACAGAAGACTACCCACCAAACGTTTTAGAAAAAAGAAGAGAGCAAAAAATCAAACTAAATTGGAGAAAGAGAATGGAAATAAAGCAATACATAATCAAGTATGACAAATTAGTAATAGTTGAGAAAATATCTGACACAACAATTAGAAAAAAAAAGGTATTTACAATTGTCTCCGGAAACCAATCAGCAGCATCAAGAATATAACAGAACAAAGGTGCCGAAGAAAAATAAAACCGATCTCGCGCCTTCACCGGTACAAAAATCATCAAGTGAATAGGAAGGAGTAATAAAGCCCGGAATACGGAATAATTTAGTAAATAAAAAAACAAACAAAAAAGAAAACCAAGACATGAATAAATAGCAATTAGCATCCCGACTCCTCAAATGAAACAACAATTTACAAAAATCAACAGAAAAATAAACAGAATACACATCTTCCAACCTAGCTGGTTCCCCGAGGAAGATTACGTCCACAAACAACCCTCCAAAGAAAAATACTACAAATCAAGAAAAACAAGGGCAAAAACTTCACCTTATTACCTACAATGTCAGAACACTTGCGTCCTACGAGCGTCTTATAGAGTTATTTGCAGAATTTATGACAATAAATTGCGACATAATGGGAGTATCTGAAGTGAGGCAGCTATGAACTAAAATCGAAGAATACAAAGACTACATTCTATACTATATGGGCCAGACACCTGGCAGGCACGGAGTGGGCTTTATTATAAACAAATCTTTTAAACAAGATATAGAAAGTTTCACCGGCTTTACAGAACGAGTAGCCCTGCTAAACCTCACCTTCGACGAATACAAAATATCACTAATACAGACATATGCACCCACAGAAGCAGCAAAAGATGAAGAAATTACGCTCTTATACAAAACGATTACACAAGCTTTAGAAGCAGTTCACAAGTATTATATCTTAATGGGTGATTTTAATGCGAAAATAGGTCAACCGCAGCACAATGAATACCTGGTATGAGATCTCATGGTTATGAAGAGAGAAATGGTAGAGGCCAAAAACTAATCGATTTTCTTATTGAAAATAAACTCTCCATACTGAACACTATCTTTAAGAAAAAACCAAACCGCAGGTGGACATGGCGTTCACCAAACAACGAACACAAAAACGAGATAGATTATATTTTATTAAACCATTCGGATGTATTCCAGAATATGCAAGTTCTAAATATCAACTATCCCTCGGATCATAGACCAGTCACAGCGAGTATACTTCTAAGTAACAAGAAAAAGTAGAGCCAATAATAAAAATAACTCAATGGCGTCATTAAAGAACGAAGATAAAACACTGAAGTTTAGAGAGAGACTTGCTCTCAATATAGCTAAACTACCGATCTGGCAAGAATCTAATTGTGTACAAACATACTATACCAAGCTAATCAGTACAATTATTAAAAGCTTACGAAAAGCCCATTCAATCAGCACCGACCTCAAAGCCCATGGAATACTATCACCGCGCACAGTAGAGCTTATAGACAGAAGAAGAACACTACATAAAACCAAAAATAAATCCCGAAGTGAAAAAAACGAAATGACAGCTCTGTATAAACTTATTAGCAAATACATTAAAAATGACTACGCTTAACACAGGCAAGATACAATTACAAACCATCTGAAGCAGTCAGAAAGTATAAAGTAAAAAGGCTTATAAAGAATTAACACCAAATAAAACATGGATAGACTTAAATCATCAGGAAAAACACAACACAATCGTAGCGAGATCATAGAAGTGGCTACCAAATTCTACAAGAACCTATATAGTGAAAAGCTCCCCACAACCTATTCATCGAAAAGCACTGGCGAAGAAAGCGAAGTAAAAGAAATAACCGAATTAGAGATCCTAGAGGTAATAACCAGGTTAAAGAGAGACAAGAGCGCAGGATCAGATTATGTACACAACGAAGCCCTAAAGATAGACCAAACAATATTAGCTCTACCTTTAGCGAATCTGTTCAAACAAATACTGAAAACAGCTGAGATACCATCACAATGGGCTGAATCAAATATTATCTTAATCTACAAGAAGGGTGAGCCCAAAGATATTTCAAACTACAGACCCATAAGCTTACTATCATCTATCTACTCTACTCTCTTCGTCTCTTTCGTCAATCATCAATAAAAGTATAAGTGAATCAGTGGAACTAAACCAACCAGTTGAGTAAGCAGGCTTCAAGAAAGGGTTTTCAACAATAGACCATATTCATACACTGGAACTACTCATAGAAAAAGACCAGAAGAAACGGCGACCACTCTACATTGCCTACATACCAGACAGCATTTGATACGGTGGCACTCAATACTTACACTTAAATATATACTTAATTATATTTTGTGCTACCTTCCAATTAAATCAAATTTAACAGTCCCCTGGCAACAGTTCCCTGCTCCACAACAGGACAGGGGACTGTTTGATCGCTAGGGGACTGTCTTTATTTATGTTTGTCGTTTTTTCAGATACACATCCTTTGAGTATGGTACCAAGAAAGAAAAAACTCTCTAGGGACTAAATTTTACAACAAGAAAGAGAAAACGAGCGAGAGATACAAGCGAAACAAAAATGACCTGCAGAGAAAAAAGAACTTAGAGAGAAAAAAATATCTTATAAAGAAGGGTACTAGAAAGCTTGTTAACGATAAGGACTCCACGAGAACATCGAGAAGCTAAGAAGTGCAGAGAGCATTGCAACAAGTATCGCACTAATAAAAAAATATTGAGAAATGTAACGAACTCGTATATTATGAGAGAAAATATGTCAGATTTGGACGTATCTAACCCATCTCAACCCCCAACACCAACACTGTGGTGATCAGCAGCGCATAATCTTATTTTACAAAAGAGGGCAATACGTGCCATCTACAGTATGAATGCATGAGAGTTGCTGAGACATCGTTTCAAAAAAATTAATGTACTCACCTTAGCCTCGTTATACATCTGAAAATATAATGTACGCTAGAAAAAATATAGATCTATTTCAAAAGAAAAGCATTATTAATGGTATATAAACTCAAGGTTGTGAGCAGCTAATTCCTAAATTTAAATTACGAAAGTCAAGCGGTTCATCTTTGGGTTACTGTGTTCATTTTTATAATAAAATTCCTAAAGAAATTACGAAAAAGAGATTTAAACTTGTTATTAAACGCATACGAGTGGATAAGCATACTTCAAAATTAATGATTTAATTGCAGACAAAACAATAGTCTGAGAATAATCATCTCTGCATGTGCATTTAATGGCTTTATGAATATTGTATTTTAAATAACCTATTGTAAAATGATGCTAAAAAAATTATATTTGACTGAGTTTCTTATCGGTTCTTTTCAATATACAGATTTTCTTTTCGAACCGAACTTAAGTAGTTTTGACGTTCAAAAATACCTTGCAATTGGGTTTACATGAATAAATTTGAATTTGAGTTTAAATTGAAAAAAATAAAAGAGAAAAGATGCTGAGATATAAAATAAAGAAGAAAAAAGATAAAGAAATTAAAGTCAAGAAAAAGAAACTATTAAAGTACAAGAAACATCTAGATCCAGATTTAAGAATAATGAAAACGCAAAGCCTAAAGATACACTAAATACAAAGTTATAGAAAATGACAGATACTCCAGAATCTAGGAAATCTAGAGAAGATCTAGTCAAAAAGGCACTATTTGGTGAGGTATTAAAAGAGCAACTACAAGAGAATTTTTCACAGAGATGAAAATGATAAAAAAAAAAAATTTTAACCAAAACAACATCAGAAAAGTTCGTTGAGAAATATAAGTTGGCGAATGGAAGACACAGGGATGATATCCTATATTATAATATTACAAAAGAAAATTTTGATTTTTTGTTACCTTATTGATCAATTACTTAATTCTTAAATTCCAAAATTTATGAAAATAAAAAAAGACTTAATTTTGGTACTATAATGGAATTTTTCATTTAAATACACAGTCCCCTGACATAAGCAACAGTCCCCCGTGTCGATTTTTCAAAAAAGTGTTCAATGTTTCCTAAACTAACGGTAATATTTTTTATCCCCGTTGGGGATACAGCGTGAAGATGTATGTATAAGCAAAAAAGTGGTTGAGACAACTTTCTTAGGAAAAATTGCCGTTTACAGAGAAACGCCCATAAACATAAGAATACTAAATAAAAAAAAGAAATCATATTTACTTTTCTAAGCAAAAAAAAAGGATTAGAAACTAACAAATCATTTATAATTTTTATTCACTATCATCGTTAGTAGTAAAGGAAAACTGTAAGAAAATGAATAATAAAGCTATCTTAAACACTGGCTCTATTCACGAATTGTTTCTTGATTGAGGCAGTCTTTCTAATAGGATCCACTGAGGCGGACTAATCCACTAAAAATTCTCAACATCTCACTGCTAAATAAACACTTATTTTAACAATTCCACATAATATTCAACAGCGTAGATCAGCTATACTCAACCTACGGCGCGCGGGCCGCATGTGGCCCGTCGAGCTTTATGGAATAGCCCCGTTAGTTGAAACAATTTATGAAGGCATAGGCATACAAATTTTATTTTCATTATTAGCACTAACATATCTTTGTGAATGGTCGTACTCAGAAATGAAGTAGGTATACAATAATTGAAAAAATTGTTATAAAGTGCTCAATATTCTTAAAATTCATTGAAATTTTTTTACACCTATTTTAATCGTAATGTTGTAGCCCACATGAAATAATAATTATGGATATGTGGCCCGAGAAAAAAAGAGGTTGAGTATTGCTGGCGTACATACTTGGACACAAAACTACGCAAATATAGCCAGTGTTTAAGATAGCTTAATTATTCATTTCCTTACAGTTTTCCTTTAAATAGAAAGAATGAGTGAAGAAAGACTGATAAAGAAAATCTACAGAGCGAAAGCGAGTAGTAAAAGAGGCTAGGGAAGGCCAAAGCTGACTTATGAAGATCAAATAGCCAGAGTGTTAGCAAACGGAAATGTCAAAAGTACTCGCATATCTAGGCGAAAATGTGTGAGGAGAACAATGAGATTTGAGGAAACAAAAGAAGTCTGTGAGGACCGCGACGCTTGGCACTCCGTCCTCTCTGACTACCCCGTTAGGAATACAGTGTGAAGATATGTATGTACGTAATCATTGAATCAATCATGTAATCATTCTTTACTAAATCTTTCATTGTTTATTTATGGAATTCAATAGCAGTTAATGAAAATATGTGTTTTAATTAGTTACTAGCGTAAAATAGGTTTTCTCAATTCACAATGTATAAAAGTAGCTGAAATGCAATTCTAATACGTGGCTTCTAGGTCTCATTAGTTACTGGATATATTCCATTTACAAACAAAATATTATTTACTTATACATTTCAATTATTATTGTGCTAATTATAATGATGGTTCATTCCTTTAATTAACTGTTGGTTTATAAATAAATATAAACCCACCCTGGTTTCGGGAACTTAAACAAGAAAAGTTAACATTCTCTAATTTCATAGTTAGATTTGTCACTTTAAATATCGCAAATATATTCTCCATGTTCAAATATATGTATAAGCATACCAATTTTCATGATGATAGGTTGAACAGTACAGAAGTTGATATACTGCGGAGCCATCTAGTGGCAATTAACAATAAAATGGGTAGCTCGAAAATGATTACCAAACTCCAATATCTATTTATACAAATTTCCATGGCAATCAATTTAACGGTACAGAAGTTGATACACTCCAGCGCCATCTGGTGGCGACTCACAACAAAGGCGACAGCATAAAAACCTTCTCCATGAAAAAATATGTAACATATACATGTCAACTTTTATCCTGATAGGTCAAATATAGTTAGATACAGTGTCAGGATATGGATGTATGTATGACAAACAAATAAGTATTAAAAACTGGGAAAGTGTTCAGTGAAAGATATGTACACATATGCATATCATCACACTGTATCCCTGATGAGGCAGTCAGAGAGGATGGATCATCTAGCTTCGCGGTCATTGCATACATCTTTCACTTCCTAAAATCTCATCATTCTCCTCGCACATTTTCGTCTAGGTATGCAAGTGCTTTTGATAATTCCGTTAGCGAAGACTCTGTCTATTTGATCTTCGTAAGTTAGCCTTGGTTTTCCTTAGCTTCTTTTAGCACTCACTTTCGCTCTGTAGATTTTCTTCATCAGTCTTTCATCACTCATTCTTTCTATGTCCCCAAACCATCTAACCATTCCTTTCCTCATTTTTACAATAACACTGTCATGCAACCCTGTCATACTGCATATTTCTTCATTGTTTATCCTTTGCACAAGGGTGACCTCACACATTTCTAAGAGATTGCATTTCTACTGTATTTATCTTACTTTCACCATATTTCAGGCATATCCAGGCCTACCATACAATAAAGATGGTACACAGTGATACTCAGGCTAAACCAAATTTAGAAAAGTTCAGGCAGACTAATAGATTTTAAGCAGATTTATGTAGTAGTTTCAGTAATATTACAAATACAATTGCCTGAATGTTTTTTTTATATGAAAGAAAAGAATATAACACATATTTATGTTTAAATATTTGAAGAATAATGCTTATTCTTAATACAAGCAAAAATAAATAATCTTATAAGAACTATCTTAGATTCTAATAAGAAATATTGTTCAGGTTAAACATAGGTATACATATGAGTAGTTAACAATTGAATCAATCAATTAATTAATTATGGACAATTAGGCAATGCAATAGGGCAATAAACTTTTACAAAATAACTTATATATCCCTGTGTAATATATGTATTCTTGGATGTGTTATTAAGTGCATTTAGTTTTGAATTCAATGGCAGTAATTAATGTTGTAAAAATCGACTATATATTGTGCATTAAATCAACAATAGGATAAATCAAAGACTTCTTCTCAGTATGTAACATTAAATCATATCTTGTTTCTGCTAAATTACAAAATTGGTGCAAAAACAACCTTTATCAACATCTGTCAAAACTTAAAATTTGCTTATAATTACATTGCATAAACCCACCTCAAGTGCCTGGTTGTGACATTTATCTTCAAGTTCCTTCACCAATGGTTCTGCTTCCAAAGAACTGCCCTCAAGATCTTGCACAGCAGCATCAGAGAGTACCTCAGATGCAAAATTCGTGATCTGTCCTTTTAAACTGTTTAAACTCTGGTTTAAATTCAGCCACGACATTGTAAACTAAAAAAATTAACGTCACATATCACATTAAAGCGATCTTAGTCGTAATATTCCCAAAGTTTGGATGTAAACAGTAAGAAAATAGCATTATTTTGCAACAATGACAATACTATGTCTAGTTGGCAAAACAAGTCGCTATGACATTCTTTTGACAATTAAATGACACTTCAAAGAACCAACGAACGTTTCATCGTTTCATGTAAGTTTCATATTCTCTTTTTTACGCACATCTAACGTATTTTTATTTATATGACGAATGACGACTGTAGCAATTCAATTTTTTTTTAATTTTTTCTTGAATAAAATAATGTTGTGTAACGTTTTTTATCATCGTGGTTGTATACATTATTACCATGGCCAATGGCTTGCAATAATTATAAATAAAAATGTGTTCGTGCCGCCATTTTCATTCTTGACAGTTCATCAAATGTCAAACATTGAAACTGTCAAGTAGAAATAGCTCACTAAAAACTTTTTAACCATTTTTTACCTGAAATATTGTTGAAAAAATTTAATAATGCGGAAATATGTTTGTAACTTACATAAAATATATTCAATTATTTATTCAATTGTAACGAATAACTGAGTAAAGTGATAGTAGTTGCAATTTACTACAGTTATTATAACCTCATTAATAATGGACGAAGAATTTGAGACGAAATACGGCAAGACATATTCAAATGCACAACAAAATATTACCATAAAACCGCGTAATTGTAACGAAATGGATAGTAATACGATATCCCCGACAAAGGAAGAATCATTGACTACTAAGAAGGCGGTAGAACTATTGCTTGCAGGAACACTTAAATATAAAGTTTGCCGCTATTGCTTGACTGTAACATCATCCCTATCTGAACTGGATCAAATTTTGCACGTTGCTGGAAAAGGAACACTCCATAAAATCACCATTAGAGATATGGTTGCCAGTTTTTACCCATTCAAGGTAGTGATAATTTACAAAATATACATATGAGCTACAACCTTCGTGTTTATGAAAATTCAAACTATACATTACTCGGGGTGAAAACAGATATATAAATCTTCAGTGATTTATTCAAATGAATGCAGTATTAAGGTATTATCGAATGAAAAATCTGCCACCAGCTTAAATTTTAAAAAAAAATTTTTACTGACACTGAATGAGCAAGCAATTTGGTTAGATATCATTTTTTAATCATCATCTTACAATAGTTTCATAAAATATCCCAAGTAAAGTGTAGGAAGTGTGCTAAGTAGGTGTCATTCCTAGACCGACCTATGTTTAAGAGAATCTTAATTTTTTTATGTCACTTGTAAATTTTTGGCAATCAAAGGGAACAATGCCTGACCTAAAAATTCTTCTTTTATCATATTCGGAAGTCTCCAGCACCTCCCACTAAAGTTAGAGTAGCTGTAAGCAACTTCTTGAAAGAATGATTGGGGATGTAAGAACATCAGTTGCATGTATATTTATTTATACATTTTATGATTTAATTCTATACTTGCATAGAATTTTAATACATTTGTACTTTAATACTCTTGAATGTGCAAAAAATAGAAAATCTGAACAAAATTTATTCATCACTTTTCCCATTCCTACCAAAAAGCCCTCTTTATTACATTAACATTTCAAATTGTTGGTCATGACCATGTAATTACTATCAAAAGTATGGGGATATGACCCAAACTTCTGTATTAAGTTCATACACTGATTTTTTATTTGATTATTTGGTAAAAGCTGTTAAATTTTGTTTTTTTTTGAGAAAAATATAGACTCCAAGAATCACAATGTTTGTTATATAGTATAGAGTCTCAGTTTACTCTAGTAGAGATGTTTGATGTGAGCTGCATGCTCACTTCGCTTGCTCGGCTCGTGTGTTGTGGTAAAAAAACCTAAACTAAAAAAAAATCTTATAAATATATTGTCTTGTTTGTATAAAGTTACAAACAAAAATTGCAAAATTTTACCCAATGCGAAACAATCTGAACCTTAGCGTGCATTTATCCTCATGATTTCCTCCCAAGCATTTATTATCACCTTTACACCACATTAATGTTTCAGTGATTGAAGTTGTAATCAAAATTTTATTGTGAAAACTAGTAATTTTTAAATTTACCATTTTGTTAGGTATAGCAATAACTATTAATTGGTAGGTGGCCAAGCAAAAAGGATCCAGTAGAGAGTATTTAGAGGAATTTAGAGTTAAGACTAGACTGAATTTAGAATAGTCAATTGATAATAAGGATTAAAAAAATATTCATATACTGGCATATATTTTTATATCAGACGTTTAAAGTTAAAACTGAAAAAGTTTGTTTTGAGAAAAAGCATTTTTAAAGTTTGAAAAAAAAAACACACTTCTACTTGTTTGTTTCTACTTAGAAACATCATATAAAGTCATTTACTACATGAACGTGTAGATAATTGAGCATCGATTAATAATCAATTAAAATCGCGAAATGCCATTTTTTCTCCCAACTTTACAAAACTGCGTATATCTCGGAAACTAAATGCCGACCACTGGACCCTTTTTGCTTGGACGCCCACTTTTTAAAGAAGATGTGATTTATATCAATAGTAGCAAATTTATAGAGAAAATTATTAATTTGAAATATTGAAATTTGTGGATAAAATTACTAATTCTACAGCTGCGTTGTATATATCCTCTTAATAACATTATACACATTTTACACATGGATATTTAAAAAAAATCTACCTGTACATTTAAAAACAAAAGTGTATTATTACTACTGCTGACCATGTGTGGATGTAAACAAAAGATAAGAAAGCTTTATGATTCTTCTTCTTTATTTATTTGTTGACTGGGTCTTAGTATGTAAACTCATTGCAATATCTGCATGGGATGTCTAAGAACTTGTTACAAATGGTTCATTAAAACTGGTGGCTGTACCCGAAATCTGTGTTACATCCGAAGTTGCTTTAGCCAAATTATCCTCTAAAAGTATACTTTAAATTCAAGAGACGTTAAGTGTTACATTGCTATAACCAAAAAATCTTTACAACCGAGGTTGTTATAAATGAAATCTTCTATATTTGCTTATTTTGGTAATCAATTTCCTGTCATTAATTTTTATAAGTCTAACATAGATTTTATAGGGAAAGATTTTGTATATAAGCATTAGAGTCATCCTCTTTATGTTCTATGGCTAAACATAAGCTTCATGAGTCTTGGAGTGACGCCTGGCAGATATCTAGATCGATTAAGGGTAAACACTATGCCTCCATCCAACCAGAAGTCCCTCGTAGGCCTTGGTTTTTCGTCTACCGTAGTCTCAGTAAACGTAATACCTCTATACTCTGTCGTTTGAGATTGGGTCATGCGTGTACACCTGTACATTTGGCTAAAATACATGTTAGAGATAACTCTTTATGTGAGTGTGGTATCGATGAAGGTGCCCTGGATCATTTATTTTTCTGCTGCCCGAAACTAAAATATTCTCTGCATGATATTCTTCTCCCCTCTATTCCTCGTCCTGTAAATTGTAAATTTGTTTTGTCTTTGGTAAATACTTCTTTTGTTAAGGTGTTAGATACATTTTTATTTGATAATGACATCAAGTTATAATGTGAAGTTTGTTTGTGTTATAATTTATATACCACTATATTATTACTAGCTATACATTATATATAACGAATACTATTATATTATAACCAGTTGTGTTTGTGTGTCATCTGTCCTTACATAATCTTATTTGTTTTAGGTACCTACATTTGTCTGAAAAACAGCAAATTAAAATTTTTCCTTTTTTTTCTTTCCGTATTATGCCAACCGCTTTATAATGTCTTTTGCAATACGTGACATTGGCAGAATTAATGTGCTTGTCACATTAGAAGCCATCACTGAAAAAAATTGAATTGAATCCTCTTTCAGTATCCTAGTAATGTATTTGCATCCATTACTAAGATATTGAATTCCAGGACATCCTGGGAACTTTTGGTCATATCCATACTTTTGATAGTAACCACATCCATGATTCTGATCACTGCTCATAACTTTAAATGACTCACATATATTTAAATTTTCAGGTTCATAGCCTTTAATCAGACAACTGTTCGAAACAGTAGGATAATATGGTGATGTTTAACATATTATCACAAATTAATTAGTTACTAATGTAGTTATGTACATTTCAAATGTATTTATTTGACATTATACTTAATTAAATATTTGTTTGAAGTCAGTAGCTGTTAAGTCACCTTAAAGACATAAGGGGCCTGCAAACAGATAGGAGGTTTATAACCAATCTACCTTTATCAATCTGTGTTGGGTTGGCATGGCAGATCTATTATGTATATGGCAGTATATTATATAATATGGCAGATCTATTTCTTTCACATTTTTAATTCATGAGGCGAACTCCAACCACCTTTACAATTTTGTGCTTGAGAGATATCAGCCCTTATAATATGCTCAAACTACCAATTCATCAACAAAATGTAGTATATGAGACGAAGAATAAAATGAAATCAATGTTGAAATCAAAATAGATTGTTAACCCATTGTCTATAAGGTTGTGTGTCCATTTTGTAAGATTGTACAAGCTACAATGTTATTGAAAACGCAAAACTGTTTATATGGCTTTCAGATATAGGATTACACTTTTTGTTTACAGGTTGTCGACGACCCAAATCTTCCTAATAAAATATGCAATAAGTGCTTGAATCAGACAATGAGAGCATATTTTTTTGCACAACAGTGTGAACAAACAGAACGAGCTTTACACAACTGTTTTGATGATATTTATGACAAGTTAGAGAAACTGGATCCTTTAGAACGTCCTAAAAAACGTGGTAGACAAAAACAAAATCCAAACCACAATGTAATACATGCAGAACATGAAAATGTTATAGATTATGCAGAACCTATAATTAACTTGATTAATACTGGTTCTGTACTATTGGATAATGATAGTGAGGAAGCTGAAATTGACAAATTGAAGTGTCCAAGGTGCTGGTTAGTGCTACCCAATCTAGAATCACTATTAAATCATGAGAAAATGCATCCGAAGACCATGTGGTACCATTGCCAGGCATGTGGCAATTCATATGCTAAAAAAACTCACCTAAATAGGCATATTAAAAAAGTTCACATACTTGGTGATGATGTTAGTTTACCAGCCAATAATAACCAAGGCTTTCAATGCATGGAATGTGGTAACTCATGTGAAAATTACAATCAACATTTACAACACATTGAAAAGCATAAGTTCAAAATGGTTTTGGATTACTTAGTGAACAAGAAAATGGATAAGTTATGTGCCGTCTGTCTAGACAAAAGTGTAAAAATGGTAGATTTGGAAAAAACAGTCTGCCTACATGGAGGGTATCCAGAAATTAGTGGCAATAAAAGTCTGTACAACATTTTGGGCTCCACAATACCAGAGGTGCGTATTTTTTGTTTGAACATTTGATTCAATTTACAATAATATGTATATTTTATATTCATTTTCCTGTGATTAACATCATTTAAAAACCATTTGCTTGAATTCTGTGCCTATATCTACTTGGATTTGTGATAGTATTGTCCTTTTCTAGAGAAAATCATACAAATATCAAGAACTGCTTGTACCTAACAAAGCAACTATCATACATGTAACAAAAAGACATGAAAATATTGAAACACAAAATTTTACTCCATTGAAAGAAACAAGTGAAGCTACTAAAGGACAACTTTCTGAAGGAAAGTTTCTCTTTTCTTTTCCTATTTTAATAGCCAATGATAAAGTAGATTGTGATAATATATATTTATTCATTTTCACGGAACCCCTATATGAATTTAAAGCAGTAACTGTGAAGATCAATGAAAATAGTTCCTATCCTGCAAATAAAATAATTAAAGAAAACAAAGTTCAATTGAAAAATGATGAAGTAAGAGACCTTAAGACAGATGTTACTGCTGAATATTTAAAGGAAAACAGTATGAGTAAAGATATGACGGATGGTTTGCCACTATTACCTTTTGTAAATGAAACAGTAGAAAAAAATCAAAACAGTGATTCTCCCAACACTCAATACTCAATACACAATGTTGATAATAAATGTTTTCTAAATTCTGATTTGCCTGATACTTGTAAATTTTGTTGGATGTTTAAAAATACGAAAAATTGCGATTACTGTAAAAGATTACATAACGAAAATAACACGGATTACGTAATGAAATATCCATCCCAAAATGAAATCATCGCCTTATCGGCAGTGGAGAGTCACAGAGGCATTTTATTTGATCAAAACAAAGATAAACATGGAAATAAAAATCAGCAAGTTGATTTTAATAAATCGTGCAACACTTGCTGGATATTCCAAAACACAGAAAAATGTGGTCAGTGTAAGAAGACAAATAAAGTGAGTTCATTAATGGAAAATGTTGATAAAAAAAGGGAAATCATAAAGCTAGATGATAAAAACCAAAATGAATATGACAACGAGTCTGCAACTGATGAACCAGTGATGAAAAAAATAAAACTACTTAATTTTACAGATACAAATATAAATAAGTCTAAATGGCAATGTCACATTTGTTTAACAAGTAACAACTCAAACAGGGAAACATGTTTTGGTTGTGATGGTATATATTCAAAACATGCAATTGAAAACATAGATATTAGGAAAATGAATAAAACCTTTAAGATACACAAAGTTAATGGAAAAACATCTGAAATATTATATTCATACACAGATTCAAATATTAAACTTGACAACAATGATAATGTAATTAAAGATATAGAAAACTATAACATAATACAAAAAGAAAATAGAAACGAAGACACAAATTCAGTTGACATGGAAATACAGTCTGTAATTGAACATGAAATTAATATTGAACAACAGTGCAGTTTAGATAATATAAAAATGGATGCCACTGAACAATTTACTAAAAATACTCAAATTCTTGAAGTAATGGATATGGTAACTGAAGAAGAAGGTTTCAATGAAACTTTCCTTAAGCACCCACTGTTATTATCTGATCCAATTCCTTTTATACCAAATGCAATTCCTACACCAAATCAACAAATGTTCAACGTTCAAACACTGCCATTACAATTTCATGTTGGAACAGGTGGTCCAACAAAAAATGAGTGGAATGCTAGGAGATCGAAACCCAGAAGAAAATAGAAGTGCGAGTGGTCTTATAATCTCTTCACATTTTTCCTATTATTCTGTAGTCATTATGTGCTGTGATTGTTGATTATATCATTATTTATCTATAATAAGAGAAATTGGTATTAGTAAAAGGTATTACATATGCGGATAGCATATGAATGAACACAGTTTTCACATTTGGTAGAAGTATCAGCAGTTTGTATTTATCATTCTATAAAATCGTGTAATTTGCTTTTATCAATCATATACAAATAATGCAGATATTATCAGCTTTTTCTTTATGATTTTAACCGTCCCTTCTTTTTTGTTGCAGATGAATTTCCAGTATAATTATACTGGAACAAAAATATGCGAAAAGTGCCTTAATCACGCGTTAATATCTTATATCTTTATACATCGAACTTATTCAGTTAGGAATCGGTTATCAACCTGTGTCAGCCTCTTTCTCGAGAATTTAAGTAAAATTAACGAAGAAAATGGTAACGTATTTGTAGAGATATCACAAGACATTATACTGCCCATAAGAGAACAAAATAATTTTGATGAATATTTGGATTATGATGAAACAGATGAAGTTGATGAGTCAGAACTAAAAGTGGACATATTAGAAGATGAATTTAGAATAAAATCTGACAGTGAATCGGAATCTGAACCTGAAATAACGCATAATGATAAAACTTATAATGACATGAAAACAGAACGATTTCCAAAAATAAATGAAAAAGAATTTAATGATTTATTGCAAGAAATAAGTAATATTGATAATGCTTTAGATAAAGAGAAGATGAATTTGAATATTTTAAATGAATTAGATGATAGTACAGATGACTTTAATGCATTAGAAAATCCAGCAAAGAGGGTTACTAGAACATACTCGAACAGGAAATTAGTTAACGGGTATCAAGGGAAATTCGGCCTTAATGCTGGTAACGCGAAGTGCAAATCAGTGGATGTCTGTAGCGAATTTTTAACATTCAAGAAAAAGAAACCAATTAAAATGTTTTATAAATATAAATATACATGTCCATTATGTAACAAATATTTTGTTTCGGCTTATCATTTAAAAAGACATGTTTTAAAACATTTAACTAAAAAAGTACAATGTAAAATGTGTAAAAAGAAATTCATATCGAAATTTTACTTATATGAGCATGTAAAAATGATACATTTACAGAAGAAAAACGAATTCGTTCCATGCATGACTTGTGGCAGAACATTTACTGACGAAGACAAGCTTGCTTTACATGAAAAAACTCATGTTGCCAAGCAATGTTTACTGTGCGATAAATTGTTTGCAACACAGAAACATTATGACATTCATATGCAAAGGCATGCAGCGAAACTTAATATTATTCATGAAAGAAAAGCACAAACATGTAGCTTTTGCGAGAAGGAATATTCAGACGACAACTTACTCTCTTTACATGTAAATAAAGTACATTTACAAATAAAGCCCTTTGCCTGTGATATGTGCGACAAACAATTCTACACAGAAGACGACATGAATAGTCACAAGATAGTGCATAGTTTGTTCTCAAAGGAAGTATGTCAGTTTTGTAATAAAGTGCTCAAATCAAGAAGAGATTTGGTTATTCATGTCAGAAGACACATAGGTGTAAAGCCAAACCACTGTCAAGTGTGTGGACAATCATTCTATTCTGAATTAGCCATGAAACACCATATGTTGAAGTGTCATGGTGGTAGATACCCTTGTAAAATGTGCAAAACTGTGTTTGCAAGCAAAACTGGACTTAAGAATCACATGGATTTAGTACATAGTGTTTTTTAGCGTTTATCTTCGGCCTGATTGCGTAAGGCCATTCAATTTCTTGTATTCATAGTAGGGATGTTACGGAGGTGGGTATACCGAAAGCGGGGTCGGAGGTTTCAAATCTGATTTATCGAGGTCGGAGTCAAAGCCGGCGCCGGAGTTGGACTAGAATTTTACACTTTGCCGTATTCGGGTCAACTTCACTCGAGTAGTTCCATACGTAACACTTATTTTTGGCTTCATTGTTTGTTTAGACTAAATAAAATTGTCAACTAAATACACTGTTAATAGTTTCTATTCTCAATTCATACGTTAAATGTGGCCTTGAAACGCTTATAACACACAATTGACAAAACGAACAACTGAACGGGAAACTCGAGAGTGAGGGGATTCCCCTGCCGTTAAGAGAAATCTTGTGTGTCTGGCGGTGGTCGCTTATTGCGTTTCGATTTTCTTTGTAACTACTTGTAACCTCTGATTTCAAAATTATCGGAGCCGAAGTCCGAGCCTTTCGGAGTCTGAGTCAAAGCTCTGTAACATCCCTAATTCATAGTTATGGACGTATTATGGACGTCGGTGTTAAACACCAAATCAAATGAATTGTCTTTTCAAAGACTTAATTAATTGATTACCGTCTACAACCATCTTACCTCCATCACAATATTTTAATAAATTCTACAATGCAAAAAATAAGTATACAGGATTAATTTAAAAATACTAATAACCTCTTAGTATTTTGTACTAAACATTATCCTCAATAACTTGTTTGTAAATTCAAAAGCTTTTTGTTTCATACAAAAATAAAAATACATTAAATATATTTGAAACTGGCATCTACTCTACCCAGTCGCTAAAGCGGCACACGCACAGCGCGGCGCTGAGGCCCGGTGCGCTTGCACTGCGCCATTGGTACAATACGTACAGAGTAATTAGGTTTCAGACAGTACTACAAACTTAACAAATATTTTTTGAGGAACGTATTAAGTTTTAAAAAGAGTTGAATAAAAGTTCTTAGGTATGTTGACAGGAATTTTGCACTAAGAGGTTAGTAGTATTAAATTAACCCTGTATAATTAAATTAAGCACAATGATTTATGAAATATGTCGATTTTGTCTCGAGTTTCGAGAATTGAATGATTTTTATGATGGTCTGTTAGGTTTATGCGTACAATAAAATGAGTACTATAATGTAATAAAAACTAATTTAAGTAATACAAATTTTCGCAACTTTGGAAAAAGTGGGTAGTTTGGACTGCAATATTCCCGAGCTATGATGTCATAGGGGATTACATAGTATAATAGTATATATAATATATTTTTTTTGTATAAAATATTAAAACTTAACAATATTTTTCTTCGTAGTGATTTCGAAGTAAATTTCCATTTTTGTAAAAATTGTAACATTGAATTATTCTTTAGGAATATATTATATGTAGGTTAATAAATGCTTACAAATTGTTGTTCTGTTTTAATGAGACTGTCTCTTGAAATATAATATTATTTCTATAAAAAAATTATACTTAAAATAATTAAATTTACATTGTTTTTGCTCAATGATGATTATACATATTGATAATGATTATTATGTATATATAATAATGTTTTCTATCTTTACTGATACAGAACTATGAACATTAAATAAAAATTCATAGAACTATGGATTTCACTGTTCAAAGTAATCAAAATATAAAAAATGAAATTAATCTTTTTCTCTGCATTTAGACTCTGCTGAGTGACATTTTTCTACATGTTTTTTCATTGTAGCTTGCGTGTAATACAATTTAGGGCATAATGGGCACTGGACGCTGGGATCAAAATGTTTCGTTATCCTATGCATTTGCCTCCGACTTGCTGATAAAAATTTTTCATCGCATAAATCGCAAGGGTACGGTCGCTCGCCTGTGTGCAGCCTAATATGTAATTTCAAAGCTTTTTTATTGACAAATCTCTTTCCACATTGTTCACATTGTTCTGGTTTCAAGCGTAAATGCGTACCAATATGCTCCCTAAGCGTTAATTTAGCGTAGAAGCTCTTTTTGCATATATCGCAATGAAAGGGACGCAAGTTCAGATGATACCTGTTGACATGGCCTTCGAGACACTCCAAAAAGTTGCTTGTGTAATTGCACTGTGTGCAGTTAAACACTTTTCTCTTCCGCTGCTTGCTATGGCTGTTTATGTGGATGTCGTAATTCACTGTATTTATGTACTTGAGGCAATGGGGGCACTGTTTTTGTTCTTTGTGTATCTCTTTATGCTTTGTCAGTGACCTCTCATTAGTCAACAAAGCTCCACAAACGTCACACATCACTGTCTTCTTCGAATTTCTTAAAGCTCTCTTTTCTTCTTCCATTCTTTCAGTTCTTTCATTCTTCGTATGTGATTTTATATGTCTGATAATAGCATGTTTGTCATATTTCTTATTACATATAGGGCACTCTTTATCTTTTTTGTATTGATGTTTCCTCTTATGGCTGAAATAATTGGACTTTGATTTGAAACTGTTACTACACACTCGGCATACATGTTGGGAATCTTCAGGATGTGTCAGGGTGTGGTTCAGCAGGTCCTTTTTATTTTTAAAGTCTAAAAGACACATTGTACATTCTAATATCTTACTATCCAACTTATCTGCATGCATACGTCTGATATGATGTCTAAAGCCACTTTTGGACATAAAGTTCTTGAAACAGTATTGGCACTGAATTTCTTTGTCGAAATGTTTCCTTCTGTGAAATGTATACTTCTCTTCTGTCTCAAACCGGGAACTGCATATATCACATTTAAAAGTTCTGTCAATGGCACAAAATGTTTGGTGGGTTCTTAGTTCACTTTCGTCTTTAAATCCTTTGACACATATCTCACATTTCAATGTAGCATTTTTGTGCCTGTTATAGTTATGCCCTAATAAAAATTCTTTTGATGCAAATCTATTTCCGCAGAGGTGGCACAAAAATGGTAAATATTTCAGATGATCCTGATTGACGTGACTGATTAATTTGTTTTTCTTTGTGTACATGTATGCACAATCATTGCATTTATATATTTTTTGTTTCGAGAAATACTGATTTCGAAATGATTTTATGTATTTTTTGTGTATGCAATCTTCAACGCATTGCGTACATTTAAACAAACATTTGTGTGTTTTTATTCGAGATTTGCATTTAAAAGGTTTTAGGCATTCTTTACAAAATATGTTAGGACTATTATGTTTGTGTATGATATGGCTTCTGATGCTTTTTTTTGTGAAAAAGACTTTATTGCACAAATCACATACAAAATTATTAACATGAGTTATGAGATGTTCTCGTAACATACTAGTGAGCAAAATAACGTTGCAAACAGAACAAAATTCTATGTTCTCTAGATGTTTATTATGTCTGTGCTTCATTAAATCAACGATATCTTTGAATTCTTCATGACATTTCTTACAATGATACAGTTCTTCATTACTGTGGCATTTTGTATAATGTGTCTTATATGCACATAAGTCTTCAAATTTCTCATCACAAACTGAGCATAAATAGTTTTCGGTTATTTCTTTATTATTTGACTCGTTGCCATTAGAATCTTCGAGTATTTCTGTTTTATACTCAAATTCGTCATCGTTATTTATATTACCTTCATTATCTTTCGAGCATAATATATCTTTAGCACTTTTTTGGCTGAGATTATCTAAATTTTCTCTTATTATACTGTAATATTTTTCTAACATAATTTGATTGTGATTAATTTTTTGTAATAAAAGGTATGCTTGCAAAATGATTGTTATACATTCTTCGCAAAGATATACAGTGGGCAGAAGATTTGTTACCTGGAAATAGTGTAATAATACAGTTATTAATCCACAGTAGTGTTTAATAATATCCCTACAGTTTTAAATTTTTTCGTAAGCTCCGAAGGTTATTTCCTTGAAATAAATGTTCCTTAAATGCATTCAGAAAAAATTTTCCGTCCACAGAGAATAATTTACTTTTACAAGGACAAAACTCAACCTGGATTGAGTGAGCTCCATTCTTTGAAGTGCTGGTATGCCCCACACTTGAGATCTGTCATATACGATTTTGATAAAGCAATAGACCTCAAAATGGGTATTGGATAGGTTCAGTAAAAGACTTCTCTGTTGAATTGTTGATCATAATCAGAAAATACCATCACATATTGTCATGTCTACTTTCTTAATGAGGTAAATAAAGATAATTGTATCTTCACACTATTTAAAATATTTTCATCCCAAAAAGTTATTTTTGATCCTATATGCTACCTTGATGCCACTTTCAGATATATCCATACTAATCTATATTAACATTTTAAATGTGAAAGTGTCTTCGTTTGTTACACTTTTACGGCAAAATGGTTGGACCAATTTTGATGAAGTTTAAAAGATATAATTAATTGCAGATGATACATACATATATATCTTCAACGGGGTAATCAGAAAGGATGGAGCGCCAAGTTTTACATTCCTTACATACTTTTATTCACCTCTTCGAAGAATCTCACCACTCTCCTCATGCATTTGCGCCTAGGTAGGCATAGGTAAGGATAACACCACAAATATTTCTCACTAGAGATCGCATTTCTAATGATACATTTCATCTGATTTCGGGCATATCCAGGCCTCACTACTGTACAATAACGTTGCAACAAAGCATTATGGATGGCCATTTTGGTCGAGTCACATATATTCACATATTATAGATATATACATTCGTTTATTTTATTGTCAGCTGCTACCAGTCTCTCCTCATCCAACTCACATTTTCTATCCCTAGAAATTGCCTTAGGTACTTGCAGTCGGATGGCAGGGAACAACTGGGGTCTGAGCCCAAAAGTCGTTCTGTGGCTGTATACAGCCATTGTGAGGCCGACAATTAGTTATGCCTCTGTGGTCTGGTACGAGAAAGCCCACCAGAAGACTGTGATAGATAGGCTAGGTGGCTTGCAGAGAACCGCCTGTCTATTAGCAACCGGAGCCATGTCGACCTCGCCGGGTGCGGCGTTAAATGCTTTGCTGAACCTACCGCCCCTTCACTTGTATGTGTTAAAGGAGGCGAGGAGCAGTATTCACAAACTATCCGCCCAGGACGGAACGATATGGCTATCGCAGAAACTGAGATCTTTTCAAGACTCAGTAACGAATATTCCGATTCTGAGTATGCCCACTGACGTTATGCTACCGAGGTGTACCTTCGAAAAACATTTCATAGTGGAGATGCCTTCCAGGGATGACTGGATTGAAGGAAGAATGACCTGGAAACCTGGCGGTCTACTTTGGTACACCGATGGCTCAAAATCGGATAACGACGTAGGATGTGGAATTTTTGGAGTGCGCCCAAATTTCAAGAGGAGCCTGAATCTTGGGAGGTACGCCTCCATTTTCCAGGCTGAAATGTTCGCCATTATTGAATGTGCGGACATCAACATTAAAAAGCACTACGTAAACCAAACTATATACATACACTCCGATAGTCAGGCAGCTCTCTTGGCATTGGCCTCGAATGTAATCACATCGAGGCTAGTTAATAACTGCGTGACTACTTTAAACACTCTGGGAAATAAAAACAGAGTGATTCTAAGATGGGTCCCTGGCCATGCGGGCATCGTAGGCAATGAAGATGCCGACGAACTCGCAAGAGCCGGCACCAAAATCACATTTATTGGTCCAGAACCTTTTTGTGGTATCCCCAAAAGCCAGGCTCAACTGATTTTGTGGAAATCCTGCTTCAAAGCGTCTTGCGAGTATTGGAAGAATATACCGGGCCAGGAGCATTCCAAAGCCCTAATAAAGCCATATAATCGCAAGGTGGCTTCTAGTGTCACGGCAATGAGCCGGAGCAACTTGCGTATCTTGGTTAGGGCACTTACTGGGCACTGTTGCCTAAATAAGCACATGTTTAGTATGGGGCTCTCCAACACAAGATTGTGCCGGTACTGCCGGGAGGCGGATGAAACGCCCATGCACATTTTGTGTGACTGCGGATCATTGATGCGCACTCGTCGATCCTACCTCGGCCAGTATTTTCTGAGTCCGGAGGAGGTTCAGCATATCACTCCAAGGAATACCTTGCGGTTTTTGACTGCAGTGGGACTTGGCAGTGTTTTGTAATACAGTGGCGATCACAATAGATCAAGTTGGTCGCAGTGATACGGGTCTGGTAGGACCTGCATAGCCACTTACATGAAATAAAAAAAAAAAAAAAAAAATCCCTAGAAAATGCACCCCCCATGATAGGGTAGTCAGAGAGGACGGAGCACTAAGCATCGCAGTCCTTACATACTTCTTTCGCTTCTTCAAATCTCATCATTATCCTCACAAATTTTGCGCCTAAGTATGAGAGTGTTTAATAATATGTAGGTACAAATATACCATGTGAGTTGGATTTCTATAGAGTAACACCAAGCCTATACAATATAACCTCAGTGAAATGGCCTGCATGGCTGGCACTTTGCACACTACAAATTTCTTTTTTTTTGCCCAAACCAGTATTATGTTAATAATTTTACAAAAACTTTAAGAATCATATCACCTCTATTGACCTAAATTAAATTGTAAAATTACCTAAGACATTCAGTATATACTTATATTTAGTATATTACAACACTTTTTAAAATGAATTCAACTTGTTTAATAAAACCAAGGACATAGTTTGATATGCGGGTGTTAAGATGTCCCTATCAATTACATATATACTTAACCTACAGTGAACTGAAATTCTATCGCAATTTATACTTACTTTATAAGCCAATGTAGAATTAACAAGATCCTTTAAAGTCTGATCGCTTTTACAACTGTTTTCAATAACGTAAACAGCATCTAATGATGTTAAGTGTTTCTTTACATTCATACAAATACCGCAAATGTTTTTGTGTATTAAATTCCTTATTTTCTCTTGCCATTGTTTATCACTGTAATACATTGGTAAATTGCTGCCGCAATTTATGCTATAACTCATCCTAATAAGTAGATTCTCAGTGAGATTTTTATGTTAAAATGTAACTAACAAAATTAACCTTATAAATAATGGCTTCAATAATTAAATGTAGCTCAACTTCGACTTAAATAAAAGTGGAAAAGTGGCAGAATGGATAAATCTTGGATAAGTGTACCTCAGCGATATTAAAAATACCAAAATCCAAAACTGATATAACATATAAATTGTGAATAGTATAAAAACAAATATGTTTACAAAATAATTTGACAGTAGTAGCATATTTCATCATCATATTTCTTAAGGCATTGGCAACAAGACCATCAGCCAAATCATGTAACTTCTGGAACACATGAAACACATATTTCCTGGTGTTCGATTGGTCGTGGGGCCGCATTTATAGCCAACGCCCTTTCTCACTTAAAATAGAACCAGCCTTCGTTTTGATGGTGGCCCAAGAAGGGTCAAACAAGCGTGCCGAGCCCTCTGGCCCATACATAGTCTTTTTTATAAATTCGTTTTTTCTTACAACTTTATCACTCCTCTAGTAAAATGCTTATTACTGAAGTTAAAAAGGACTTCTTGGAAGAACGCGAAAACTTCAGCTACACATGTTTATTTAGATTTCTTTAACTTTATTTCATACATTAAAATTTATTTATTCTATACATTTCATTTAGTTTATCAATTTTTTAAAGTTTCGGGAGTTTTAAAGTACAAAAGTGATAGTACATTGTATTTAAAAATTATGCGCTGAAGTTGAAGCTGAAGTTTAAAAGGACTTCCTGGAAGAACGCGAAAACTTCAGCTACACATGTTTATTTAGATTTCTTTCACTTTATTCCATACATTAAAATTTATTTATTCTATACATTTCATTTAGTTTATCAATTTTTTAAAGTTTCGGGAGTTTTAAAGTACAAAAGTGATAGTACAATGTATTTAAAAATTATGTGTAAGTGAAAAGAATGGAGGAAATCTAAATAAACATGTGTAGCTGAAGTTTTCACGTTCTTCCAGGAAGTCCTTTTAAACTTCAGTAAAACCTACTATACAAGACTATACTATCACTTTACTGCAGGAGTAATATCAGTGGCTGATGCAGAGAAGGCGCAGAGGGCCATGCCCAACCAAACTGTGAAGTGCGGTTGTCCTTAGATTTAATAGCATAGTTTGTATGAGGTATGTGATGAGCTCGCGCTATCCTGCTGATCGTAGAATTTATTCGGAACAATCGTATTATACAAGTATAGGATACAAGCTGTGCCCGACATTCGTTGCACTGCCTTTTTTTTGTCAGAAACCTTCGCGGGCGTGAGCACATCTCATCAACGTTTCATCAAAATCGGTCCAGCAGTTTTAGAGTCCATAGGGAACATACATACATGCACGCATCGCTTCTTATAGTATATAAGAAGATGAGTAAAATTGTTCTTTGGTATAAATAATGATTCAGTCGATGCGGAAAAAAGCAATGTGTCGGAAAGTTACCTTACTTTTTATCCGATTTTGATGATTTTTTTGAATGCTCAGAAAAATAATAATGAAAGATGTGACAGTTACGATTGGTGCAAATTATTATTTGTTGAAATAATAGATCAAGTGCGAATTTGACTCGCGCACCGAGGGTTCCGCACTATACAAAAGTATGTCGGTGGAAATAAGAAAAGGCACTCATTTGACTATACTATGGCAAAGCGCGTCTTCCGATGACGCGCTAACGGAACGTCGGGGCCGGCGCTGAGGGTTAGTTACACTACGGCGTGACTACGGCGGCCGGTGCGATAGCATTTCGCCGACGGATCGTTTGCCATTATTAAATTTCTAATTACCTACGTAATAATTGTTACAAAGAGTTTTCTGTCGTTTGCACATTAACTTTGTCTTAATGTTGTAATTTATGGAGTAGTTCGCCTCTTGTAAGATTAGGTACCTATTTCTCATAGCTGAGTTGCAAAAGCGCGAGTTGCCCCGTGTCTTTTCCGACAAGTATATTACTTACATAGTAAAAAAAATAACCAGATCAAGAATTATTTGTCTCAACTTTAACCAACTTAATTTTGCAGCTAACCTTTTTTTACTTTAAAATTATACTGAGTTAATTGTCGCAGCTGCAAAAAAGAAGGTTCGCTTGTATTATTCATAACTTTTTTCTATTTTATAATTAGGAACTCTTTTTAGTATTTGTTTAAGTACAGGATATGAGTAATATAATACACAAATTGCAATTTCTTACGCAAAGCCATTTTTGCGATAGACCTGGTAACAAAACATGTCTAAAAATGATGACTTTGAGTAGAGTACAATAATATATATTTTTTTAATGTTATTGTGCTCTACTTGAAAAATTCTTTTCAGCGATACCCCACAAGTATATACCTACAGAAATAAAAAACACTTTTTTCGTCTCCCATTTGCTCCTATGGACGCCTTGTAATCTTACAACCGACGATCAAGACCCAGGGGAGTTTTTCAGAACTTCGATTCACATACCTCTTTTAGAACAAGTCGTGAATGATCTGCGGAATCGTCTAACAGATGATGTCATGAAAACATTCGACCTTCGCTTGCTCGTGCCCTCGGTTATAGTGAAAATAATCTCTGAGTCCACAAACGTGACAGAAGCTAATAGTAAAAACAACCTTCAAAATAGAATTCAAAAAGTATCACAGGTATATGAGCGTGCATAGAATGACTATGCAGTCAGTCTGGAGCCAGAGTATGCTGTATGGGTAGAAATGTGGCTATGTTTAAATAGAGAAAAAGGGGAAATTCCGATCACTGTTTTCGATGTATTGAAGAGTTACTGATAAAGATTTGTTTCCAGCGGTACGTATAATGCTTAATATTGTAATCACGTGGAAATACAATAGGCGGCGATGCTTTCAATGGCGGCTTTATTGCAAGAGAGGCAGAGTAGAAAACTTACAGTGTTACAAATGTTACCATAGACATATGTAACTGCTTGGACCTTTTGCTGACAAATGATCCAGACAGATACATCGTGTCGGTATCCGCACCACTTGGAGGTTCTGATCACTGTCTGGTGAAGGCTGTATCTTCATACTCTCCGCTAGATCTCAGTCCTAAGAGTACTCGGCGGGTGTGGAGATACAAGTTAGCAAACTGGGATGAAATGCGTCATTTTTTCGCATCATACCCTTGGCGGCGGGTTTGCTTCTCTTCTCATGATCCGACAGACTGCGCTAATGCTGTTACAGAGATGTTTAGCTTAGCCATGGAATATTTCATTCCATTTTCGGACACTCCGCCTCCTAGCTTGGCTCCCCCATGGTTTAATGCTGCATGCAATCGTGCTGAAGCGCGTAAGCATGAAGCGTATAAAGCCTGGGTGGATGCTCGACTATGCAAGTCTTCGGATTTGTGTAATATGAAGAGAGCTTACAATCAAGCCGCCAAGTCCAGTAGGAAAGCAATTCGCAGGGCTCGGTTTGAACACATCGGTCGGATGGGGGCCAAATTAGCTGCACATCCAACATGTAGCAAGGCTTTCTGGTCTCTGGCTAGGTCGGTTGAATCGAACTTTTGCCGATCTTCTCTGCCTCCACTATCAAAATCGGATGGATCACTTGCTCACGCCGCAATCGAAAAAGCAAATCTCTTTGCAAAAATATTTGCGGACAATTCGCGTCTAAACAATCTGATGAGACACTACCTAGCATACCTCGGTGCGATGCAATTATGCGAGACATCAGCACTAACCAAAAAGAAGTACTCAAAACACTCAGAGTTAGACGTGAATAAAGCGAGTGGTCCGGACGGTATACCAGCTGTCGTTCTCAAAACTTGTGCGGCCGAGTTGTCTCCGATTTTGACTCGACTTTTCCGCCTTTCTTTGGAGACTGGCATAGTCCCTAAATGTTGGAAGCTCTCAAATGTACAACCCGTTCCCAAAAAAGGAAGCCGTTCCGATCCTAATAATTACAGGCCTATCTCGGTCACATCTATATTGTGTAAAATAATGGAATGTGTACTGAATAGCAAGCTCATGACTTACCTGGAAGACAACAACCTCCTTGGCGACCAACAGTACGGATTTCGCCGGAACCGTTCAACGGGGGATCTTCGCGTGTGTGTCACTCACTTATTGAGCGAGGCTATTGAGAAACACGGGGAAGCATTAGCTTTTTCTCTCGACATCTCGAAAGCCTTTGCTGCGAAAGGTCTGGCATGATAGCCTCAACAATAAGCTTCCATCTTACGGGCTGCCTACTCCTCTGTGCTCTTGGATCAAAGACTTCTTGTGAGAACGATTTATTGGAGTGGTCGTTGACGGCTGCTCGTCCGATCAATTTTTTGCTACACATCAATGACCTGCTCAAACCCGGTATCTTTGGGTACGCAGATGACAGCACAGTTATAGAAAAGTACACTTCTGGTCCGAGGGCCACAAGGGAGAAAATCCAAACGTTAAGAAAGGATATGGTTAAGCGTATGAACCTGACTCTTAAAACAATATCCAGCTGGGGTGACGAGAATCTCGTCAAATTTAACGCCAACAAGACACAGGCTTGCCTTTTTTCCGCTAAGAAGAGTCAGTTTTCGTTGTCTCCCACTTCCGGGGTGTGTCCGTGGTTCTGTCAGACCATTTAGAGCTACTCGGACTTATATTAACTCCTACACTAAACTACGGAGCCTATCTTGACAATAAAGCTAAACTGGCTAGTAAAAAACTTGGAATCCTTAATAAGGTTAAACGGTATTTCTCACAAGAGCAGTTGCTTCATATATATCAAGCACAAGTCAGATCGTGTGTAGAGTACTGCTGCCACCTTTTCCACGGAGCAGCCCAATACCAGCTGGAAGCTTTAGAGTCAATTGACCGGCGTGCTGTGAGGTTGATAAGTGATGACAAACTCATTGCCAAAAAATTGCTTAGCTTCGACCACCGCCATAAAGTAGCATGTCTGTCTGTTTTCTATCGGATACATTTCGGTGAGTGTGCGCAAGAGCTTCACGGCCTTATCCCACCCTCTCCCTTCTACTACAGGACTAGTAGGAAGACGGCTCACTATCGCCCGTACCTTGTGGCAATTCCAAAAATCCGTACGCATCGCTTTGGATCCACATTCATAATACGCACTGCCCAGGAATGGAATTCCTTGCCGTCTTCTGTGTTTCCTGCAAACTATAATCCAGGCATCTTCAGGGCTAGAGTGAATAGATATTTTGTAGATCGTCGTGCTCCATCTTCGGCCACATCGTCGCTTAGCAACAAGTGAGTTAGTGGCCAAACGTAGATCTATTACATTATAAAAAAAAAATGTAAAACTAACTTAATAATACATAATATTTGTTGTATTTCTATATTAACATTCTAGCGACTTTACCAGTAAGTGTAGCAACGGCCGAGAGATCTTTTTATGCCCTGCGTCACCTAAAATCCTGACTGCGTACGCGAATTGCAGAACAGCAACTTAACGGACTTGCACTTGTACATGTCCATAGGGCGTTAAATATTAAAGTGGATGACGTTATCGAGCGGTATGCTAAGGGAAGAAGAAAACTAGATTTAATTTTGTAAGTAAATATCAAAAAAATTGAAATATTTTTTTTTAATAACAGTATTTATTTTTGTAGTGGAGTGTTAGGTTATTTATTGCCTGTAACTTTAAACTTCTCTGATTAATCTTGAGATGAGGTCCGAGGGCCCCCCCCAAATTGAAATCCTGGATGCGCCCTTGAGAGGTGGACTTAGTTTGAGAAGAAAACCCAGATTTACATTATATATGTATGTGTTCTATGTGTTCGTCATGAATTTTAATAAATAATGTACTGTGACGTTATTAGTATGTATATTTAACAAGTGTTTCTCCAGAATTTTCGTGATTAAACAGATGGCCTTGTTGCCAATGCCTTAAAAATATTACAAATATTAAAAAAAAAACATCAAACTCCGTCAGTCTAGGGATGTCGGAAGAGAAAAAAAATATCAATATATCGATGTATCGATATTTATTAAAATATCAATATCGACGTCGATATATCGAGGAAAAAATATCGATATATCGGACAAATTTTCAAAAAATTTTGCGGTTTTAAAATAACAGTATATTTAGTTCAGCCTAACTCAATAATATCAATAGTAATTTTTATACAAAATGTATATTATTTTAATGAAAAAAAAATTCAATAAAATCGAAGGTATTTTTATCAGTATTCCTTTTTATTAGGCAAAATTACAAAAATATCAAAAACTAAAAAGCTATCTTGTAACTAATATTTTTAAGATCTATTTATTATATCACCCAAATCAGTATTTGTCCGGTAGCGAAAGTAGAAAAACTGTTCTTTACATGCTTCGCTGTCAGTCGGCTTCTATTGTTAGAAAAACCAGACGGCAGACGCCACCCTCTCTGAAGGTACACTGGAAGCCGTAAGTGTCAAGTATTTAAGTGCCAGATTCGAAAGAACTGGGGTAAAATGTCCCGTATCTATCCGATTATAATTTTCGATTATGATGTATTTACTGACGCTGATTTTGCTATCAATCATGAAGTCGCTACTTATTATCGCAGCGATTTGTCAATGGATATTTCCTAGCCGCGGAAAACTTTAACACAAAGTATCTTCAAAAGAACTCACGAATGAAAGTGACGGACGACTGCCACACACACACACATACATGCGACGCAAACAAAACATAAAAAATAACTGTATCGACATAGACAATATAGTTATTTTTTTTCGTTCGTTCCTAACTTTTACGGTTTTGGTTCTAGTGACTTATTTCAGTTACATAAATAAAAAAATATATATATCGTTTTTAATACAATTTTCGATATTGGATATTTTGTATCGATATATCGGATCAAAATATATCGGCTAAAAATATCGATATTTCGAATTAAAAATATCGATATATCGATACTTTTTCAACAAGCCTACGTCAGTCGATTTTGAGCTTATTTTAGTTATACTTACATCGTTTTTATATTTTAGTTAAAACGTAATTATTGCTAATATGACCATTATTGCAACTAAATGCTATAGAAACATGAACGTATAACGGTTGTTATAGAGTTCGTAACATGGATCTTTTGCGTATAATACTGAACTCAGAAAATTTCAAAACCACCTGTTTTATGTGTTACAAACAATCGAAAACTATTTTAAATATTCATGACAAAGTGGAGATACACAGTGAATTTTTCAATATAAGCTTGGCGTTGGTTACAGTTGTAACTAAAGTATTTCCTCTCTATGTTAGTTCCTAACTTTTAAAAATTTTGTCTGTTATAATTATAACTCAGATCTAATAAAAAGTACTTTTCGGCCGGAATTATTAATTTCTTTTTCAAATTGAGTACATAAATATTAATGTTATAATAAAAAAAAAGGGCGAACATAATATGAATAATTTTCATTTTCAGGATTTCTCAGTGGAGCAATTATGTAATAATTGCACAAGTTTATTTATAGAAATGTATGTGACTTTAAAAAAACATGATATAAAAAAGGCTATATTCAATGGTATCATTAATAGACTCAATGAAGAAGTTAAAATTGGACATGGGCAAGACAATAAAAAATGTGCAGTGAGAATCGATTTAGCAGATTGTAAAGAAATTGTTAATATTCAAAATGGAAAATGTGCAATGATGCATGAAGTTAATTTTGTGAACAAAGAACCATTCATCAAGTGTAACACTTGCTGTATGACTTTTCATTCGAAAGAACAATTTCGTAAACATAATAATATTAGCCATAAAAATGCAAATGATGCAGTTGTTTGTGAAGTCTGCGGTAAAGTTTTTTCTTCCTCAAATTCATTGAAATCTCATCTGAATTGCCACACAGAAATTGAGTGTCCACATTGCTTCAAAATCCTAAAGTCACACTCCTATTACAACATACACTTAAAAAACCATGAGAGTGGAATCAAAAGGTCGCGTACTAAGAAATATTACCACTGCAATGACTGTGATTACAAAAGTCTGAACAAAGGCACTTTACAGGCACATATGAATAAAACTCACTTAAATATCAGACCACACACATGCCAAATTTGTCTTAAAAGCTTTTATAGAAAGAGTAATCTGACTGAACATGTTAACACACATTCAAGAACGAGTAAAGCAGTCTGCGAACTATGTGGTGATAACTTTTTGAATAAAAAATCCTTAATAGAACATTTGCGGTTGCATTCGGACATAAGGCCATATGAATGTGAAATTTGCAATAAGAAATTTGTCACATCTGGCCGTAGGCAGACTCATATCAAAAAGACACATGGTGAAAAGAATGAACAGTGCCAAATGTGCGGAACAAGGTTTAGTTTAAAAAAAGATTTAGTAAGACACATGAAAAAACACTTGAGTGTGAACAATTGAACTTAAATATCTGGCCAAACCAAGCTTCGTTAGGTGTCTTCTGCGCTATCTTATAGAGCCATCTATTATTCAGTAGTTAAAGAAGAAGCACATTTTGATAAAGGTTGAAGTTTGATCCAATGGACCTAGCAAAAAGATTTTATTAACACCATCTCTTGGTGACATGTATGTGCTAATGATAAGAAGTGTATAATTTGTTCAAATTCTGCATTAAATGGCGTTAGTAGTAAATAGTAATAAATAATAGGGGACAATGAGGAGTGTAAAAAAAGTACACACATACTGTTTTTTTAGAGATATATATTATACTAGCTGTATCCGCGACTTCGTCTGCGCGGAAAAATTTTTCGTGGCTTTCCCGGATTAGGTTAAATTATATGTAAAAGTGCATAGTATGTTTAAACACAAAAAAAGTCTACGTTTAAGCTTACGTCTGTCTCCAGGAACATACTATCTCTGTACCAAACATCATAATAAAATTGGTTCGGCGGTTCAGCATTTGCCATTCAAAGTTTTATCCCCTTTTTCACCCCTTAGGGATAGTTTTTTTGATAAAAAAGTAGCCTATGTCCGTTCCCATGTGTCAAACTATATCCATGCTACATCACAATCAGTTCAGTAGTTTAGCATTTCCCGTACAAGGTTTCATTCCCCTCCCTCCCGTCCTCCTTTTCACAGATTTTTATAAAAAAAATAGTTTATGTAATTTTGATAAAAAAAGTCTTATTACCGCACCAAATTTTATTATTACCAAGATTTAGTGTTTCCCATTTAAAGTTTTGTGCCCCTTTTCACCCTCTTCGTGGAAAATTTTTAATAAAAAAGTAACCCATGCCCGTTCTCTGATGTCGAAACTATATCCCTGCCAAATTTCATTGTAATCGGTTCAGCGGTTTACCATTTCTTATATAAAGTTTCATCCCCCTTTTCACCCTTTTAGGGGTAGATTTTCTAAAAAGTTAAGTAGTCTATCATGAGCGTATTCACATTTTCTTACTACGCACCGATTTTTATCAAGATCGGTCAAGCCATTCTTCAGTTACAAAAGGACATACAGATAGACGGACAGTCAAAAATTTAAACAGTGGTGGAATCGAAGTCACTGTCATAAAATGAGTATTTATCACAAAATTTGACAGTAAAATTATATCATTAACAAGATTTAGCGTTTCCCACACAAAGTTTCATCGCCATTTTCATTATCATCATAGGGGTAAATTTTTGATAAAAAAAAGTAGCTCGTGTCCCTTTTTCTGATGTCAAACTATCTTCCTGCTAAATTTGAACGCAATCGGTTCAGCGGTTTACCATTTCCCATACAAAGTTTCATTCCCCTTTTCACCCCTTTAAGGGTAGTTTAGCCTATGTGTGTTCCCAGGTGTCAACTATATCCATACATACATACGTACATACATCTTCACGCTGTATCCCTAACGGAGATCAGAGAGGACGGAGCGCTAAGCGTCGCGGTCTTTACATACGTCTTTCGCTTCCTCAAATCTCATGATTGTCCTCACGCATTTTCGCCTAGATATGTGAGTGCTTTATACATTTCCGTCGGCTAACACTCTGGCTCTTTGATTTTCAAAACTCAGCCCTGATCTTCCTTGACTTCTTTTATCACTCACTTTCGCTCTGTAAATTTTCTTCGTCAGTCTTTCATCACTCATTCTTTCTATGTGCCCGAACCATCCAAGCATTCCTTTCTTCATTTTTACAATAACACTAACTATAACCATAACTAATAATAACAATAACTGTATCCATGCTACATCATAATCAGTTCAGCGGTTTAGCTTCCCGTACAAAGTTTCGTCCCCCTCCCTCCCGTCACCCTTTTCACAGATTTTTGTTAAAAAAGTAGCCTATGTATTTTTGATAAAAAGAAGTCTTATCGCCGCACCTCTTACTATCAAGATTTAGCGTTTCCCATACAAAGTTTCATCCCCGTTTTCACCATCTTAGGGATAAATTTTTGATAAAAAAATTGCCTGTGTCCGTTCAGTAATGTTAAACTATCTCCCTGCCAAATTTCATCATAATCGGTTCAGTGGTTTACCATTTCCCATACAAAGTTTCATCCCCCTTTTCACCCTTTTCGGGATAGATTTTTAAAAAATAAGTAGCCGATCATGAATCCATTTAGATATTCTTACTACGTACCGATTTTCATTAAGATCGGTCAGGCCGTTCTTCAATTATAAAAGGACATACAGTCAGACAGACAGACAAAAATTTAAAAAATGGTAAAATCGAAGTCAGTGAGTCATAAAATGACCAACTATCACAAAATTTGACAGTAAAATTATAATTACAGACAGACGCTAGAGATTTATATAGTAGTATAATAGATAATAGAAAGATTGTTTTTGTAAAAGAGCCTAGGTATGGCCTACGTCTGCCCCCGGGCACGTACTATCTCTGAACGAAACATCATTTATCATATATCACCATATCAGCGGTTTAGCATTTCCCATTTAAAGTTTAATTCCCCTTTTCACCTCCTTAAGGGTAGGTTTTTAGAAAAGTAGCCCATGCCCGTTCTCTGATGTCAAACTATCTCCCTGCCAAATTTCATCATAATTGGTTCAGCTGTTTACCATTTCTCGTAGAAAGTTTCATCCCCTTTTTCGCCCCCTTAGGAGTAGTTTTTTGATAAAAAGGTAGCCTATGTCCAGTCCCGGTGTCAAAAAACTATATCCATGCTACATCATAGACAGATCAGCGGTTTAATATTTGCCGTACAGAGTTTCGTCCCTCTCCCTCCCGTCCCTCTTTTCACAGACTCTTTATAGAAAAGAAGCCTATGTATTTTTGATAAAAAAAGTCTTACCACCTCACCAAATTTTATCATTACCAAGATTTAGCGTTTCCCATACAAAGTTTCATCCCTCTTTTCACCCCCTTAAGGGTAGGTTTTTAAAAAAAAAGTAGCCTATGTTCGTTCTCTGATGTCAAACTATCTCAGTGCTAAATTTCATTATAATCGGTTCAGGGGTTTACCATTTCCCATACAAAGTTTCATCCCCCTTTTCACCCCTTTAGGGGTAGATTTTCTAAAAAATAAGTAACCTATCATGAGCGCGATCACGTGTTATTATTACATACCGATTGTCATTAAGATCAGTCGAGTCGTTCTTTAGTTATAAAAGGACATACAGACAGACAGACAAAAATTTTAAAAATGGTAGAATCGAAATCAGTAAGTAATAAAACGACTATCTATCGCAAAATTTTACAAAAAATCTGAAATTACAGACAGACGCAAGAGATTTATATAGTAGTATAGATAATGGAGCTATAGAATTAGTAATTTTATCTACAAATCTCAATGTTTAAAATCGATGGTTTTCTCTATAAATTTGCTACTTTGATATAAGTGACATGTTTAAAATTAATGGTCTTTGCTATTAAAAAAAGGGTAAACTTCAAAATTAACAATTTTCATAATAAAATTTTGGTTACAACTGGAATCACTGAAACTAATGTGGTGTAATGATGATAATATATGCTTGGGAGGAAATCGTGAGGACAAATGCAGCCTAAGGTTTAGATTGTTTCACATTAGGTAACATTTTGCAAAATTTTTTTTAACTACAAACGACGACATACTTATAACATTTTTTTTGGTTAGGTTAGGTCTTTTTACCACAACGCGCGAGCCGAGCGAGCGAAGAGAGCGTGCCTCGGTAGCGGTCGTCGAAGCAGTATTAAAACGGAGTCAGCACTCTAAAGAGAAAGTTGAAGATGAGAAATTTAATCTCGAAGCATCTCTATAATCCTCCATCTCTTTTCATCTTTTGCTGTTGGTATATCAATATATTATAGCAATCTTATATAACTTATTAGATGTATTTCCAAGCTATTTCCAGGAGCAGTATTGAAATAGGAGTCTGCACTCTAAAGAGATAGTTGTCGAGACATATAATTGTGAAACATCTCTATATCCGTCCATTTTGCTGCTGTAGATGTAGAATGCTGATAGGGACGTCCGCTAAGCTGCAGACGGGCTGTCGCCTTCCCTCGAGTGGCACCATTCAGCCCCATTCCCTGGTTAGAGCTCCAGTTACTATTAGCCTGGTGGTACTCTCTCCTTTGTTTCATCAATGAATCTTCCGGTTTTTCTACAAAACATGAGGATATCCTTTAATTTGGTCGTCCTCAGTTCACTTTCCTCCAGTGTATCTGAACCTAGTACGTTGTATCTAATTCCTGCATATGTACATACTGCATTTTGCTATGAAGTGAACTAGTTTCTTCCCTATTGCAATGTTTGCATAGGGGGCCTGGTGTTAGTGTGAGTAGTGATAGGTGTCTTTAAGTGTACAGTGACCCGTTATGATACCTACCATTATTCTTGCATTACCTTTATTCAACCTGAGGATATACTTGGCCTTTGCTTTGTCTTTTTCTTCAAAATACATCTTAGTTTGTCTGCATGTTTTTAATTTCTTCCATTCTTCTTTTCTTTCTTCATTAATTATTCTGTCTATTGCACTGTTAGTTACTTGTTCGAGATCGGAAGGTATGGTTTGTCGAGTTGCCGACCCATTACACCCATTACATGACAGTGCTAATGTTGCTGAAACTTAGCAATTATATAAGTATTTTGCATTTTACAAATAGAAAATACGTCTCGAAAAGTATTTGAAATAAAATGCAAAATGCTTTTTTTAAAAAGGCATTTAAATGCAAAATATAAAATAAGTAAGTATTTTGCATTTAGTATTTGCATTTTAAATAGGTACAAGTATTTCAAATAAATCGAACTGACTACTGTCGATTTATATGTTTTATACAAGCAAAATACTTCGTAAATTAGTGACAATACATGGGCAATACCAATGTAATCAGACAAGTGTCATGTTTGAGTTTGACATTGTTGAGGTGTCAGTTCAGTGATTTTATTCACTATGAGATAACTGGCTCACTATACTTAAATATTCCATAAGATTATCATTCCATCAATTATCATCGAACCCATTTACCAACAGAGGTAGGTAATAAAAAGACAAATAAATGAATAAAGAATTCAATTCTCATTAAAAAGTTATTTATTTTATAAAAAGTAAGGTACAAAAGGACAATAACAATTTTCGAGCTGTACTTTTTCTATCCTATAATAAATAGCTAAGTGCTGACGGGAGTGATTTTATGAGTATTATCGAACGAGATTATCGTTAATATATTGTCATAATAAAATTATTTTACAAAAAGAATCACGATCGCACGCAAATAATTTTTTTTAAATTTTTATTCTAATTAGTACATAACTAATGCTCAGCTAATATAGTATTGGTAACTAGGCTCCTACATATCTACAAAATATTTAACTATCTACTATTTCGAAAACAACTAAGGCACACATTTTCTGAACATGATAAAGTTTATTTCGCTCAGGGGGTTATTCACAAACGTCGGAAACTATATTCGTGGCGAAAAGGCCGATTGTCGAAAAGCATAAATTCAATCCGACAGCTTGGATTTGTGAATACGACTATATATAATATGATATATATGTAATAGAAATATAATACGATTTCGGATTTGTGAATCGCGTATAGACAAAATCATCGAAAGGTTTTCTGTCGGATACGGAAAGTTGAGTTTCCGACGTTTGTGAATAACCTGCGGGATAAAGATTATTTTAAGTTCCCTTTCACACGCCCAAATTTTACCAAGAAGTCAGAAATTTTAAATCAAAAATACAAGTGTTACATAAATATTATTAGACTTTTTGGTCGGTAGTTTTTCAAAATTTTGGAGCCATTTTCAATTTCCGTGGGTTCGTCCATCCCCAATAAGAAAACTACAAATACCTATGTGTAATGTGAGTGTTACAAAAACTATTGAAAATTATTGATTGACTGAATTTTACTAATTATTAATAATTTGTACGATTGTATTTTTATTTCAATGACTGCCCACCGTAATAACAAAATGGCGGAACCAACTGCAAAATTTTGAAAAACATCCGTTCTATTTATAGATCTTCCTATGACAGCTCTAAAAATCTGATTCAATAGTCTTTACTAATATTTAATTCTAAAGACCAAAGAAGCAATCTTATCGTTAATTAAACAAAAAAGGAACAATAGGTTCAATGCGAACGACTCCATATTTACCCATAAAATGAGTCTAAAGAACTCAGTGTGGTGTCATTGACAATGATATCATATTAGAATATTAGATCAACAGATATGTTAGTGACAGAGATAAATAACGCAACGGATTGCTATTGTCATGATTGCTATTGTCATTTGAAATCTCACTGAAGCAATAGATAACGTATCTTAGTAGTATATACTGTTCCAACTTAGTTATCTTCCTTTTTTGTTTTAATCGATCTCGCAATGCATCTACGGATGCGCTTAATGTATTACAGACATTATAATTTTTTACAGTCGATAAAAGCTTTTGATAAACTTTGAACGTGTAATCAAGTTTAGGTACATCATTCAGTCCACATTTTTACATTATAAACAGACAAAATCATGTTGAGTAGTATGTATTTCAGTATTGGTAACCGCCTCCTTGACTTGCTGGGGCGTACGCCTGTCCTGTTGCTGCACTGCCGTAACCCTGGCTTCGAATTGGCTGATCTGGGTACTGAGCTTCGCCTTCGTATGTTACCTGCAAAAAGTATAAGGTGACATCTAGTGTTAAGTAGAAAAGGTTAAAAAACTGGTCAAGTCAGAGACATCTGTTGATGAATAGATGTGATGAGTGTAACTTGATTTTTTGTATGGGTTTGTTTTTTAATAATATTTCTTTACGTTAGTAACTAATTAATTTGTGATATTATCTAATCTTTAAACTGTTACACATATCGTGTAACCTAAACCACAGATTAAGTAAAACTAAGCAGAGGCTCGCTATTTTTTATTTTTATTTTAAACTAGCAAACCCGGCCCGTTTCACTGGGCGTTAGTTGAAGTTAAAATAAATTAAACAGTTTTTATAATTATTTTGATACTGCAAAAAAAAACAAAACAAAAACTACTAAGCTACCAAACTTTACAGAAACATCCGCTAGGCCAATCTGAAGATTCCCTGAAAATTTCATCGAAATCAGTCCAGCCGTTTCGGAATCCATAAGGAACACATACATACATCGCCTTTTATATATATATATATATATATATATATATATATAGATGAAATCCTTACTGATGGTCATATTGTTACTTTTGTTTATGTTAATGTGGAAAGGACTCGCACATCTAGCGAAACTGTTTATCAGTCAATACAGTTATGTCGAAACTGACAGTTAAAATTTAATACGACTTGAGAAGAAAGTTTAGTTCTGAAAAAATCAGACTAAGACAAATTAAATTGAAGTTAAATTCCCGAAATAAAAATATTCTTTAAAAGAAAATTGCTCCGAAATTGAAGATACGCCTCTTTTGGACTTGGCAACCCTAGACAACTTTTTTATACCACGGGAAAGTCAAATGAATAAACAGTGTACCTGGTGGGAAGTGGACTAAGTTCAATTAGCAATATCAGGGCTAATAAGAAAGATACTTTAGATTACAAATACGTTGACAACCCTATTTGCGTATTTATTTCTACTATGTTCGCACCTTGCACAACACAAATAGCGCCGAATGTTGCTGCATGCTTGATTTTTCATTGATTGTTTACCAAGTCAAATATGACGCAAATTTTAGACATTTAATAAGCATTTCATGATCAAAAATTGCTATGTCAAATATGACAATAAAGTTTACAAAGTTGCTGCAATCTCATATTTTTTAGAAGATATTAAGTTTTGTTAATATTTTGGCACCTACTTTTATATATGACCATACAATTGCAATCTGGTACCAGGTGGAGTGTCGTACCTGAATAACTTCAGCAGAAACTACTTATTCGTTATGTCTACATTATATCTTTGTCGCGTGATAATTACCAAGTCTAATTTAAACTTGCTTCAAATGTACACAGATTAATGACAAACTTGGTGCATGCCTAGTTTAAGTTTAAGTTGCTATCTGGGAAGGCCCTACCACTGGAAATATAGAAGTAATAACGTGAAGAATAGTAGATACTTTAAATTAAACAAACAATTATGCAAATTGTTGGGATCCTAACTATACTATTTTATACTATTATATATATATTTTCTTTTGTATATATATATCTAATATATAAAATTCTCGTGTCACAGTGTTTGTAACGAAACTCCTCCGAAACGGCTTGACCGATTCTTATGAAATTTTGTGTATATATTCAGTAGGTCTGAGAATAGGACGTAAAGATTTTTCATACCCATAAGTGATAAGGGTGGTCCACCCCAAAAATTAATTTTTGATTTTTTGGACAATTTTTATTTTAATTTTTTTTTGATTCGGCATAAAAAATACATACAACCCTAAATTTTTACCCTTCTACCATACCACATCCCCACACACAATAAGTTAGTTATTTTTTATTTGACTACCAAAATATTCACTAGAAATACTTTATATGGCAAAATAACGTGTGCTGGGTCAGCTAGTACATATATATATGAATTGTATTATATTATATATATTACTCATAAATTTGATAACTAGGTATAGTTCTACAAAGCTTCAAAATACTTCTCTATTACTAGTGTACTATTTTCAATTAAATATTATGATTAAAAATTGAAATGAAAACTGGAAACCGTCAGCGGTTTCCATTTTAAAGCAACATGAAAAAAAAGACCCTAACTATAAGCAATGACCTTGTACTATGGGAACCACACAACCAACTGGCAACGACAACCCAGTGACACTCAGACTCCTAGTCACTACAAAAATTCGTTTCCTGAATTGAGTTGACCGCTGGGGTTATTACCTACCTAAAAATTAGCAAAGGCGACAACCACGCAATCACTTCGCGACCGGTGATTAATTGTAAAAAAAAGTTAGTATGATGTATGACGATTGCGTGTCTATCGCGCCATGACCGTAAAATACACTTTTTGAGATAGATTTAGCGCCACTATACAGATTACAAAAAAATCACGTTTTGACAGTAGATATCGCGCGATATTTGGCTGTCGCAAGCTGACTGCGAGTTAGCTAATAAGCGTGCGGGTATCGAACCCGGCTTATAACACATGCTTTGCCAATGGATCAGTTATATGTGAATACTCAATACTCACTTCAGCATTGAATCCATTCCTCCAATCGGCGGTGTATCTCACGATCTGTGTACGTCCGTCCGGCAGTGCCACCCGGTATTCTCCTTTCGTGAGATCGCCATCGGACGCCGCGTTATGACTGTATTGGTTACCGTCCTCGTTGACTGCGTACGCGAAGTCGAATGGCATGCCCGGCTCGTGGTGGTGGTGATGGTCGTGTTCATCGTGATGGTGATGGTGCTGAGAAAACGTGCGTTATTATACATTTATTAATTTTCTCAAAAATATTGCCTTTCTTCTGGGTCAGTCGGGTATAAATTACACCTATATACTCAGTGAGCCTACATACAAATAATATTCGCACAAAAAACAAGCCTAACAACATTTTAATTATCAAAATTAGGTTACATTCAATACATCAAGAAAACATTAACTACCCTTTTCTGAGGCCCGAACAAATTAGTTGACTGCTACTTCGCCTCGCGTAGAGGTATACGCCGATATGTTAGTAGATATTCTGCTGTGCGTAGAGGCACGATTTTTAAAAATAGAAAATTTGTAAAATAATTTCTTTAGATTTATAAATAGATATATATATATATAAAGAAATACTTCAGATACGGTTGTTTTGAGTAGTTCACGATAAGGTAGGTACAAAATAAAAATAAAAAAATCAAAATTGCTTGACCCCAAACTAAACATCGCAGATTTATACTATGGGTAGCATGGTACCCATTAGATACCATTGGGTACTACACAACGAACTAGGGGATGTTTCAGTAAACTGCAAAAGCATGTAAACAAGTTGGTTTAATCAATTGGAAAATCAAACCCGGGGTCATGGCTTGGAAAACAGATCACCACGCAAACAGGCCAATTCATAAGACCCAGGAAATAGGTGCCTTAGGCTATTATAAAGCCATTTCCTCAATTTTTTTATAATTCTTTCATTCCTTAATTTTGAATTTCTAACATTCCTTATTTTTGGAAATAAAGGGTGGAATATTCCAGGAAGTTAATATAAATAAATAAATTAACAATCTCTAAGAGTTTCGAATTTGCGTTCTTAGTAGCTGAAATTTTGAGATCTTGGGTCCTCGAAGCATATCGATTGATTCCTGAAATTTGTAAGTCGTGGAGACTGACAGCTTCTTCCACCAGCAAGATAGAGTAGTATTGAGAGGTAACGCTGCCAATCTGCTAGGTATTCTAAACATCGACAACTTTTTAAAAGGCGACTTTGAGGAAGTCCATTATTTAAATGTAGCTTTAAGTTTGTAGATACTTTATTAACGTTCAGAAGTTACAATTTAATATCATGAATAGCAAATGCGCTTCTCTTGTTATTTTCCCAATAAATTGAATATATTGCGGTGAAGTACTGTAGTGACTTTAACACTAATAGCAAAAGCGAGTGTATTTGCTTGCTTGTTAGAGGACCCGTGTGGAGTTTGGATCTAACCGTCTTACTATGCGGCTGAGAGGTAATCTCATATTAACTATAGTAACGAACCGTCTTGTTAAATGAATGAATAATTAAATAAGAAATGTTTAGACATTATCAAGGTATTTTAGCAAATGAAATTGTGACGACCGAAAACAAACGTCTGATGACCCTTCTTCGTTGTTACGTATTTCCTTTATTGATTCGACCGCGACGTTACATTGACTCGATGTTCAAAAAAGGAAATTATCAATATTATCGTTTTTAATATGTTTTTTTTTATATTTTTTTAAATTTCATTCGAGCACTTTTATGCATACAAAGTAGGTATTGCGAAAAACGGAATTGAGTATAAAACATGTATTTTATAAATAACTAGACAAAGCGTCCGAGCAGCAACGATAAGTTAAATCAGATAACCTGCTCACCTGTACGTACGACACACATTTATTATCAGATAAGTTGATCGATCGCCATTTCATTACAAAACGGCACCCACACATCTACATTGGATTTTATTCGCCTCACTTCGTAGTATGGGACAGGCTGTCTTGAGTTATGAAGTCTATGGTATAGAAGTACTTGCTATGTCATCAAAAGTATGTACTTATACCATTTATTTTATGGGTCTCTATTATTAATAGAATAGACAATAAAAAATTAAATAAACGCAAAAACAGCTTCTATTATTTTGCACTGTAGGTAAACTTATTTAAAAATAAATTCTCCGATAGGTACACCAATTTCTCGACCTCATACTGACATCTAATATTTCATATTACGAGTGTGAGCAATCATGGACAACAAGAACAGTACAAACCATCATAAAATATTTCTTTTGCTTTGCGCAAAAATACAATAACATTTATTGGGAAATAAAAAGAATGCATTCATATTCAGTCATAAAATTGTACGCTTACAAAACCGTGTCAAAACGTCCATTTTAAATTTCAGAATAAAATGCAGAGAGTTATTTATTTTGGGAAGACGTTCACTTATTTTTCGGTACGATTGTTTTCTTCGTTACTAATACAAACACAGGGCCGGCCTAGGACTGCCTCAAAAGGAGGATAATCCTTTTAGATCCTAGCATAGCTATGAGCCGTGACCTCGATAAAACAAATACATACTTATGTTGTGGGAAAATGACCCCGATACAACGAATTCGGAAACCTCCATAGGTCCAGTCGTTCAAAAGTTACGCGATAACTAACAGGCACGTTCACGATTATAAAGATTACATGTTATTTTCAGGCGTTTCTGATATTTCTACCGAAATATGAAGGGTTGGAGTATGATGAAAGAGGACAAGGTCAGTGCAAAATGTAGATTGTTTAAAAAAAAATTGTTTTCTGCTTCTCAAACTTTAGGTTCAGTATTTTAGTGACAGAAATCAAGTTATAATAACTATAATATGTTTATTATTTTGATACCATAAAAATATATATTTGCATGTAGAAAAAAGTCACTAAATTGCGATAATTTTAAACCAAAAGTTTTTATTGAAAGGCTTAATGTAATTAAAAACGTTATAAAAAAAATGCTTATACACCTATAAATTAACTATACGTAACTATTGTAATATAAACGAATAAATAATAATACTAGCTACTTTATTAAATATTATTATTAATTGTTTTAGTGAACAGAATGAAAAATAATGATATAGGTAAGTGAATAAAATAATTTAAAAATAAAATAACAAAATGGGTCGAAATTTTAATGAACGAAGAACTGTTCGAATTATCAATATCGTATAAATAATAATAGGCACCTACATACATATAATATATTATTTTACGACCTTACAGCGATAACAAGTCTTCAAGAAAGTGGTGACATATGTATATATACCTGTATCCGGTCTGAGCTAAATGAATTCTCGGTTCAAAATTTGGAGGGTAAAAAGTAGTTGTCTGTTTATACGGTCAGGTACGTTGTATTCACGGTGCGTTCTTAAAGGAGTAGGCAGAGAGGAACTGAGCGCTATATATACATACATCGTTCATACAAATATTAACGTTGCACCCCTAATGGGGTCGGTGTCCGGAGGAGGCCTAAGTATAGTGGTCCTTATTTCAGTCATCTCAAACGTTGTGATCACCACATTCACCGAGATACTTTTTATTCATGACCGAGCTAAATGAATTCACAGTCTGAATTGCCAAGAATAGAAAAAATATCTGTAACTTATCAGTTTAGATTCGTGCATCTTGAAATTAAAAATGTAAAACTCCAAACACGACAATCATTAGAAATGATTTTCATCGAACATAGCTAAAAAGTCCTCAAAGTTGCAGATTTCAAGCAAAAGAAAAGAGTGCAAAACTGTTCATAAGTTCAGTAGCTAAGATGCTTGAGATAAACACAGAGAATAACGGCGTTGATACCTGTACCTTTTTCTGTTCATTTAGCTAGGTCCCCTTTTGTAGTATTTATGACGTATTTTTATATTTTTTAGATTACGGTGAAAAATTGTCCAGTAAGTAAATAAGATTCTCTTTAGTTGATTAATATTTTACAAAATCTAATCGTAGAATCCAGTATTGTATAAGCTTTAGGTCCAATTTGGAAACTATTTGGTAGAATTGCTAGAATTTCTAACACTTCATTATTACTGTACCCGGCCATGCATTGCTGAGGCTAAAGACTTTAGGTATGTAAAATCACACGTGTATTGGAATGTATTGTTGTGCCAAAAGTTAAAAACAATCAGTTAAGAACTTACGGAAATTTAAGACATTTAACAAACAAAAATTTACAAAAAATAATTTTGAAACAATTTTGACGGCAGGGATCTCAATTTTTCTAAGTGACTACAAAACGTATGAAAGTTATATCTGGTAGCCTGATTCTTCATTTCAAGGACTTTATTTTGCCAGTTGCGATACATGGTTAGTCAACTTTTGTAACATTTTTCGGAGTAACGGGATCGATTTACGTTTTTAAATTTTCTGTAAAGTTTAATCTATATATATATCCTTTAAAATGACAGTTGGATTTTTTAATATTAATTATAACATAACATATCTTCACGCTGTATCCCCAACGGGGTAGTCAGAGAGGACGGAGCGCCAGGAGTCGCGGTCCTTACACACCACTTTCACTTCCTCAAATCTCATCATTCTCCTCACACATTTTCGCCTAGGTATGCGAGGATATTAATTATAATTTTTAAAATAAACGAAAATAACTGTTTTTTCGTATTTTTCATAAGCTAGCGCGCGCACGTTTACATAGAGCAGACGGTCTATTTTAGATTAAATTATTGATTTTATCAATGCGTCGCGTCGCCTTAATATAATATTATGTTACCGACAAATAAACAATATCTAAAAACACGGGAAATTAATGCAATTATTATTATTGTAATCGCGTGAATTTTCCGTGTTTTTAGATATTTTATAATGCAGCGCGAAAGTTTACAAATAAACAATAGGTTTGAGATGTGAATTTTGCACCTATACTACATGTTACACAGAAAAAATTTAATATACATAATTTATTAGCCACTGTATTCTTTAGTATAATGATTATAGATTATACATATGATGATATAATAATTACAATTTATATCTGAATTTCAAGGTATTGAGCATGGTAAGTCATTATTTTTTAAAAATATTTATTATACATACATAATAATAAAAAAAATAAAGAGGCAATGCTGCCAGTCTGCTGGGTACCTTAAGCAATGACAGCTTTCTAAGCGGAAATTTTGAGGAAGTTTATTATTTAAGATAATGTGTAGTTTTAACTTTGTAAATATTAACATATGTACGTACTTTTTGTTAATAATAAATTATATCGTTTATAAAAAAAATAATGTACCCATTTTCCGAAGGCAGCAGTTTTATGTTCTTATCATGTGAAGTGGTTATATGACTACTATAAATAGTTATACATATGATATTATCTGTACTACTATAATAAAGAGGCAAACTTTGTATGTAATGGATAAACTCAAAACTGCTCAACCGATTTCAAAAATTATTTCACCTATAGAAAGCTATTTTATCAGCGAGTAACATGGGGTGTATTTTATTAAAAAAAATTCTACCGCTAATATGCTATACATCTGCACTATATTAACACATGAAGAAAAAACTTTGTACCTACACCTTTTTAAGTATAAGCGCACACGACGAAGTGTGATTTGGCATAGTTAAAGTTTGTATTACGGAGAAGGAGTGCAGAAAGATAAAATTTATACATAATGTGTCATAGATTTAATCAATGAAATAAAATAAAACATTCATTGTTTATGTTCATACCGCCAATGTCAATTGTCAAACACATAATAGTTCGTAGTCGGACTTGGGTCAAACCAATGACTAATTGGGTCAAACTATCGCACAGATTAGAGATTATCGCCGAGATTTTATAATGTTGCCAATAAATGAACAATAGGTTTGAGATGTGAAGTTTGTGTGATTTGTGAACTGTACAGAGCCCGTCTTCGTCACTAAGTCGTTCGTCGCTGAGTGAGTCGCAAAGTGCGTGTATGTGTTATGCGCCAGTACATTTCAAGTGATACATACGGCACAGTGAACTGAGTTGACATAATTGCGCGACGTAGCGCAGTGTTACCCATGTCGAATCCTTGAAATTATTATGTATACGAGGAAAAGCATAGATCTTTTTAAAAAGAAAGGCGATATTAATGATACGGAAACCCGAGGTAGTGATAAATTGGTTATTACAAAATTTAAATTACATAAGTCAAATGAATCATTTAAACTACATTCGTTTTTATAACAAAGTTCCTCAGGAAATTACTCAGTTAACATAGAATAAATTTAGATTGGTTATAAAACATCCATTGATTAGACAATCATACTATAAAATAAACGATTTCATTGAAGATAAAACAATAGTCTGGAAATGATCTCTCTGCACATGCATTTACTGGCTTAATGAAAATATTGTATTTTAATAAAACTTTTGTAAAATGAAGTTGAAAAAATTATACCTGTCTGAGTTTCTTGTTGGTTCTTCTCAGTGTCCAGGTTTTCTATTTGAACCGAACTAAAGTAGATTTGACGTTCAGAATACCTTGTAATTGGGTTCACTTGAACAAATTAATTTGACTTTGACTAACCTGTAACTCTTAATACAACGAACATTAAAATTTGATATTTTCGAGGCCTCTGCATAAAGCTGCGATTTGTTAACAGTTAAACTGCGTCTAGTTAGCCGCACGTCGCTACCAGAGGATTTCAAGCTGTCTACGAAGTGTACAACTGGCAATACTATTACACGTGAGTGTTAATTTTTGTTTTTTCTTTTATAAACATAGGGGCAAACGAGCGAGCGAGTCACCTGGTGGAAAGTGGTCACCGCCACCTATGGACACCCGCAACGTCCGGGGAATCACGGGTGCGTTGTCGGCCTTTAAGGAAAGAAGGGGGAGGGGGGAAATGGGCCACCGGCACTCACTCACGGAACGAAACACATCAGCAATCGATGCTGTTATTTCACGCAGATATTATGTGAGAGGGTGGTATTTCACCGGGCGAGCCGGCTCGATTCGTGCTGCCACATAGCATGGCTCTACCATAATATGTACAAAAGTTACCTAAAAAGATCTTTAAAAAGACAGAGAAATTAAGACTAGCGCAACATTGATTTGCTAGAAACGGATATAACATAACATAACATAACTTCACGCTGTATCCCCAACGGGGTAGTCAGAGAGGACGGAGCGCCAGGAGTCGCGGTCCTTACACACCTCTTTCGCTTCCTCAAATCTCATCATTCTCCTCACACATTTTCGCCTAGGTATGCGAGTGCTTTTGACATTTCCGTCTGCTAACACTCTGGCTATTTGATCTTCATAAGTCAGCCTTGGTCTTCCTTGGCTTCTTTTACCACTCACTTTTGCTCTGTATATTTTCTTCGTCAGTCTTTCATCACTCATTCTTTCCATGTGCCCGAACCATCTAAGCATTCCTTTCTTCATTTTTACAATAACACTGTTGTGCAACCCTGTCATACTGCGTATCTCATCATTGCTTATCCTGTCCGCAAGCGTGACACCGCACATATTTCTGAGAGACCGCATCTCCACAGCATTTATCATACTTTCACTCGATTTCGGGCATATCCAGGCCTCACTGCCGTACAACAAAGTTGGCACCAACACCGCATTGTGGATGGCCATTTTAGCAGTGTTAGATATATTCACACTACCCACTAATGCGGACAGAGCACCGTTCACGGATATAATAGTTTTATTATTAGTTTGCGTTTTATATTTCAATATTGATTGTACCTAATTCCTTTAGTTTTATTGTATGTCTGTAAACTCTTGGAGCATTGCAGAAGACTATTTTGTTGTTGTTTTTGAATCTACCTATAAAAATAATATACATATGTATATATAACCTGAGGGCCTGGACAAGTGGCTTAATTGTCGTAAACACTAGTAGAATAGAATGACAAATATCACGTAATATAGCGTAACGAATTTTAAATTGTTAGTCAAAAGTTTTTTTTTTATTCTCCTTCCCCTAGCATGGGCAAAGCCAGGGCCCTTTTTTCTCCAATCATTCCAGTTCTCGCATATTGATATCACCTGGATATAAACTCCCTTTCATTCTATCCTTACAGTTGTTTAGCTGCTGTAAATTTTATTTACATGAGAATCTCTTAAACTATTTTCATATTGTTAATTTTTTTACTTACTAATTTAATACACTATCTTACTTAATTTTAGTCTTATTATTATTATTACATTTTGGCTTATACTACTCTGAAACTACACTTACTTATTAAGTTTCTATTAAATCAAATGAAAAGTGTAGTCGTGTGAAAACTGCCGATAAAACGTACCTAAATGACACTTTTGACGAATAATAACGTTGAGTAAGCGCTTTGATTTTACGAAACGTTTCACACTTGTCTGTCCACTCTGTAGTCACAGATAAGTAAACATGAATTTGAAAAAATATTTTAATTGTTAAGGCGCTTCCCCTAGTCAATACTGTTTTTTTTTGCTAGTTTTAGAGGCTATCTTCTCGTTATTTGAAAATATTTATTTTATTTTATTTGGGAAACACACTGTATCCATAATACATTATATGTGTAAAAGACTAAAGTTATAATACATAAACCAATTAAGTTTCCACTTACAAATAATATACATAAATTGCGATGTTGACAAAAATAAAAAGCAATAGACAAACAATAAAAAAAACAATAGACAAAAAGGAGACAAAAGGAACAAGAAAAACTACTCGCTCATCAAGAAGCTTTTAAATTTCTTAAGGGAGTCACAAAACAGGTCACCGTTGCCACACACTTCATTATGATTATAACAAGATCTAAAAATAAAGGTGTTACGAGCATAATTGGTTTTAATTATTGGTAAACTAAAAAGAGATTTATATACAGGGTGTATATGAAAACGGGACAGTTACTTTAATGGATGAAAGGGCATAACTTTAGTATGTAGTTACAAAAAGAATTATCGAAAAAAACGTATCCGTTTAAGAGTTATGACCGTTTTAATTTTCAAGTGTTATCCCCACCATTTCTCGTAAAATTGGGTTGATCGTGTACAGTTACAGATTTTAAATCTTACGTATTTTTTTATTTTGTAATAATTTCATCCGTTACTGAAATACAGCCTGAAAACCCCCATTGGGGTATACGCATTATTTTCGAAAATGGTTTTCAGGCTGTATTTCAGTAACGGATGAAATTATTACAAAATAAAAAAATACGTAAGATTTAAAATCTGTAACTGTACACGATCAACCCAATTTTACGAGAAATGGTGGGGATAACACTTGAAAATTAAAACGGTCATAACTCTTAAACGGATACGTTTTTTTCGATAATTCTTTTTGTTGCTACATACTAAAGTTATGCCCTTTCATCCATTGAAGTAACTGTCCCGTTTTCATATACACCCTGTATATAAAATATATATAAAAAGTAATAAAAATATTGTAATAATCTTCGACATTTTAACAACACTTTCGCCGTCTCATATTTTTCAGTTATATATAAAATACATATAAAATCTGTATTCAAAAGAAAGCCTAAAAATTAAAATACGTGCATCTACTTCATAAATAGAAGTTATATTTACTTGCGATATACGAGTACACTGATGTATAGATAATTTTATGATATAAAACTTGACCGTTTTATTTTTTCAAAAGACCTTTTTTTCATAAGTAAAATCAATAATTACTAGATTACATGAAGAATTTTACGAATTCTAGTATGAGGTGCTCTATAAGTTTGCCTGTTTGCCTGGGAGAGCGCCTTAAGAAGCCACGCACCACTGGTTAACGTTAAGATATTGAATATAACAATGGGACCCTGAAGCCCATCGACTGGTTTTTGATATCTCTAAGTGACTGGTTGAGGATTCGGGAGACCGCCGGGCTGGCAGCTTCTTCCGCCGACGAATCAGTTTGCGTATTCAAAGAGGTAACGCTCCCAGTCAGTTGGGTACCTTAGGCAATGACAGCTTTCTAAGGGCCAACTTTGAGGAAGTCTATTATTTAAAATAATCTTTAGTTTTAAGTTTGTAAATATTAACAATGGGTAAATTGGGTATTTGATTATTTATTTCCGGATTCCTCCTTTTCCCTTTTATTTCCGAATCTGCAGGACTTAGAAATTACAGGTAAATTATAATGAGTCCTGAGTCTTATAGGCACATATCAAAAAATAATAATAAAAAATAATTTTACAGTCATCATATTGTAAATGCCAAATGGGGTATGGAATCCTTTGACGCGATGCTTACATATATATACATACAACATACTCACTATCGATCATATTGATCAAATATTTTACGCTCCGCTATGAACACAGGCTTGGCTTAATGTTATTTTTAACTTGAGTATTACTATTTTTCAGTGGATCCAACATACGTCCCCAGTAAGAAAATTTTATACTTTTCATACGTATTTTAAAAATATACATACATGCATATCTTCACTTTATTTCCCTAACGGGGTAGTCATGCAGAGAGGAAAGAGCGCCAAGCGTCGCGATCTTTATGTACTTCTTTCGCTTCCTCAAATGTCATCATTCTCCTCACAAATGTACATATGTCATTGACATTTGTATGTATATTTTAAAAACAAGATATACTCGTATACAAGTATTTTCACGCTGTATCTCTAACGGGGTAGTTAGAGAGGATGGAGCGCCAAGTACCACAGTGCTTCCATCTTTCCCCTCCTCAAATCTATTTACAGTATTATTTGACATCAGTATTCCTCTTTCCTCAAATGTCGACTTTCTTTCGCTTCGTCTAATCTTATTAGACTTTCGCCGAGGTATGCGAATGCTTTTGACATTTCCTTCAACTAATTAATTAGTAAATAGATATTCGCGAATGTGAACGCAGATATGAATATTCGTTATAGATATTAGCTAATGCGAAACCGAATATTGACTTATCAAGACTTTTTACAACCAATATTTTTATCAGTTTTACTTCGAAAGTTTTCCTGAATTCTATTTTATTTTTTCACAAAATTTTAAAAATGTAGGTTAGTGCAGATGGTTTGCGTATCAACTTATCAAGCCAAATGCGATTGTAAATATTATTCACATTGGAGTTTGCAACTCGATAATTGAAATAAATGTATGTACTTAATAAAGATCATTATTTCATTTGCAGGTAGCGAAGGTTTTTAAACTTTTGTTTCTTTTTTATGTTCTTTAATTTTGTTACGTTAATAATTTTCTAGTTACCTAATTATTATTTAGGATTTAGTTATTATTATTATGATTAAAGATGTTTATTTCGTTTTCAGATAGCGAAGGTAATATTTTAAGACCTTATTTCTACTTCGATACTTTTTTTATTCATTCCATTGTTGTTATGGTTTTCTTCAAACAAAAAATTAAACTTTATTTTTTAGATACCGACGGCATATTTTTTATAATTTTTTTAAATGAATATTTAAATAATGAGAGCAAGTACACATTAGGCGTTTGAAGAGCGCTTTGCTAACGCGCGTTTTAAAAACCAAGAATAATAATTAGGCACACACACATAAACACGCGTTTATCCTCAAGCGCGCGCTAAACGATCGTTCACAGATTAATTTTTTTAATTTCACTTTTTATCATATTAAACGGCATAGACAATCAATTAAATATCGATTAGAACCGAGATTGAATCGGTAAAATGATTGAATCGATGAACAATTCATTCAAATGTGATTGCAATCATCAATACTTTGAAATGATTTCAATCAAATAATCGAATCAATCACTACCGACACAGGTCTAGTACAACCCGCGCAGTTAAAGAATGGGATTGAAAATGGCGGCTGACTTATCCCTGTCTATTATCGCACCTGCGCGTACTGTTAACAAAAAAAATATTCATATGAAGCTATCCGCTAGCGAGTAACCGATATTGTAATGTCCGGGATCGAAGAATTAGCCGAATTGGACGATCCTGGAGAAGGTCCAAGCACACTATGACCTGTCCTGTCCTGTATATCATGCCCAGATTGAATAAATGATTTTTGTATTATTTATTTATTTCTAAGAAGATTTACAGAAAAATAACATCAATAGATAAAAATTTAGAGGGAAAACAATGCTGTTAACAAATAACTTTAATCGAGCTTAAACTCATCATTTACTCAGCATCTTTATTTAATAAAAATTTTAAACTTTTTTGTTGACGGTACATACTTAGTCAGCCGCCATTTTCAATCCATTCTTTAACTGCGCGGGTTGTACATTTGATCGCGCGCTTTCGTGTGGAGTGTTCTTCTGCAGAAATAGAGTCTCTCGAAATTGTTGAACCACCAGTAATATCTTCTTTTACGACATGGAGTAAGTTGTCAAATGATTTTATAGATATTCTAAAATAATTAAAAAACTTAGGCTCGTATCGCCTTAGTTTTGGATACAACGTTATAGACATTCCATGTGTTAGCCTGTTTCGTAATATTGGGTGCACCCAAGATTCTCTTTGCTTCTGCCGTTGCCTTTTACATCGACGATAGAGCAGCTACACACAACTATCACTTTCAAATCCATGATAAAATCGAACCAACGCGTACACCCTACTAACCCTTTTCGAACGCCGTGCTAAGCGCGCTGTGTGTAATTACCTTAGCAACGTGCGCTGAAAGCAACGCCTAACGCCAAATATGCACTGCTCTGAGACTATCGTGGGTCCAAATTAAACACTGAGCTTGTATTATACAAAAAAATATAACGCATTTTGAATTTTTTTATATAGTTTTTAAACTAAAGTATCGAAGGTTTTCTTTTCGAACTGAAGCAATCGATGTTCAAAAACACCTCGCAATTTAGTTTATTTGAATAAATTGATTTAACTTTGACATATGTTTGACATATGACATATGTATGACACTTTGCAATTATGTTTATTTGAATAAATTGTTTGCCTTTGACATGTGCTTTATGATGTAAGACGAGGAATCTTTACATCAGACGAGTGCTAATGTAGGGTCCTAAAGGAGTTAAAAGAAAGTGGACTGTAATTTTTGCTGGCTTATAATAACTTACAAAAGATATAATAAATACAATTAACAATTAAGATGTAACACCGTGCGCGTGAGATCGTCTCGGAAGATAAGTAAGAAGTCCTTTGGTCGGGCCCCGCGTCTTTCGCTTCTCTTCGTACACCCGTTCAGTGTATGGATGTTTGAATACATCTATTTCGAAACCGGAAATATTTCTCTGTTGCTAATTTGTAGGAAATATATTATCATAATGATTTAGTTAATTTATTGCTGATTTTTAACTGTATTGCACACAAAATGCATTTTTTTTGTCCATTTCCACCATACTAACTCACAAACTTTTGAAACTAGAAATAAAATACTAGTAGAATTATATAAATAAAAACGTATTAAATTTGCAATAAAATAAAATGAAAAGATCATATGACAATTTAATATAGCACCTATTATCAAATACGTAACCCAAGAAAAACATTCAGTCCAAGTCGGTAGCCCTATTGCGTGTTTACGTACCGAGCGACCGCAGGTAATTATCTCTAGGACACTGCCGAGATAGAATACTGTTCGCTTACTTGTAATGTAACCGAACTGCCCCGAGAATTCACGGGTCGCGACAGCTAATACAATCTGAATAATAAACACTCGGACCAAAAACCATAATGGACGGTGTCATAATATGTGGCTGCTCTTACCGCCGTACGTCAAACGAATTTTCCTGTCTTTCCATCTCATTGAGCGTAACCACGAGTAAAAGAGTTAGCTATAGTAAGTATGGCAACCTCGCTCTGTCAGTGTATTTCGTGTCAGCTTATGAGTCGGTCATGAAATAATTATTTGGAAAATAAACGTAAATATTAAGTGTTTTGGGTACTAGTTCACGAAAATAAAAATATGTCATACTAGTAAAAATATGTTATATTAGTAAAATATGTCATATTAGTAAAAATATGTCACATTAGTAAAAATCTAGAAACTCGGTCAACAAAAAAGGACACGCTATTAAAGCAAATCTTTTCATTGTGATACTAGGTCTGAGAATAAACACGATAGACATGTCTGTATGGGGTGTAGTTTCCTTTTCTTCCTAAGAATTACAGATTAATATTTAACATAAGAAAAAGTTATTGTTGATTTAAAAAAGAATAATCTAACATGCGTGTAATTAAGACGAATTAGAAAGAATATAGCGTTAATAATTTGGCTCCATGCGAGATATGAACACACATGAGGCATTGTATTTAAGTAATCGTTAATCATATAGTACTTATTATTCTATACAGAAGGAAACACAACGCATCATACGATTATAGCGAGTGATGAGACCAATACCTCATCTGGTGGTGACCATGAAAGTAAGTTAATTTGCGCGCTAACATACCGATTATCACCGTACTCGGCAACAATAGGCATGATGACGGTATTATAGAATCAAATAATAAACGGTTTTAGAAAAAAATATATGTTGAAACGATTCTAAATAACGACTCAGTTTTAATTTAGATTGAGATTCATAATATATTTAATAAAATAAAAGTATGAAAAATACTGCAATCGGCCATATTAACTGAAACACCAATTAGAGCGAATGACGTCACGACTAGGTAAATATAACTTTCGTATTCTATCTAATTTGTGAATGTAACCCTAATAACGTAATGTAGAACAATATTTACCTAGGCGTGACGTCACGAGAGAACGCCATGACACCTACTAGCGTTCAAATTACGTAGAAAAAAGTGTAATAATTGGCGTTAAAACTTAATTTATTGCTGAAATGATATATTCTTCGGAAATAGTAGACGTGTACCTATATTATAAAAGGGGATTTCAAAATCTATCATCATGCCTATTCTCCCCACACATTACCGCACACAAATCACTCGCAATATACCCTGTCTTCACATGGCTTCGTCAATATTTCTCTGCATCTGTAGACTAAATGTGAATGTGTTATACATGTAAACTTTCCTCGTTAAATGCCATAAGTAATGGGGAAGCGCGTTATAATAAATACTGCTTACGTGTTTTTATACATAAGTAGCTGTTCGCCACGACTTCGTTCGTAGTATTTTATTGACTAAGTTAAATAATTCAGAAACCTTCGCGGGCACATGCAGAACAACTCATCATAGTTTCATCTCACACATTTGAATGGTTTATGAACGCATAGAGGACAAACATACAAACAAACATTCACTTTCTATTATACTAGCGACTCGCCCCGGATTTGCACATGTAGAATTGAAAAAAAAATTAAGAAAAAAAATTAAACCGCCTTCAAAAAGAAAAAAAACTGAAAAATACATAATGAACAAAGTTAATCACTAAATTTAACTTATTTAACACAGAACACAAGTTATCTTTACCGCCATCAAGATATGAAGCTAGAACACCGAATAATAATATAATAGCGCATACATCACAGACTAATATATATAAACCTGACAAGGCTACTACATTATAGTGAAGATTCTTTTCTTCAGTGTTGCTAATTATATTTTACATTTCTTTCGTGACAAACATCGCGACAGTCCAGAAAATTGGTAAACAAAAAAATTTTTATTAAAAAAAATTAAACCGCCTTCAAAAAAAACACTGAAAATAGACCGGCAGCTAGGTGCAGATTTTTTCGATCGATCGAATCACGTATGCCCTTCAGGATTTTCGTCATTTAGTAGGTGTAGATTAAGGACGCGGGTGTGCGAGATCGTGATTGCGGGACATGCCTCGTACAATTGAGTTTCAAATTGATAAAAAAAAATCAAATTTTAATCAATTGAATCACGTATGCCATGCACGTTTAATGATGATTTGTAAAAAAAAATCCAGCGGAAAACCATCGGCATACGTGTAGGGCGGGTCTTTTGGGCTAAGATCGTCGCTTACATTTGAAGAAAAAAAAAATGCAAATAATCATTTTGATGACAAAATTCAGCGGAAAACCCTCGGCATACGTGTAGCGCGGGTCTCGAGGATTAGTGCCTACTACTACATTTGTAAATTTATTTTCTTTTTTAATCAATCGAATCATTCACGAAATCTATTGCAAAATTCAGTTTATACCTTTAAATAAAGGTATACAAAATGGCATACAATTACCATGGGTCAAAACTGCAAAAAAAATTCAGAAAAGTTGCAAAATTTTGAATTTTTTTTTACCCATCGAATCACGTATGCCCTTCGAGATTTCACCTTATAATCATGCCATTGTTCCAAGATTCAAGGGGCATACAAATCGTGCTGGGCAATCATTTATTTTTTTTTATCAATTTGAAACTCAATTGTACGAGGCATGTCCCGCGATCACGATCTTGCACACCCGCGTCGTTAATCTACACCTACTAAATGACGAAAATCCTGAAGGGCATACGTGATTCGATTGATCGAAAAAATCTGCACCTCGCTGCCGGTCTAAAAGTATAAAATAACTATCCCTTACTAATGAAAACTCAAGTACAATTAAAACAACTATATAAATACGATACACATACTTATATAATGAAATTTGACAGTTACTGAAGTCGGTGCCAAGCCTACCAAGCTAATAGACTTTCTGTTGTTGCACATTGATTGATGTGTATCGTATTTATAAAGTTATTTTAATTAAATTAAATCTTAAACCAAAAAGTTTTGTGGTCACGCGTGTTGACATAGAATACTGTGGAGAAGCATTAATGTGTTCATTTTTATTTTGTATTCGTATGAAATTTCAGAATTTTGTATTTATTTATTTAACCTGTAAATGTGTTTCATATGACGTACACAATGTTTACTTTAGTCTTTAACTAATATTGTAACACATTATATAGATAGATATTTATAAAAACTGTGAAATAATTGAAATAAAATAATGCTATATTTTTTATTCAGAGGAAACTCTTCTTCAAACCGACGCGACAACGACAAGTTATGATCCACCGAAGAAAGGAAGAGATCCGGATCACTACTTAGACGATGTTTGATTATAATAAAATGATTGTACTGAAAATGTATATATTATTATATAAAACATACAATACGCCAACTATTTCCTTTTTCACACAGGTCGTAATTATTATAAGGAACTATGAACGTTGGGGATTTTTTGGCGGAAACGGGAGAAGTGAGGTTGGCATTTTTTTTAGATTTTATATTTTTTATATTTTTGAGAGTTATATAGTACAACAGTGATAGTACATTGTGTTTTAAAGTTCCATGTAAGTAAAAAGAATGGAGTAGATCTTTATAAACATGTGTAGCTGAAGTTCTCGCGCTCTTCCAATAATTCCTTCAAAACTTCAGTATAGCCTGCTATCACTTTACTGGAGGAGTTTTACGATAAGTAAAAAGTAACTTACTTGTGATTCTACTTATTAATACGTGACATTGGCAAATTTGCTAATCTACGCGCCATGCCACGAAGGAAGAAAGAACTATGAACGTCTGCGCAGAGCGAGCGCAGTGAAACATAACAAAATAAATCGATGCTAATCCACCCCGCCTGGCTCCGAAATGATTACCAAAAAAAAATAACATTCTCGATAAAATGGGTTCAAAAATATTAATTCTAATTACCGGTTATTTCTATTTCTTTATAAACTTAATGAAATACCCAAAGTGAGCCAATTGAATACATTTTCATTTTCCATCCCAGAATCTATATATCAAATCAAATCAAATAGTTTATTGACCAAAAAATTTTTTACATATATTTTTATGAAGCCTCTGACTCCCAAACTAGGTAAAAAAAACCTGTATCTCAGGGTTCAGCGTCCTCTCCCAGAAAGGTCACAAAAATTGTCAATGAAAATGATGAGTGAGTGAATTACAATTCATTTACATGTACGTATTAACTGAATAAAAAAAAATAACATATTAAATAGTGAAGAGAAAACTTTGTGTCTTTAAAAGAAAGAGTGCAGTAAGCTAAAATATATACATAATATGTGTGATAAATTCCTAAATTCTCTAGCTATTTTCCACTCAAACTGAAAACCACCAATCGACACGTGTTTCGCCTCTCCACGAAGCATCATCAGGATATACCGGAGATAGGATTCGGTCACCTAACCAGCATCGACCGGTTAGGTGACCGGTTTTGACTTTTTGGCGGCCCAAAAAGTCAAATGTTTTTTTGCGTAATTCTATGGTAAGCAATAAAATTTAATATCAGTGCATAAATAGTACAAATACGTAAAATTAAAGTCGTCGACAAGTCTATTGTTGCACATTGAATTGGACTTGTCCATTAAGAGCGACGAAACGATAGCACTGTTGCTTTTACTAACGGCGAATCGCCACGCATTAGAGGAGATAGAGCTATTTCCCGCGTCAAGCTCTGCCAGTACGTGGGGTCATGATCGGTTTTGATTTACTATTTTAGTGTAACGTATGATTCAATGGTTATGAATTACATACGTAACCTTTTCGTTGATCGAGTACATTCGGTTTATGTAATAAATCTGTCAACCCTAGTTAAGCCACGACCGACGTTTTTAACCATGTTGAGAGCTGACACAGACCAAAGTTGATTCGTGATTCATTAATATTATATACTATGTACTTACATCGTGACTCGGTGGATTGGTAGGTGCCGGTGGGCCAATGGGCCCAGATGGTGGTGGGACATACGTCGGCTTCTGTGGGCCTGGTGACGGCGCTGGCCGGAACGGGCCTGGCCTAGGGCTGGGTTTTGGTTGCTGGAAAAAATCAACAATAATAAAATTAACTTCAGACGAAATGTTACTTCCAGACAATTGACGAAAAAGTGAACTCGTTAGTGCTCTGTCTTTGCTTTTGAGATAGCGAATCCCAAAACTGATACCCAACTGTTTCTTGCCGACCAGTAATAAGAGGCACATCATTTTCACTATTTTATATTGTCACCAATTTCAAGTGTTTGTAACAGCTCAGTGGATTAAATCGGATTGGTTCAAAAATTAGTTGCGGTGACCCATGCGTCCTAACCAGCTAATCGAGTTGAACAAAACCTTGTAAAAAACAGTTCGCGACCGATCATAATATTATTAATTATACATACATACATATTTTCACACTGTATCCATTACGAGGTAGTCAGAGACGGAGCGCCAAGCCTGGTGGTCCTTACATACTTCTTTCACCTCCTTAAAGGTTATCATTCTCCTTACACATTTTCGCCTAAGTATGTCAATACTTTTGACATTGCATTTGACTTTCGTCAGTCAGTCTTGATCTTCCTTGGCTTCTGCTACCACTCGCTTTCGCTCTGTAGATCTTCTTTGTCAGTTTTGAATAACTTATTCTTTCGATGTGCCTGCGTCATCTAAGCATTCCTTTCTCAATATTTATAAATATTAATATTTTATTTTTACAATGAAAACGTAATCTTTTCAGCTTATTTACATTAACATTGAGCTTCTCTGTGATATTTATTGTCTTCCTCTAATTTTTTAGCTAAGAATCTTACAGCTGACGGAAATATTAAAAGCACTCACATACCTAGGCGAAAATGTGTGAGGAAAATGACGACATTTGAGGAAGCGGAAAATTATGCAAGAATGCTTCGTCCTCTCAGACTACCCTGTTAGGGATATAGTGTGAAGAAATATAATGTATGTATGTATGTTAAGTAAGAATCTTACAATTAAATTATTATTATTATAATGAACAGGTGCTAGCTCAAAACAAGTCCAACATTGCTACAGAACCCTAAGTTAATATTAGATACGCTAATGGCCGCTTTTACAAACAAAACAAAAAATTACTTTTTGACATGTGAATACAAATAATTTATCCACCTTCAACAACAATTGTGTTATTCCATTATTATATAATAAACGATTAAAGATAACACCGCCGTTTTCACGGCCGGTAACTACCCAACTAATATTTTAGAAGTCGAGTTATTTTGACGTTTGAATGCTTGTTATTAAAAGATACAAGGTTAATGGTGCATTGTTGATGTTTTGCGCAGGAGTCTCATATTTCGCCTACAAGCATTTATAGACGCCATTTTTGTACGATTGATTTTTACAAGCTTATTTTTGCATGGTTGCTATAAATATCAAATACTATTAAAACAGTAAATGCAAGTCTAAATTGCAACTACATTAGTCAAAATGTCAATAAAATTGAGCCTGAGTGCAACTCGCGCGCTAATGGCATACGATTCTTTTCCTAACCCTATCACTCACATGCATATGAATACGCAAATTCGCAAGGTTAGGAGTTTTGACGCATATCATAGAGCGCTAATCTTCTGCGCATTATCGATTGTTAGCATTAGTTATGCACATGTTTGCATTACGTACGATTAGGTTGTTCGCCAAGTTAGATAGGGATAGGGAGGGAATGGATAGGGCAAAGTCTTATTAGATTATTTGGCTGTAAACTTTATTTATCCAAAGACGTCTTTCTTTTTCTTCGCGGCTCATGGTCTTATTTATGCATTATTGCGCAAACGAAGCTGCACTGCACTAGGCCTGCGCCCGTACATTTTTGTGATTCACTTTATGAAAGAACTACCACACCTCTAGATTTATAATTTAACATAGTAATTTAATCTATCATTATTTTTGTAAAATGTAAACTATTTAAAAAAAACTAAACAGTGATGTGTAATACTTTATTAATTATTGTTATTAAACTACTAACGCCATCTGTTGGAGATTACAAAGTTTTACCTCTGGCCCGCGAGCCTACACAAAGCTGTGCTTTTGGTAGTATACCTAGGGGACCTAGCTTTGCTTGGCGTCTTTTAGGTTTGATTGTAAATAAAAATAATAATAATAATGAAAAAAAAAAACAAAAAATTCCGACTACATTGCAGAATTTGAATCCGCGTACTCCGGCGTGGTAGATCTATCCTCTAGTGTCTGTGCTATTGAGAAGGTAAGTTCTGTTGTAAAATTACCAATCAATACCAATTATCAATTTTAAGTGTGCAAAAACACGGAAAAAATTAAATTTCCCAGAATTGAGACTTAGCTAGATCGATTTTTCACCCTCGTGAACCCTTTTATTGTAAATTTCAACAAATTCATTAGATCCGTTTTTGAGAACGCGATTACAAATACTTATACAAATATTTCTTCTAAAATAGTACCTATAGGATGCTAACATTTGCACGTGGAATTGAAAAATAAGTAGCCCATATTCTTTTGCTGGGCCTAATATATTTCTATTCTTCATCGAAATCGGTCCAGCGGTTTAGCCGTGAAAGCTTACGTGACAGTCAGACTTTCGCATTTATAATATTAATATGGATAAACTGCAGAGCTTAGAACAGATTTCGAAATAGCGGTTAATATCGATCTTTAACCGGTTATAATTCCGTTCATTGATTAACCGGTTAAAGAAAGGAACCGTTTTGAATAAACCGAAATAATTTGGAAGAAGTGAAAAAAAAGAAACTAAAACCGATACTAAAACCTAAATGTACCGGTTTTACTCAGACGCATGTCGCCTGCCTAAGCCAAACGAAAAGTACTCTGCGCACCAGCGCGCCACCGTCATGTCATGCGACGCGTTCTTTCCTTTTTCTGTACGCACTGGCTATGGTTCATTCATCTCATTCTCACGCTTTTACTTGTATTTGTTGTAAGTCACCACCACGTGGGTGAAGTCACGGGCAAATACTAGTATGTATTTTAGTATACATGCAGCATTAAAAAAAATCGGTTAATTTCGGTTAACAGAACCGGAATATATGTAAAACCAGTTTCTCAATTAACCGGTTAAAATACCCAAAAGTCAACCCAAAAGTTAACGTACGAAATTCTTTCTGCTTCGCAACCGTACTTTAGAGTATAGTTTGGATGTAGCTAAAGCTGATATAAGTGGTGTGATGGGTGATGGCACGCAGGTAAACTGATTTTTAAATGCCGACGAGGCTGTGCTTATAGCGCCATGCAGAAGCAGAATTGTAAACTCAAGTTACGTGCGTGAATGAAGAATGTGAAGTTCATGAATTGAATATGAATGGAACAAAACTAAGATTCTGGTGTTTGAAAGAGGAGATGTACAGGCGAAGTGTGAAATATGGACAAATGCGTTTACAACAGCTGGAAGATATGAGCTGCATGTGGAGAGGCGGGTAGGAGCTGGCAAAGAGGTAAACGGTGCTCTGTCCGGATTAGTATGCAGTGTGAATATATCTAAATTTGCCAAAATGGGCATCCAAATGCGGTGTTGGTGCAGACTGTATCGTACAACTCCAGAGAAAACGTGATAAATACAGTAGAAATGAGATCTCTTAAACGTATGTACGTCCTTCGCGGACTAAATAAGCAATGAAGAGATACGCACTATAACAAGATTGCAGGACAGTGTTATTGGAAAAAGGAAGAAAGGAATGAAGAAAGGAATGCTCGGGAACATAGAAAGAATGAGTGATGAGAGACAGACGAAGAAAATCTACAGAGTGAAAGTGTGTGGTAGCAGAAACTAGGTAAGACCAAGGAAGGCTCGCGAAAATCAAATAGCCAAAGTGTTAGTCAAACGTTAAAAGCACTCCCGTACTCGCAAAAGAAGTGTGCGAGGAGAATAAAAAGAAGTATACAAGCGCGATGCTTGGCACCAGTGGTGGATCCAAGATTTTGGTTTGTGAGGAGTTTGAATCCAATGAGGGTAGGGCGTTCCAGAACTCTAACATTTTTCATGGAGGGACTCAGATGCAGGGGGGGGGGGGGGCGCTAGCCGACTACCGATACAATACGATACGATCTAATACAGCGTGAGGATGTGTAGGTATGAATTTACCTTAAAACCGTTAGTGTTCGTAGGGAATGGTATCCTTGGTGGTTCGTAGTTGTACCCCTTGCTAGGGGGGAGGTATTCGTTGCCTTGCGCCGTTGCCATGACAACCAGCGATGATGCCAGCAAGCAAGATAACCACATCTGGAAAAATCACAGTAGGAAGTTAGTAGGAATCTTTAAACATCACGCTTATATGTATAGCGCTAAAATAGTAATATTAAGCCGGATATATAAACTTTTACCAAAAATGATCGATATTTACATCGATTTGGAATCGATTAAATATCAAAAGATCAACTTCAATAAAAACTAATTCATTTGTTGGGAAAAATATAAAGCGAAAAAATCTATCTTTTGTCTTTTTACTTTATTCGATTATTAAAAAATACAGGATTGTTTTCGATTATGTAAATATTTCTTAAGTTTTTGATATTTACTTCAATGTTTTTAAACTTTCACGACTTATGTGATCGATCTTCTTTCAATGTTACAACTATAAATTCAGGATCTACATTGTGTTAATATTCATATTAAGGCTAATACAACACGCAATAGCGTGATAAATAGGTATTCTTTAAATTAAATAATAAAACGATGTACATCGGTTATTTACGGTTGTAAAATATTTAAACTAATGTATATTCTTTCTCTCTGGACTGCATATGGAGATAATTTACTTACATCCGATAGACAACCAGGTATTGAATAATTTTTTAGATTTCAGGAAAAAATAGTGCTATTTTTATATGAATTTTGCACTACTACATATGTATGTAGTAGCAAAAAATGTGTTAGAAAAACGTACACAAACAATAAAAGTTAAGCGTCTGTCTGTGGTTTTGAAATATAGTTTTTCATAAGCTCATGTATATTCGATCGTAACAAAAACTCAAATATCCGTTTCTCCCATTTTTGCCTGTGTGTCTGTTTGTCTGGACTAATCTGCGAAACTAAAAATGCGGGTGAATCCGCGAGTTACAGCAAGTTTTAAATGTACGGAACAAGGATAGTACTTCAAGACCTCATACTGGCATCTTAGAAAAATCATTTCTTTGTCATTTAATATAACTTGAAATACAGTGAACAATTTGTTTTTTTTCGCTTTTAATTTAATTTCTCAAAAACCACAACTCAAGTTCATCACAATGTTCTTTTCTTAGTTTTTTTGATGTACTTATTAGATTTGAATCCGCTTCGAATTTCAAATTTAAATTCAATTCAAAATATGAAATAAATTTTAAGTAAGTACAAAGAACATTGTGATATCTAACTAAAAAAACCATTTAATTTTGTTGACCTGTGTTAAACAACATTTAGATAGATTATTTCTACATAGTATATTTTACAATGTACAAAATTATTATAATTGTGTAATGTTGAAATGAACTATAAAAATTAATGTCGAATCGACTTTACTGTTATTGTGGTATATTTTACAAAACAAAATATAGTAAGATGATACATAATAAAACTTAATGGAATTCTTGTTAACGTATACAAATACCGTGGGCTCCGTGTTCAAACCCGATAACTACAGAATTGTAACTTTTGACTTATTCAAAGAGAATAAATAGAACTTTTTGAACGATTCAATTCGTCCTACAACTAATTGCATAAAAAGATTGATAAATCGGAATACATTGTCAAAAACATATTTTTATATTATATCAATTTTTTTTGTATGTAGTTCATCTGTAAATAAATAATTTAAGGCAACAGGTGGCGGATATAGGGTTTTAGTAGAAAAGTAAAATACCGATTTTTGTTCATAAAACGCTTTTATAATTACTCAACATGGCTACTACACTTCAAGAGCCTGGATATATAGTCCAGTACAAGCGTTATTAGTTCTTCACTCTCACGTTCCATATTATCAGCGATAAGGTTGATCATATTTCAGCACGGAGAAGTCTCCAAATTTGTTTTTGTACTTACATATCTACTTCATTCTACTTTGCAGGAAAGCTACATTAGTAATTTGTTTGAAAGATTTGAGATATTATAATTAACTGTCCGTTGTAGTAAACATTACTTTTAAATTCTTTAGAATTTTGGAGATCTTATTGAAATTTTGTGCAAAAAAGTTCTTTTTCCCGATTTTTCTTACGTAAATTCAATAAATGGAAATGATATAAAGTTGAAACCAGATAACTATATTTAATTAGTCTAGGTTTTCAGTATAATACTACTGGTACATCTTTAAGGGTTAATGAACCAGTAAAGCTCCAATACTTGGTTCCACATTTTATGAAATGTTCAATATAGTAAGAATCACAAGCTGCTAAATACCACTTAATTTATATTATTTGATTCTTCCATTAAATACATAAAAAAGAAAACTTAAACTTTTTAATATACTCTTATTATTTATTATTAAAATAAAATTAAAAATATGCACTTATTGGATTATTAACTCACCAGTTCCAAGTGTTACACTTTGAATTGGATTTATCTGTTATTGTCATGAGAAAGAGCATGAAAAATATATTGCATTCGATTTTAAATCCAAAATTTTAATTTTTGTCACTTATCGGGTTAGACCGCGCAACTGTCTATATATTATGTATATAAATATAATATATAAATACACTGATCGTGGCCACAAGCGAGACACTAGGACTTGCTGGAGCTGGGGGAGAATTTAGTATACCACATAAGCTTATTTAACCAATTTAGAAATGTATTGATCTGACCGAAATAGACTCGGAGCCTCAGAAGGCAGATGTGTTAACCAGTGCGTCAAGGGGCTTGCCAAATCTATACTAATATTATAAAGAGAGAGAGAGCGAAGCTTGTAAAAGAGTAAAATGTAATAGTCTAAGAATTAATGTACAAATTATAAATAGAGATGTAATCTATATATTTATATATATAATGAAGTTATGTTTTCTTTGTGCGTCAATCACGTTAAAACTACTAAACGAATCGACATGGGACCACGACCATTCGATGCGGAATCGTTTGTAGATGGTTTAAGTCTATTCATTTTTGAACTTTTTTTTGCCCAGCGAAGCGGGCGGGAAACGGCTTGTTAATAAATAAAGATAAGAATAGTGTAGAAGTAGAGAACAAAGAAAAGGATAAGAACGAATGGAAGGTAAAATGTAGCTGGAGAAAGATACGAAAGAACGAGGTAAATAAGGAAATACAGAGAGATAAGGAAGGACCCTAACTTTACGCATGTCAGGGGAAGCAGTAAATTTAAAAAAAAATGAGAGTGAATTTTGTTATGTAGTGTGCATGACGATAACTCCGGAACCATCGTACCTATTTGAAAAATTCCTGTTCATTATTTGAAAGGTGCATTATTCCAGATGAACATAGGCTATATATTTATATTCAACCCGCACACTTATTACGTAACTTGCAGTCAACATGCGACAGCCAATATCGCGCGATTTCTGCTGTCAAAACGAGAATTTGTATAACGTAATTTGTATAGTTGCGCTAAATCTACCGCGCAAAGTCCACTTTACGGTCATAGAATAACAGATACGCAATCGTCATTCATGATACAGATTTTTTATTACAATTAGTCGCCGATAGCTTATTACGTAATTTGCAGACAGCATGTGACATCCAATATCGCGCGATATCTGCTGTGAAAACGAGAATTTTTATAATGTAATTTGTATAGTGGCGCTAAATCTACCGCGAAAAGTGCATTTTACGGTCATAGAATAATAGACACGCAATCGTCATACATGATACCGATTTTTTTACTACAATTAGTCACCGGTCACGCAGTGATCGCGTGGCTGTCGCTGTCCGCAAATTTGAGGTAATAATCTCGCCGGGCAAGTCGGGACAGGGTATTAGTACTTAGAGAGTGCGAATTGTGTAAGTTTATGTATTTGTGGAGGGTAGTCTCCAGAACTACTGCATCTATTTGAATAATTATTTTACTACTTGGAAGGTACATTATTCCACATGGGCATAGGCTATATATATTATCTATTCAACCCGGGCAAAGTCGGGATGCGCCGCTGGTATTTTATAATCGGACAGGCAATACGCAGCTATTACTGTATCTAGTTATGTGTAGGTATATACATAGTATATTTATATAGAAATTTTATACGGACTCCGGCGGCGAGACGGCGAGAGGATTGGCCTTGCACTATTGATGTGCATTGTTATGCGTGGCGTAATGCACTCAACGCTCGTACTGCACAGGTGCATTGAACCGATAGCACTGAGGTTATCAACGAATCGTTTCAGGAAAAAATATTTTGTTATTGAAATATTGTACCTATTTTATTATTTACCAACTTAAGCCTGACACACCGGTGGCTATTTTTAAAGTTATACTTCTTTTAGCATGTTATAAACAAATTGACTGAGTTTGTATGAAGCGAGCGCAGAGAATCGCACCAAGAATTACGGCATTAAGTTAGCAATGTACGATTTCCCTCGAGAGGGAAGGCTAAGGGAGATCCCTTAGCCGTAACAGCCGACGTCTTCAGTAATAGATAGACATATTATTTCATAAAAATGTCGACGTAATACATTTAATGTTTCTTGCAGAGTTATACGACAAAGTGGGATATACAGTGGGACACCAAGCCACTGAAAAATCTCGACATCACGCTACTAAATAAGCACTTATTTTAACAATTCCACATATTGCACAAGACCGTAAATGGAACGCAAAACTACGCTAATTTTACATGACAATATCCACTAAAAAACAAATTGCAAATAATTATAATGAACGCTCTACAGTTCCCATTAAAATCCCGCCAAAAAACTCCAGTTACTGGCGTTAATGTAACACATGAAATAAATTTTTAACAATAATTTATTTTATAAGTGGCCAGTGTCAATTCTTTTTTATATTAAGGAATTTTAACTTCTTACGTGCATTAAAAAGTACACACAATGACTCTTTGGCGGGAACGGGAGAAGTAAGGTTGTCATTTTATTTAGATTTTCTTGTTTTTTACATTTTTGGGAGTTTTAAAGTATAAAAGTGATAGTATATTGTGTTTTAAAGTTATGTATAAGTGGAAAGAATGGAGTAGGTCTAAATAAACAAGTGTAGCTGAAGCTCTCGCGCTCTTTCGAGAAGTCCTCTATAACTTCAGTGAAGCCTACTATCACTTTACTGGAGGACTTTTACGACAAGAAGAAAAAACGAATTTACTACGAACGTGCTTCATGACGATTCTACTTATTAATACGTGACATTGGTAAATACGCTAATATGTGCGCCATGTCATGAAGAAAGAAAAAAAAAGTACACAAGTTTATTTATCGTTAAAAATTACTCAAATTACTTTTTAAACAGAGCATTTTGAGCAAACTGACATCGATTTTTACGTATTTAGATTGTATACTAGAGTAGATTATTATTTTAAATTATATATATATACATATCTTAAATTATTTGAAAGATATGTATGTATGTAACACTTTTTGATTTTGTGACATTTAATTACCCTAATCCCTAATTAATTTATTGTCAAGTATTAATGAAACGTATATTACGTACGCCTAAACTTTAGATTAACTACTATTTCCCGTTTTTAATGTTTTTAAACTTTCACGACTTGTACACATCTTACAATATTTACTAACGCGACATAGTCTATGTCGGGTTTAATTCCCGTTTTGTCATTTAATTATAAACATTTTTTAATTAATTTTTGAGAGCCAAATCTAAGCCCATACAGACCATATTTTCGAGATTAATCAAATTGCAAAAACAAAGTTATACTTTGTGACTGAATAAATAGATTGTAATATGCAGACAGTCAAAGAGACATGGCTAAGGTTAAGGGTACTGTGCCCATTTTCCATGTCTGTAGAATCCAATATGTTCGAAGTGAAAATGATATCTTTTTAATCGCATGATCTTTCTAAGATGACTGGACGGTTACCTAACTTCTAAACACTAAAGGCATTGCAAACTGGTCTAAATCAAGAGATAATTTGAAATGAAACAATGGCATTTCGTAACCTTTAACATCACACGCGTGGTCGAATTGCTCTCTCTTCTACCATTTTTGATAAGCGGACGGTTCAGTGCGGGCGGAAGCGGAAGTTCATGAATCGCACATATAGCGTATTCTATGAAATATGTTATATAGATACACTACACTTCAATACTTTGAACTTGAATTTGACTTTGGCTAAAGTCAAATCAATTTGTTCAAGTAAACCCAATTACAAGGTATTTTTGAACGTCAAATCTACTTTAGCTCGGTTCAAATAGAAAACCTGGACACTGAGAAGAACCGACAAGAAACTCAGTCGGGTAACATTTTTTCAACTTCATTTTACAAAAGGTTTATTAAAATACAATATTTTCATTATGCCAGTAAACGCATGTGCAGAGAAGATCATTTCCAGGCTATTGTTTTATCTTCAATGAAATCGTTTATTTTATAGTATGATTGTCTAATCAATGTACGTTTTATAACCAATCTAAATGTATTCTCTGTTAATTGAGTAATTTCCTGAGGAACTTTGTTATAAAAACAGTTACCCAAAAATGAAACATTTGACTTATGTAATTTAAATTTTGGAATAACCAATTTATCATGACCTAGGGTTTCCATACCATTAATATCGCCTTTCTTTTTAACCAGATCTATATTTTTCCTCGTATACATAATAATTTCAAAGATGTATAAAGACGGCAAGGTGAGGACATCAATGTCTTTTAACTTATGTTAGTTAAATAAATGAGAAATTGAATTAGTAATTTTGATTTTGCCTGACCCATTGGTGTGCTGGCAGAGCATCTGTCGTTCTTGGATCTCAGTTAGGTCGATTCAAGAAACGGATTTGTGTAATTTAACTTGGAGTCTGGGTATTGCTGGGAGGTACTACAATTCGTTATTTGATACCGATAGTACAAGCCTCATACTACATACTCATACATTATATAATATAACATATTATATATAAATTTATATATATAATTTTACACCAACACGCACTCATATGTAACTGTATACACACACACAAACACACACACACCACACACAAACGCTACCTACCTACCACAATATTTTAAAACCAGTCTGTTTGTCTGTAACAGCACCGAACCACTGGCTTTCATAACACAGGATTTTCCTATCATGAAGGGCAGGGGAAGATTTTTGTACACGACTGGCCACTTGTTTTTGTAAATACCTATAGATTAGATGTCTATGATATTATCAATATTATGTAAAGGTACTCTCAATCTCTCTTGTGACGCAGAGTTTTTCCAAAGTGATAGGATACTTCCAAATTTGTTGTCAAACATTAATAGTGTTTTTGTAAATTCTATTCAATTAAGTTATTATTATTATTATTATACTTAATTTGAGATCACACTACTTAATTACATACATACATGCATATCCTTACGTTGTATCGCTAACGGGGTATTCAGGTATTCAGAGAGGAACGAGCGCAAGCGTCGCAGTCCCTACATACATCTTTTGCCTTCCCAAATCTCATCATTCTCCTTACACAATTTCGTCTAGGTTTGCGAATGCTTTTGACATTTCCGCCAGTTAACACTCTGGCTATCTGACCTTTAAAAGTTAGCGTTGGTCTTTATATCTTCTATATTGTCATGTAAGACTAGCGTCACTTTGTTCGCGTTTTTTATTTTTAAAATACCCTATGTTCTTCCTCAGGATTCAAGCTATCTCGACACCACATTTCATCACAATCGGATGAACGATATAGCTGCCCATAAAATACGAACAAACAAACATTATTTTTTATGTATTGGATACTAACTGATGCCCGTAACTTCGTCGGCGTTTTTTTTTTAAATAGCTTATGTCCCCAGAATTCAAGCTATCTCCATACCAAATTCCATAGAGGATAGCAGCCCATAAAATATGAACAAATAAGCAAATGAAATAACAAACATCGATTTTTACATATTAGATTAAATACATCCTCGCGCTGTATCGCTAACGGGGTAGTCAGATAGGACGAATTAAATAATAAATACAAAAAAAGGTTACCCCTATGATATGCTCATTGCTGGTTTTTCCGCTCTCCTAAGAAATAGATTATAGAAACGTCATTAAAACAGATAACACTAAATAATCATCGTTTATTATTATTATTATTATTTAAAATAAGAATGAAGAGATACGCAGTATGACAGGCTTGCACGACAGGAGTGTTATTGAAAAAATGAAGAAAGAAATGCTAAGATGGTTCGGGCACATGGAAAGAATGAGTGATGAAAAACTGACAAATAAAATCTATCTATAGAGCGAAAGTGAGTGGTAAAAGAGGCCAAGGAAGACCAAGGCTGACTTATGATATGAATATCAAATAGCTAGAGTGTTATCCGACGGAAATGTCAAAACTCGTATACATAGGTGAAAATATGTGAGAAGAATGACGAGATTTGAGGAAGCGAAAGAAATATGTAAGGAACGCGACGCTTGGCGCTCCGTCCTCTCTGACTACCTCGTTGGGGATACGGCGTGAAGATATGTGTGTATGTATTATGTGTACGTCTCATTATCATGACTTTCACCCATCCTAAATGTAGCACTGCGTGAAGATTTTTACGAATTACGATTTCTTTTCTCAGTTGCGAATTATCTGAGATTAATTAAAAAAATTATAACGCACCGCTGTTCGCTTGTACTGAGACCACATTAGGTTTAAATATAGTTCAACCGCTAATTAGCGAGATGATAAATGCGTCAGATGAGATTTTGTCTATTGTGATTGGTGAAGTGTGGACACTGTCCCAGTTTTACAGATTAAATTACGTATTATGTACGTAATAAGTAGATCTTTTGACGGGAACGGAAATGAGATAGACGTTAATTTCAGATTTCTTGTTTCTTGCGCAGTCTTCCTAAGTGCAGAAAAAGTTAAAATATTATTAACCCTGATAAAAACAATAAAGGGACTTTTTGGCGGGAACTAGAGAAGTGAGGTTGTCATTTTATTTAGATTTTATATTTTTTACATTTTTGCGTTTTGAAGTAATAATATATTGTCTTAAAGTTCTGTATAAGTGAAAAGAATGGAATAGGTCTAAATAAATGTTTATTTATTTAGACCTACTTCATTATTTATCTAGACCTACTCCAGCAGAAGTTCTCATGCTCTTCCAAGAAGTTATGTATGTATGTATGTATGTATGAAGATATGTATGTATGTATGTATGTGATATGCATGTATGTATGTAAAAGTACTCGCATACTTAGGCGAAAATGTGTGTATGTATGTAAGGACCGTGACACTTGGCGCTCTGTCCTCTCTTACTGCTCCGTTAGGGATACGGCGTGGCGATATGTATGTATGTGTCATTTAAAGCAACGCAAAGTCCTTCCTTTTTATATTCGTGATTATGGTGTCAAGAAAGTTAATTCGTGTTGTGCACCACCCATTGTTGCAGAATTGAAACGTGTTGGCACATTAATTCGTGACTGCAGCTTCTAAAATTATTATTTTTGTATAATTGAAGGTATTTAGCGGTTGTTAAAGATATTACCGAATATGACGAATGTGCAGGATGTTTGGATGTTAGTATGTTACGTTACTTGTTGTAAATATATACGTACATATCCTCGCACTGTATTCTTAACGGGCTAGACAAAGAATATGGACTACCTAGACCAAGTATTGCGGTTTCTACTAGGGTTGCCAATAAGTTTAAAAAAGTATTTTACGGTAAGAGTAACGAATAGGCAAAGATTTCTATTCGTTACTTATTTATTTTTATAAAAACTGTTATTTTTTGCACTTCTTTAATTTTTGGACTATTTTTTGTCTACAATAACAGTGTTACGTGCTTTATTGTATTCAATTTTTAAATTAATGTAAATCAAAAGCTCATTTCCAGACAGAGGCGCGTTCGACTCACTTCGTATCAGTCGAAACTACAAATGTTACAAAATAAAGATTGATCTATCCAATATTAATAATATTTTATAATAATAATAATTATTATAATATTTTTGCGTACTATATATTTCTTCACCAGTATATTGTACACAGACTCGAGATACAGTACAATACTATATGTTATAGTACGGTTGGTAACCTTAGTGGGTCTTCAAATCTCATCATTTTACTGATAAATTTTCGCTGAGATATGCGAGTGCTTTTGATATTTCCGTTGTAACGTTATAACGTACATCTTATTTAATAATTTAATTTTTGTAATATAATCTTGGATTTTAATATAATAACAGTTAGGAAAGTTTATTTTAATAATCAAATATAATAAACAAATATAAAATTAGTTATCATAGGAATACATAAATTTGTCTCTGCGTTGAAAAACTAAAATACGAGTAATCTGTGCGACAGTACTTCTTCTCGCTCGCTATGCGCCGAGGCACTTAGTCGTTCTACCGCCATTGAGTTTGGAATTCCGCGCGAGACGTAACAAACTGAATGCATTGACGGCGCTCAAAAATTGATATTGTTGCTTTGTTTGCTTTTATAAAAATATTTAAAAGTATACTAATCAATACGGAATATATTGATTGTTATTATCTTCGTTCTCCGGCGTACGTAATTTACGTGGGAACATTATTATTTATTATAATTATCACCTCATCTTATTGGGTAAGTGAAGAACGAATTTATTTATTTTGTGAAGCTAATTGTAACAGCCATTTTAACTTAATATTAATTTCGATGTAACGATAACATTTTTTTCTTTATATATATTTTAAATTGTAAACTCCTGTCTAATTGTTGAACACCGCCACCTTACCTACTTTATTAGCTTTCGTTCGTTCGATCTGTGCTTGCGGCGGTAGTTCAACAACAGAAATTTTTGAACACGAACTGATGCGCTGGATGCTACGTTCTAGGATCCTCACTACGGGTTCAGTAGTGCCCCGACATCTGCTCTGTCGGGTGTATACTGCTGAACCGCGCGACTCCAGCTGCATCACCAACTTCCGGCATCGGTTCGTCCGCCGACCGCGGACAGTCAGGGAAGTGCTGTGCTGCGAGGCAGGGACATTAGACGGGCGATCAACCCCGACCCTGTGTCCTGTGTATCCCGTTGAAATAAATTTGTGTTTGCGTTTCTTTATTTCTGTAGCCGCCACACCGTTAGCTAACACTCTGGCTATTCGATCGTCATAAGACAGCCTTGGTGTTACTAGACTTTTGCTACCATCCACTTTCGCTCTGTAGATTTCATTGTCAATCATTAATCACTCACGCATTCTTTGTGCCTGAACCATCTAAAAACTATATAACTAATTAGTTATACAGTTTCCTTGCATATTACAATTATGTACAAAAATAAATTTTGAACCATTTCTGTGCGAAAATGTGATCAAATCGCGACAGCGAAAATCAATTGCATTGATGCTATCATACAGATTAAGAACGAATTATTTTGTACTGTGCTACAAAGAAAGGCTAACGTAAATCAATAAGTAATGTCGGTCTGTACTGAACATTAAGTTATTTGAGCTCGAATCACACTTGACCGCTATAAACACACTAGTTATAACTGTAATGAGTATTCTAATATCACATTATTATTAACTATTATAACATGGGTCACGTATCCATATAAAGTAACGTATTATTTAATATATTGAATAGAGCAATCATGCTGACATAGCATCGACAAATGGGATGTAACTAAATACATCCAATGTCGCCCCTTGACCTGTGTGGAGATGCCTTTAGCGACAAGCAAGTTCAGTTTTTAATTTTTAAAAAGCTTGCAACCATAACACTCCATTCAGCCTTACAACCCACACATTTACAACCGATTGTTATCGCACTCATTCGACTTTAGATTTACTTTTTGTAATTCGCGTATCGAATAATTATAAAACAAACCACGAAAGGTCAGAATGTACTTATTTGCTTTATTATTTTGGCGTGAGAAATTCGCGTTGCGTCAGAATAGTAAAAAGGTAATGATTATTTAATTACGGGCTGTATGTGTGTTGTCTTGGTCTTAATGACTGGCCATGATGATATTGCATCTGTCAAATTTTGCCGCGAAAATTTATTGTTTTTTTTCTATCTTAGGTAAGTTAACCTAATCCATAATACCGCATATAAAAATATAAAAATGCATATGTGTAATAATAATGATTTACTCAATATTTCTTTAATTTACATGATTTTTATGTCAAACGTTAGATATGAAATGTTATTTAAGCATTGAATTATTGAATGACTATAAATTACGTACATCCATAATAAATCTGTTGCATGACAGATAAATTGAGTTTGTTTTAAACCTTGTGCATTACAACTAAGTGAGTAGTCTATATCATTAGGTTGTTAAATATAAGAACGAGAAATATATATAATAGCAATAGAATTAGAAATTCAAACTACGACTTTTACTTGAAATTAATATCAAGGTAGTCAATAAATAACATTTTCGTTATTATTTTCACTCAGTTAATAGTACGTTTATATACATTTCTACAAAAATAAAAAATATAGTCATCTATTCTCCTCACCCCCGTTAATCCATAAACCGTGGTAAACCCTGCGTTTATGTAAGCTTTAATATATCAAATAGAAATATCAATTATTAAACATGTATATTATTACAGTAACAATACAGGGAGAGCAAGCAGTACATATATTTACAATTAGTATCTTAAAACTTAAAACCACAGACAATGAAAACATAAGACGTCCACGTCGCATGCTTCAAAGTCAAAACTACAGTTTGGCTATAAATGCGACACATATTTGCAACGAATAAATCACAAATGGATCGAATGACATTTCGCTACAAACCAAGCGATGACTGCATCGTATTTAACTTAATATTTTTTAGCTATGAATGACCTTATGCCGTTATAAAGGTTATATGTAATTGATGTAAATGTTGAAATTGTTTTTAATAGCAATCGCCATATAAGTTTTTGTTTATATTACGGGGAAGGCGAATAATTTCATATTGAAAGTAGATGGAGGGCCATGGACGTTCACAAGATCTAGACTAAGAAAACAATTTGGATTTCTAATGTGCTGACAACCCCGAAAACTAAGAAAATATGTAGAAAAGAAGGCTGACTTCCTCCTCATGCTTAACGAAATTGTCTACTCTCGGCCGGATAGGTAGGGTTGTTGTGTTGGGAGTGCGATGAAGCGATCTCGTTTAATTATACATTTAGTGTATAATAATGAAAAACAATGCGCACATATTATGTTTTTCATGTTTCTCGCATCTCGCTTGCACTAATTACTTAACAGTTGAAGTAAGCGAGATGTCAAATCCTTAAATCGAGTTTAAATAGTTGGTGCAAGCCATATCTAGTCTGGTTGTTACTGTTAGCTCCCCCAATTTAAACTGTGGTGCCTATAATGAGGTTAGCGCTTGGTTTTTAGGAACACACAATTAGAATTATCGTTCGGAGTTTAAAAAAATGTAGCCGGACTAGCTTATCTTGGTTGTTTCTTTTTTGAAATACCGTGGAGTTGCGAGGAGTCTATATTCTTATTACGTCTTGTGAACTTTGATATAATACTTCCGTAGACATAGTGTGTCATCCAAAGAAGATAACAAGGAAATTTTCTATTGTATAACCCATGAAATATATTCGACACGGGTCATTTATATTGTTCACTTACTAGGTGATATTTTGACAAGTTTATTATATTTGATAGTTTGTGTTTGATCCTACGGTTAATAAGCTATTGTGTGCAGTTAACTGAATAACGTTTCTCTTTTGCTGACATTTGGCTTGGTCCAGAAGCTATGTAACTTCAAAAATGACACAGATACTAGCGCCGCCTCGATGAGTGGCGGCGGCGAGTTGTACTATCGTAAATGAATTTTATGAAGTTTCGCTAAATATAACAATCCAATCTAAATAAACGAGTTTTATTTATCGTAATTATCTCAGAAGAAGTTAAAATACTCTAAGACGAAATATCAACTGAGATGTTTACTCTTAAAGCAATCCCCGACAAACTCGCATCTAAGATCACTTCACTTCGCTCCTAGAATGTTCGGTTTAGAGAATTCCATTTGAAGGTCAAGTGAGTTCGAATGCGAAGTGGGGTGAATTGTCGAGCGAGTCTTGGGTGATTTGAGTTTTTACAGAATTGCACGGCAGTTTATTCCTTAGGAGTTTTTGGCGGGATTTTATGAAGAGCGATTGGGCGTTTATTTTAATTATTTGCAAATTGTTTCTAGTGGATTTTATGATGTAAAATTGGTGTAGATTTCCGTCCTAATGTCTACGCTGTTGTGTATTATGTGGAATTGTTGAAATAAATGCTTATTTAGTAGTGTGATTTTGAGTTTTTTTTTAATGTCTTCGTCTGCCTCAGCGGACCCTGAAAGCCTCAATATATTTGTCGCCAAAAACTTCAGGAAATGTATTACGCCGAGATTTTAATGAAATAATATGAAGAATTTATCTATTTATCACTGAAGACATCGGTTGTATGTGCTAAGATCCATTTACCTTCCCTCTTAAGGGAGAACCGTACTTACTACGTACTTACTCGTAAATGTATTTCAAACCTTATTATACAATTGTCTTGAGTACGACGTGAAAATAGAACTAAATTACGATTAAGTAAGGTAACCGGTAATTATGGTAGACTCTAATTGTAGCTTGCTGTACTTGCAAGAAGCATTCGTGATAAACTTTCGACTTAAGAGTGTTACGTTTTCTTGTTATGTAATGATTTACGAAATATTTTGAATATATTCGTAATAATATATAGACATATATGATAACAATAATATTGAAATACGTGCGGTGTCACCCTTGCGGACAAAACAAGCAATGAAGAGATACGCAGTATGACAGGGTTGCACGACAGTGTTATTGTAAAAATGAAGAAAGGAATGCTAAAATGGTTCGGGCACATGGAAAGAGTGAGTGATGAAAGAATGACGAAGAAAATCTAAAGTGCGAAAGTGAGCGGTAAAAGAAGCCAAGGAAGACCAAGGCTGACTTATGAAGATCAAATAGCTGGAGTGTTAGCAGACGGAAATGTCAAAAGCACTCGCATACCTAGGAGAAAATGTGTGAAGAGAATGATGAAATTTGAATAAGCGAAAGAAGTATGTGAGGATCGCGACGCTTGGCGCTCCGTCCTCTCTGACTACTCCTTTAGGGATGCGGCGTGAAGATATGTAATATATGCACATATACAAATGACTAAAATTGAAGCGTTTTCTGTGAATTACAGGCTTTTAATAAACTCATAATACGGTTAGTTATATGCTACCAAAACCCTAACTCGTGTTGTTTAAATTTTGGTCTGTCTGAATGCCGAAAGAATTTATAGTACATTAACGTTCTGTCCACAGCTATTAAATAGTACAGGATATTTGTAATCGAAATTCTGTTAAGACGTTTCTGAGTTATGATGATCAAATAGCCAAAGCGTTAGCTGACGGAAATGTCAAAAGCACTCGCATACCTAGACGAAAATGTGTGAGGAGAATGATGAGAGCTGAGGAAGCGAAATAAGTATGTAAGGACTGTGACGCTTGGGGCTCCGTCCACTCTGACTACCCCGTTAGAGATACAGCGTGAAAATACGTATGTATGTATTAAGGAGATATTTGAGGCTTGTTATTTCTTCTCAGTATAGATTTCTACTTTTTCTTTTACAGTCCAGTAGATTTTCAAAAAGATATATTCAAAATTACATAGATTCTCTCTATGTACATAGAAGTAACGCAACCTTTTAACCCGTTTGAGGTTGATTTTTCAAAATAGGCCAAATACGTGTTTAAATATTTAATAAAATGCCTGTTTGTTTACACAAAGTTGTGTCACAGCACACACATAACAATGTATATGTATGTGTGCGCTAATGTGCAAGTGTCGTGGCACGCACACAACGTTAACATTTAGGGTGAATACGAGTCACCCTTGGGGACAGGATAAGCAAAGAAGCGATATGCAGCAATGACAGGGTTGCACGACAGTGTTATTGTAAAAATGAAAGGAGTGCTTAGATGGTGCGGGCACATATAAAGAATAAGTGATGAAAGACTGACGAAGAAAATCTACAGAGTGAAAGCTAGTGGTAAAAAAGCCAAGGAAGATCAAGACTGACTTATGAAAAGCAAATAGAAACATCAAAAACATTGGCATACTACAACTATAGCCATTAAATTATTAAAACTTTCGTGAGACATTATTAACGCACTAATTATTGAATACGGCTTTACTCACGTGTAATCGGTATAGGTACCGACTAGTTTCGGACCGTTTCGCACTCATGTGCGAGACGGGGCGCGGCCGCGAACTCATCCCACTCACTCTGATGATGGACCTCCAATAGGTCCGAAACTAGTCGGTACCTATACCGATTACACGTTAGTAAAGCCGTATTCAATAATTAGTGAACTATAGCCATGGTCAAAAAAATGTCAAAAGCACTCCCATACCTAGGCGAAAATGTTTGAGGAGAATGATGAGATTTGAGAAAGAGAAAGAAGTATGTAAGGACCACTATGCTTGGCGCTCCGTCCTCTCTGACTACCCCGTTAGGGATACAGCGTGAAGATATGTATGAATACAAGTGATTATTATAGCGCTATTTTGAGTCGCAGGTGACGCGAACACGCGACCGCTTCCGCTTGTTTTTAATTGTTCTAATTAATTTTAGTTATTCGAATCTAAAGGTATTGTTCTTCAACTTAACTACAAGAAATTTTTAACATAATTTTTTTAATATTGATTAATTATAATTATGCGCCAGACGATATACACTAATTATCTGATCTCAAACTAGGGTATTCCCTGTGCTATGAGAACTAGACGACGACTACTGGGGGCGTCTCCCAGTACACCCAGACCTGAGACAATCTAGAAATGTTCATTTCCTAAATTGACCCGACCGGGAATCGAACCCGGAACGTTCCGCGATTGGTTTACATCTAAACCACTGCGCCATATAGGTCGTCAAATTCAATATTATAAGTCAATATTCTATACTATATGTATAACTAAACGGGATGCGTTCCGCATCTCACAACCTACGTATCCATCCGGCCGAGAGTAGCAATTCCTTTACGGACGATGCGGGAGTCGGACTTCTTCTATACATGTTCTCTGGTTCTGTCATTAATTGCATTTTTATTTTTTCGTTCCAACTTTGACACCCGTATTCAACCCTTTAGGGGTTGCATTTTCAAAAATCTTTTCTCAGTACTTGCCTATGTTATATGAATTTGTGCCTTTATGCAACAAGTTTCTAGACGAGCGGTTTAGGCTATGCTGTAATATTTATCTATATATAAAATCCACATATAAGAGCGCGTTTATACAGATATCTTATGTTTCAACAAATACTCCGTACCGTAATCTGTTAATGTGAAAGTTACAAACACGCAATAAATAACAATAACATTTTAATATCGCGTTCTATAGAATAATAAATGATACAGACAGGTCGTTCGAAATTCGAAAATGTGTTATACGAATAATGCGCCAGACAATGCGCCAGACGCCAGACGATACACACAAAGCATCTGATCTCAAACTAGGGTATTCCCTGTGCTATGAGAACCAGACGACGACTACTGTGGGCGTGTCCCAGTACACCCAGAGCCGAGACAATCTAGAAAAGTTCGTTTTCTAATTTGACCCGACCGAGAATCGAACCCAGAACCTTCCGCGCTTGGGTCTAAACCACTGCGCCATTTAGGTCGTTTAATGTAATAATTACATTAAACACGACATATAAATATGTATAATGCATAGACCATAAAAAAACTCCAGACGCCACTACCGAGTAGCAGCGGTGCGGCAAATCGAATAAGCTGATTCACCTTGTACATACGGCACACATTTATTATCAGATAATCTAATCAGTCGCCATTTCGTTAGAAAACAGCACGCGCACATCTATATTTTATTTTATTTGATTTTATAAAAGTCAAACGAAAAAGTTTGACTGCATATTGAAAAGTACTTCTATATATTTCAGTTATCTATGTCAATAAATTTATCCTGTTTCTATTTCAACTACCTAATCACATAAAGTCGTATCTACAGGTATAATACATATTATAATCTATGTCTACTTCTGTTTAAACAAGAATTTATAATCATATAAGTTTTACTCAGACACAATAAACGTATTTATTCACTGTCGACACTCGAACAGCAGGGGTTTCATTGTATTTCACTCTGATATATCGATTAAGCTTATCGATTGTACCATCGATATTCCATATCCTTTTTAGATCAAGTATGGAGATATTTATAAATATCTGTACACATAAAGAGTCTAGAGGTAATCAATTCTGTACATTGAAGATATTAAAGAAAAGAATGGTTTGTCTTTTTATTCATTAGCCGTATAGAACTTATTGAATGAATTTTGGCGAATATTTGTCATGATTTTGGTTTATATACCGGTTAAAATAAAATAAAGTAATAATTATATAAAATGACAAATATTGTGTAATAAAATTTTACAGATGATATCTATTATTTTTCTTTCTTAAAAATTTAAAAAGAGTTTTTCTAGTAGTTTATAACTTTTAAAAATTTGAAATTGATGTATATAATGTATTTCAATCATAATATTTAATTTATTTAACAAATTAGTGCATACATATGAAAGATATATTGCTAAAAAAAAATCAGAGAAACATTTTCATTCATTTTATTTTTATTTTATTTTAATTTCCTAAAAGTATCTGTTGTCAAGTGTACTTACGAACAAAGTTCTTGAAAGATAAATTGACGCTTGATTATAACTGGCAGCTTTTAGTAAAGCACGAAAGCAAACTATAAATTTTCACCAGACGTGAAGATGTGAAATCTCATATCTGTGCAGGAACTGGTATATCAAAAGAGATTGCTGGTATGAGTCGTGTACGGAACAGACGTCCCTAATATATACGATGACATGTTATCAAACAAAGCTATCCATATATGGAGACGGCTTTTTTAAACATTACATTAAGTAGCCTTCAATTTAAAAATGGAATGGCAAACTTATGGAATAACTTTGGTATCTGCCTGTAACAGCTGATTTGAAACAGTTATAGTAAGCAGTACGTTTTATTATTAATAATAATAATGAATATTGTGTACATAATATGTATGTAATATATCGGACATTACGTTGATATCATGACTCCATATTAAGTATTAGGCTTATATTAATGTGTACAACGAACTGCGGGAACATCTAGTCACATTCAGATTTCAAGACATTAAGAAAAATTTGTAATTAATAATTAAATGTTAAAATATTTTAGGCTGCATAAGTTTTTCGTTATATTTATAATAAGTTTTTATTTGTTGGTTACTATAAAAAAAAGTGTAAAAATGTATTTTAGCTATGATTTGATGCTCTTTCTGCTCCAAATAAAAAACGGCGTTATGTTACGTATGTACATATCTGTTACTTAAACTATAAATCATAAAATATTGTATTATAAAATGCATAGTTAATTCACGTATTAAAGACTTAAACGCGTTTGGTGAACTTACTTTTTTGTTCATCTATATTCTGTACTAATGGTATGAAGAGGTAATATAATAATATAATATACTCAGACATTTACGAAAATATGAAGCATTTCACACGTGTTTCATATTTTTGTAAATTTCCATTCATAGAAGTGGCGAGGGGATTGATTGTATAAAACTGTTTGTTAAGTTGTCATGGGTAAACTCCTACATAGATTTTTCGGAAATTTACAATGGAAATATGTGAAAGTAAGCCTTTGAAAGGATCGTATGCTACTTTTGTTTACATCCATGAGGACGAAGTCGCGGGCAAAAGCTAGTTTAAAACAAAAAATAGATAAAAATACAAAAGCGTAATCATTTCACAAATCATACAAAATCCTTTGTATGCTCTCTGGTGCGTTTAACCAACACTTGGACATCCTTAATATGATTAGTGCTTTGGGTGAATGATTTCTACAGAGAAGGGTTTTTAGCAATTTCGTTATCATTGTATCCGACGAAATGTAATATGATGCATGGGCGTACCCAAAGAGGGCAGGGGATAGTAGTTGCCCTCCACTGGACCTGGACTGTCACTACTGGGCTCTTTCCTTTTTTCATACATTTATCTGATTAGTATGTCTTTGCTTAAGTATGCGTAGGCACTGTCTTGTATTTTCCATGGTATTTTTTGCTCGCTATAAGCTTATTAAACATGCCTTATTTGGACTTGTTATAATGATATGGAGTAGGATTTTATCTTCTTGGAAGCGAGGTTTATTCAAATTAAATCGCCGGTGTTCGCTCTGTTGTCGGTACGTCCTACTCAGCTAGCAAAAAATTCCCCAGATTTCAAAATTCGCATCGAGGTCTTTAAATCATATGTATTAGAGAGTATGCGTCAGAAGTCAATCTTTGACGAATTTTTTGAATAAACAAGGAGAATTTCGAAAGTTTGCAGTTATGGAAGTTTACTTTTGAAATAAATAATTAATATGTACCTAATCTAATAAATGCACGTTTCAGATTTGTCCCCCTCAGGCCAAAATCTGGGTACCCCGGTGAGATGATGTGATATGACTGAGATGTGATGTTATGTATACTTATGAGTCTAACCGCATAAATAGCACCATTTTACTCACAGATTCTACCGTTATTGTGTACCGGGGACGAGAATAAGATAGCAGATGAAATTTCTTGTGCCCGCCACACACGAACAAAAATGCATGACCAAGTCCGTCCAATTTTTATGAAGCGGAGGTTGGATCAAGTAAATTTGATCGTGTGTGGCATTGTAGGGGCGTCATGCAAAACAGCGCTTCATGCTAACTGAACGGGCTTGATTAAGTATACTTGATCGTGTGTGGCGAGGCACGACAGCTTAGTTCTGTTGCTATATATTGCAAGTGTCTGTGGGCTCCAGAGCTCTTATTACTTTGCTGCTGCTTTGTTGGCTGTTTGCTCGTTTGCATTCTCCGTAGCGTGTGTATAAAAATATTTTTAGTAAAATCCTTCTCCATAACATTATACCCGACGAAATATGGACTTGTAGCAAAACTCGGGATAACTACAAATTGACATATTACATTGTTAATGCACAGACGTATGTAATGTTGTGTAAGGCGTCCCGTATACGCAATCATATTGTTTGATAACATAATGACGGCAGACCAACATGATATTTACTAGCTATAAGTGAAGCTTTAAGGACTTGCGAAGTTTATAGTGTAATGTCAAAGTGTGGCAGTAAACTGACAACTGTATATTTTTATAAAATAAATTGCATATATTTGTAAAGTTTTATTCGCAAAAAGGAGGAGAGGAGCTAGGGATGTGATAGATGATAGAGATGATATCGTTACGCCCTCGATCACATATAGAATCTTAGATTAACAATCAACGATCCATAAACGTCCAAGCCAAAAGTGCACTCAAATGATTATTTGAGTGCACTTTTGTTATAGTAGTAATCGAAAACGCTAACAGCAAAGATGACAAAGTACGTACATAGGGGATCACATATCCCCGATAGGGATACAGCGTGAAGATGTCAAAGTGCTCGTTCAAAAATTCTAAAATCAACAGATTCTTATTTTCAATAAATACATTAAACAGGTTGATTTACGTGTTCATAATTTCGTTATAATAATAACGTTACATAGCTCTTTCAAATCGTGAACATATTTTTCAAATATTGCCTGACGATATATGTCTTATCCTTGTCACTTTTACGTAACAAATGAAAATGACTTAAATAACGATGGAAAAGTATTATGTGAATGATATTTTAAGCACGAAACGTAAGATCACATTTTAAATATTTTTATTAATAACCTTCGTTTCAAGCCATACAAGGATCTTTTACCAGCTTTTACAGTCTTATGCTTTGATTGTAAGGTCTATTTTAAATTAACACAATATTTCCGATAATACTATAAGATATTAGATATATATTATCTTATAGTATTATCGGAAGATATATATATATATATATATGTCAACTCCGACAATAATTTGTTTAGATTTTACAGAAGATTTTGTATCTAGTTTTTTATTTGTGATCGAAGTGTTACACATTATAACATGAACCTGCCCAATACCGAATATATTCTCACCTCAACCTAACGGCAGAGACGAGGACGTCCCTCACGACACGCCTTGGGCCTCAAGTTTCAAGACTCAAGTTCTATCACGTCGTACTACACGTGCACACGAGGGCCTTTAGCCGCATAGTAAACTTGCCATGTAAAATATTAAATACGAGAATCGGACTTCAGCCATCACGTCAGCCGGTGGGGTTATTACCTAAAAATTTGCAGACAGCGACAGCCACGCGATCACTGCGCGACCGGTGACTAATTGTATTAAAAAATTGATATCATGTATGACGATTGCGTATCTATTATTCTTTAACCGTAAAATGCCCTTTTCGCAGTAGATTTAGAGCCACTATACAAATTATATTACTCAAATTCTCATTTTGACAGCAGATATCGCGCGATATTGGCTGTCGCATGCTGTCTGCAAGTTACGTTATAAGCGTGCCGGTCTGCTAGTGGTTCGGCCCTCACTCGAGCAGGATGCTATTAATATTCACGCAGGTGACGATAATCCCCTGGCGAAGCTCAAGCAGTCGACCATCTGGCAGGATGCCTTCTGCACTTGCCCCAACGCGGCCATTGACGCTGTAAAGCCACTAGGGCTATCAGCAAAGAGAAGAGTTTTTTGTCTGTATGAGTCCAACACTACTCAGTCTGCGTAGAGTCCAGCTGAGTATCCGTGGAGATTATTACCCTTATCAGAAACCAAAAAACGCTTAATTCTACTGGGAGCATCTTGTAGTGACCACGTATTTGTTTGGTCATTGCAATTAGTACGCGTAAGGTGTGAATAGTGTGAAGTTATGTGTATACGTTAAGCAATTGGTAAAAAGTATACGCGGACTTTTTGGCAGGAACGGGAGAAGTAGGGTTGTCATTTTATTTAGATTTTCTATTTTTTACATTTTTGGGAGTTTTGAAGTACAAAAGTGATAGTATATTGTGTTTTAAAGTTCTGTGTAAGTGAAAAGAATGGAGTAGGTCTAAATAAACACGTCTAGCTGAAGTTCTCGCACTCTTCCAAGAAGTCCTGTAAAACTTCAGTGAAGTCTACTATCACTACTGGAGGAGTCTTAACGTTATAGATAACGATTCTACACTATTACAATACGTGACATTGGCAAATGCGCTAATCTGTGCGCCACGCCATAAAGAAAGAAAAAAAAAAAGAAGTATACGCGTTAAGCAATTGATAACCTAATTTCAATAGAATTTTCAATAGAAATTGTTAATTCGTAATACCTACTCAGAATTGATTGTTTTAATTGCAAAGGGTCTTAATGTGATCACATTATTCTTCTTTAGTTGTATTTGGATAAAAAATACTTTTAAAACAATGTTGCATATTCTCACGAAGTGTTGTTCATTTACATTTACAATAACAATCGCTATTGTGGTTACGAAATTTATTTCGGTAGTAATAATATAACAATGTTTTGTGTTTTTTGGATTCGTGATAAAATATGCAAATATTTGAAACATTTGGAGCTTAGTTTGAAGATGAGAATCATATACAAATTACCAAGTTTGGATTGCTACAAACAGACCGATTGTACAGGAGCAATAAGATGAAAGTTTTAACAACGAATGTCCAATTGAACTGACTCGTTGGTGTAATATTAGTGCATCTACCTTCACTAGTGCTGCCTCTATTGAACAATCAGCGAGAAAACTACTGTTGGTGGCAAAAAAAAGTACCATCATGGCACCGTAATCGCAGTCCGTAATCGCGCGATGGTCTTGTGTCTATACGAATTTTTGATACTAGTCGCGTTGATTGTCGGACAAACTATTTATGAAAGGAACATTGATAAATTGCCTTCGAGTGCTCGATCGAACGAGCACCTTTGACATCCAGACTACACGCCAATTCAGATAGGTTCGTTTCTTAATATGATGTAGCGGGGAATCAGACGAAATCCTTTAAATCAGCACGATGTAGAGGAGAATTTTAAATTTGCCCATAATGTTTGGGTTTCAAACGTATGGACTCCACCTATAACTCAAATTACTATCGCTCATGTTTATATATTATAAATGTACTAGCTATTGCCTGGAATGTCGTCTACGCGGAATTTAAAAAAGTAGTCTATGTCTTTCCTCAAGGCTTAGTCTATTCCCATTCTAAATTTCATTAAAATCGGTCCAGCGGTTCAGTCGTGAAAACTGAAAACGTAACAGACTAACAGACAGGCACTGAACTTTTGTGTTTATAATATTAATAGTTATTACCCGCGACTCGACTGGAGGTTGAAGATGCAGTGAAATGCCCCACATAATTGCGATTCTTTTTTTTTACTTCCGTTCCATGTGATGAGTTCCTACAATATTAAGCTATTTTCCGCTCAAAACTAAAAAAAACACAAATTGACATGTGTTTCGCTTTTTAACGAAGCGTCCTTAGGACATTCCAGAGATCAGACTCGGTCAGTTAACTCTTCGGTGCTGATTCTAAACTGGTTTATTACCCAAATGTCTGGTGCTAACGACACGGTGCTGATTAGGTGACCGCTGATATGTGGCTGATCTCAGGAATGTCCTAAGTATGTTTCGTTGAGAAGCGAAACGGTGAAAGCGAAAAACGATTTCGTTAAGGACAAAATAATAGTCTGGAAATATTGTTCTTTGCACATGCAATTACTGGCTTTCGGAACATTGTATTTTAATTATTAAAATACAATGTTCGGAATTGAAAATGATGTTGAAAAAATGATAGCTGACTAAGTTTCTTGTCGGTTCTTCTCAGTGCCAGTTTTCTTTTCGAAGCGAAATAAAGTAAATTTGATGTTTAAAAACACCTTGTAATTGGGTTTACGTGAATAAATTGATTTGACTTTGATTTTGACGTGTCGATTAGTGGTCTTTCTGAGTTTTGAGCAGAAGATAGCTAAAGATTGTAGGAATTTGTCAAATAAGATGTAAATTAATGAAATGGAATTCTTACCTTCCTCATTGGAGAACGTTGCGAATTCATGTTGCTTCGTATCTGAAAATATATTAGCACTTTTATATGTGTTTAGTTTCAAGACTATGATATATTTCATTTGCCGTAAAGAATAAAATGGTCTAAGTGTAGATCGACTTGAGTAATTAAGCAGGGTTTTGTAAAGTCAGGTGCCACCAACCGCAAAACGAACTCATTCTACGAATTTTTTCAAAACTTAATTCGTTCCCCAAAAAATATTTTAAAGTTTTGTTGTACTGTCTGAAACATAATTACTCTGTATACGTATTTTAATAGGCTCTTGAAATAGGCATATTTTATACATCGCATGAAAATTACAAATTTTGATAACAATTGTGAAAAAACAACTTCATTGATTGATAGAAATTGAGTTATTGCGTTTTAAACTTCAATAGTAGAAACAGAGTGAGAATAAACTAGAGGAAGATATATACATACATATCTTCACGCTGTATCCCTAACGGGGTAGTCAGAGAGGACGGAGCGCCAAGCGTCGCGGTCCTTACATACTACTTTCGCTTTTCTTTCTATTAGAGGAAGATGGTTTTGATCGATTATTGAAAATGATAGATTTTTATTCCATTCTTTTACCGTACGTGCCGTTAAACTATGGAGTGATCTTCCACACAGCATTCGGGAAAGTCGATTGCTAGGCTTTAAACGGGCGGTTAAGTATAAAACTTTAATATGGCGGAAAAAGAAAGTAGAAGAGGAAAAGTATTACGAGTACAATGTGGGATTCAAATAAAAGTTAATAAATAGCCATATCCAAATATATAATAAGTAATAAAAATTGTCAAAATATGTAATAGTTAATAAAAATTCAATCGAAAATGTTAATGCAGTCGGGTGTTTTGTTTTCTTTATAAATAATTTAGTTTACTAAATGTCGTAAATGTTAAGAACAGTATGTTTTGAAGTTGTTAGTATTGTTCAATTAACCCTGTATACAGAACGGATTTTTTTTCATTCAATCTCATGTATTCACACAATTACAAGTTACAAACGTTATTCTATGTCTAGGTTAATGATTTACTACTTGTAAGTGTTTTAAGCTCGTTAAAACTTAGGCTAAATCAAATTAATAGAGTAGTTTACAATAAAAGTTTATACTTTATTGCTTAGCATTATTTACGCAAGATTTTCTGTTCTGTAGAATTTTGTAACATCTTGTTTTTAACATAAACGCATGTGTAGCTCAGTTGTTTGAGGACGGGAATTCTTTGAGAGCGACCCGGGTTTTATCTATCTCATTGGACTTTCTTAGTTGATTCTCAAGATCGTATGTTTGCAAGCATGAGAGGAATAAAATATTTAATCATAGGTGAGTTAGATTCGCCTTTAAAGAGTTCTGTACCGTATTCATATACATATTCAGGTTATTCAAGTGGAAGAAGATAACTGCAAAGACTGTCCTGATTTAATGTACTCGTCATAAGCTCGTCATGTAGCTTACATTTTAAGGATAATTTTTAATTAATGTTATTTATAATTTAATTCTTTTCATTTTTTATGATATAACAAGAAATAAATGTTGCATTAAATTATTTTTTTTAAATAACCTAAAAATTTTGCGATGAACTGTGTGTTGCAATTGAAAATGTTTATAATACGCATACCTAGGCGAAAATGTGTGAGGAAAATGATGAGATTTGAGGAAACGAAAGAAGTATGTAAGGACCGCGACGGTTGGCGCTCATCTCTTCTAACTATCCCGTTAGGAATACAGCGTGAAGATATGTGTGTATGTGCCTGTAATAATTGGTGCGTTCGTTAGTGATCGTATAACTTCTGAACGATTTGATCGATTATATACAGATATATGTTGTAACGCTATACCCCTAACGGGGTAGAAAACGGAGTGTGAGTTGAGTGAGTGAGTGAGAATTTTGAGATTTTATTATTCTTCACACATTTTCGCCTAGATATCTGAGTTCCGTCAGCTAACACTCTGGTTATTTGGCCTTCATAAGTCAGACTTGGTCTTCCTTCACTCAATATGGCTCTGTATATTTTCTTCGTCAACATTTCATCTCTCATTCCTTCTATGTACTCCAATCAACTAAGCCGATTGACATCGTATTCCCACAATATACATATTTTGTTCGAGATGGTTGTTCATAGCTATGCAATAGGCACTGGAATCCACTTAAACCCCTTCTATATTTAACGCGAGTGAAACCGCGGGGAACAACTAGTATTTTTTACGTAAAGAGAAAGACACGTTATTTTGCTGCGGGTTGATAACAACTTACTGAACAAAATACTATTTTTGTGGAACACTGACGACCACAATGGTGTAGTGGTTTAGGTGTTGCAACCAAACGAGGAAGGTTCAGAGTACGATTCCCGGTTGAGTCAATTTCGAAAACAAACTTCTTTAGATTATCTCGGGTCTGGGTGTACTGGGAACACGCTCCTAGTATTCGTCGTCTGGTTATAGCACAAGGAATGCACTAGTTTGAGGCCAGATGATAGGTGTGTATAGTTTGGCGCATTTATTTATTAGAATTAATTAATTTTTACCCGACTGCGATAGGTTATGTTTTTCGAATTATGTATCAAATGTGTGTGAGTATATATGAATCTCCATTTCTTTGGCACGCTCTGTACCCTAAACGGTTTAGCGGATTTTAACATTTGAGGTGTCATTAGATTTGTCTTAATTGTGGGAATGACGTAGGGTATAAAATTTGAATGTGGCGTCCGAGGAAAATGAGGTAGAAGGCGAAAAGTATAACAATATGGGTATCGATGAAAGGCAATAAATAGCCAATTACGAAATTTCTGTTCCTGTCCAATTCCTGACTGGCCCATTGGCGCAGTGGCATAGCATCTGCTTTCCAAGCTAGGGTCCCAGGGTCGATACCCGGTCAAGTCAATTTAGGAAACGAACTTTTCTAAATTGGCTTGGAGTCTGGCTGTTACTGGGAACTCCCCCAGAGTTCGTTGTGTAGTACCCATAGTGTAAGCTTACTGCTTAGTTTGGGGAACACAATCTGTGTAATCTGGAGTATTAAAAAAAAAGAATATAGAATAACTAATAAAATATTTGAAGTGCAGTCGCGTTTGTTTTTTTAAATAATTTGGTCTTGTTAAGTACGATTTACACTTGGCTACTTTTTGTTACGTGTATATTTTTAGTAGGATGATATTTACATTCATACGAAGTAGCTGGGCGACCGAGCTTTACTCGGTGTTTTATAAAAGAAAACTTTTGACCATATTGCAGAATTCGAATCCGCACACTTCAGCATGGTAGACCTACACTCTAGCCACCGCGCTATTGAGAAGGTTAACTGTTGTAAATGGCAAAAACAGCACCCACACATCTACTTCTATCTCACTTCCTAGGACAGGCTGTCTGAAGTTATAAAGTCTATGCTTTTATCATTATTTTTCATTTCATTTCCTTATTATAAGTATATTACCAAAGTGATATGTGTTTTTAATATGTACTTGTTGGAAACTGAACTTACACATTTCATTTTAAAATATTAAAAAAGCCTGACAACATTGCAGAATTCGAACCCGCGCACTTCGGCGTGGTAGACCTACGCTTAACCACTGTGCTGCTAAGAAGATAAACTCTGCTGCGAAATTAAAAAAGTTTAGAAGTTTAGAGTTCAGAAGTTTTAAGTGTGTGAAAAATGGAGAAAACAATTTTTTCTAAAATTGGGACCTAGCTAGATCAGTTTTTCGCCCCCCTCAACTCCTATATTGAAAATTTCATCGAAATCGCTAGAGCCGTTTTCGAGAAAGCGAAATCAAATATATATATGAACAAAAATTGCTCGATTAATACAATATATTGCTCGTTTAATATAATATAATATATTGAATTAAAAACTGATTTTAGTTTCTCATGTCATCAAGTGTATTGTCGCAGATTTCATTTCGTATTATTTAGTAATACTGATTACGGACTGAGTTAATGCTACGACGCGTGGGATTGTTTAGTTTTACGACTGTTCAAGCGTGCAGTTAATTTAACCGAACAACACTTACTCTTCTATTTCTACCTATAGAGAATCTATATATAAATAAGTAAAGACAAAACAGTTTCGTGGCTTCTTCTCCTCCGTCAATCGATTTTCTTTTTTTTGTTTAGTAGCTTTAGTGTTATGGATAGAAACATTTTGGAAACAGTCAAGTAGGTATATTTAAACGTGAAGCAAATACTTCGGATACCTTTTTAAGAATATTGTGCGCACGGAGGAGTGCGAGATTTGGCATAGATTTACATTCATACTGCCACTGTCGTAAAGACTGTTAATGTCAAACTCATAATATCTTGAATACTGGATCAAACCCTCGATCAAAGTCAAAGTCAAAGTCAAATCAATTTATTCAAGTAAACCCAATTACAAGGTATTTTTGAACGTCAAATCTACTTTAGTTCGGTTCAAATAGAAAACCTGGACACTGAGAAGAACCGACAAGAAACTCAGTCAGGTATCATTTTTTCAACTTCATTTTACAAAAGGTTTATTAAAATACAATTTTTTCATTATGCCAGTAAACGCATGTGCAGAGAACATCATTTCCAGACTATTGTTTTATCTTCAATGAAATCGTTTATTTTATAGTATGATTGTCTAGTCAATGTACGTTTTATAACCAATCTAAATTTATTCTCTGTTAATTGAGTAATTTCTTGAGGAACTCGGGTATGGCCAAGCGCGGAAGGTTCCGAGTTCGATTCCCGTACAGCTCAATGTAGAAAAGATGATTTTTCTAGATTGTTTCGAGTCTGGGTGTATGGGCAGAGACGCCCCGAGTAATCGTCATCTGGTTTTCTTAGCACAGGGAAAATCCCAGTTTGAGATCAGATGAATAGTGTGTATTGTTTAAATAAAAAAAATTATAATTAGGGTTCCACACTTCAAAAACAATATGTATACTTTATCAAAGACAAAAATTACTTTTATAAAATTTTGAGATTTCCTACGAAGGCGAGCTTATTTCAATTAGAGATTTATTCCAACTAACCTCACAAAGCGGTATGAATATCGTAGAGGATAAATAACGAAATAAAATTCTAACTAAATCGTTAGCGATTTATTCTATGAAAACTGCGAGTAAATATGTAGTAAAGTGTTTGAATATATAGCGCGATAAAAAAGACATACATAACTTAAACAAAAAAAACATATGTAAATATACAAAAAATTAGTTGTCACCAGTGATCGGATAATCGGGCGCTTATATACCTAAACTTCTTTTCTTGAAAGAATAATATGGATATTCCTTCCTGAATTAATAAGTAATCCCGGATGCCCGGGATTAAACAATTTTGTAAAAACAACTATAAGTAACTTAATGAAATTATAGCAAGTTTAACAAGGAACAGCCGTCTTGAAAGTACGAGAGGGTATGTAAGCATTATTCAAAGAAAATATATCGTTTTCACAACGAGTTCTAACTATTTTGTATGCAGGTAACATTTTTAGCAATCAGGAATTTCAAACGATTCCGGGATCCAGGATTCTAAAAGGCATGTCCATATTATTCTTTCGTAGGCAAAAAATGAAGTTTAGGTATATTAGCGCCCAATTATCCGATCACTGGTTGTCACATATAAACAAACACATAAAAAAAAATGTAATGAAACATTAGTGTTCTTTTAAACGTTTTTTTAAAAGAAGTTACCAACTGACTACTATACATTTTGAATGGTGAACTTTCCCATAATTTCGTAGCTCGCTTCTTCGCAGTTACTATCTTAGAATAAAATCACTCATATCTTTTTTGTTACAGGCAATTTTTTCAGAAATGTCAATATAAATAATAAATACGCCTTACAATAGATCTGGTTTCAAACTAGATCATATCCCTGGGCTATCAGAACCAGAAGACGACTATTGGGAGCATCTCCCAGTACACCCAGACCGGGGATAATCTACAAAAGTTCGTTTCCTAATTTGACCCGGCCGTGAACCTAACCCGGAACCTTACACACTTCGATACAATACCTAAACCACTGCGCCAACGAGGTCATCGATATGTATACATTTTGTAGCTGTTTTGCCTAAAACTTTAAACTTGTTTATTGACACGTGTATCGCTTTTTTACAAAGCATCATCAGGACGTTCCAGAGATCAGATTCGGTCAGCTACCCAGCATTGGTTGGAATTAACTGAGGATACATCGTAGAGCGCAATGTTGATCAACAAGTAGGAAGCTTTATTTAAAGCTTAGGATAGCCTGTTATTTGAAGTCTCTTCAAAGTCCAAGCTCCAATATCAGTGAAATTTAAATGGGACCACCTTGAAGCTATACTATACCCAATGGAAAAATGATCATTGAAATCGGTTCATAAACAAAAAAGCCGAAACATGCATAAAAATACAAACGAATTTAGTACCTCCTCCCTTATTTGGAGGCGGTTAAAAATATATAAACCGCTTACATGAAACCATTTATTTAGGAAAGATGTAAAAGATATAAAAGATACACTTAATTATAAAAGGTAATGTAGAAACGATAAGAGACGACAGTTTAATAAGAATCAAATATATTTAAGTAAATGGGTCGAGTAGTAGTAATAGTAGTACGATTCTCCCTCAGGAGGGAAACTAAAGAGATACAACCGACGTCTTCAGTAATAAATAGATAAATTCTTAATATTATTTCATCAAAATGACATTTTAGATGTTTCTTGGAGTTTCTGGTAACAAATATATTGAGACTGTCTTTATAATATGATACGTTGAGAAAGTCTAAGTTAGTATGCTTAGACTTATTTCAACAATTTCACATAACAGCACAACAGCGTAGATACTTGGGACGCAAAACTATGCAATTTTACAGCACAATATTCACTAGAAACCATTTGCAAATACTTAATTAAAATGAACGCCCAACCGCTCCCTATAAAATTCCATCGAAAACTCGTAAATGGGTTGATGAACTGTTTTTTGCCTTTCTGCTGCCCCTGAATTCTCGTCAAAAACTTCTCGGAAAATATAGTTATGTAATCATTTCATGCATAAATCTCGTACTTATAAAGTATATATTTATCCCATCATTATAAAAAAATAAGTTTGAAGAATATTCTAATATTTTTCTCTACTTTAATGCTTGTCCAGGTGACAGAGCACTATCAGTAGCCAAGAGGATAATTTTACTATAATAATAATACCTGTTCATAAAAGTACGTTGTTCAGCACTGATTTATAAATATTAATATATTATATTATCCTTTTCTGTTATAGAAACAATAAACAAAATAAAAAAATATTACGAACTAACCGACCAATACGAAAAAAGTTAGTGTACTGTGTACACATGTACGAAGTTATATTTTTTGACGTTTTTAAGCCAAAACTGGCCACATATAAAAAGCAAAACTGGTCGTATGTAAAAAAATAAAATTGATCACATGAAATGAATGAACCAAGGAGTTTTTGGCGGGATTTTATGGTGAGCGGTTGGGCGTTTATTGTAATTATTTGCAAATGGTTTCTAGCGGATATTGTGATGCAAAATTGGCATACTTTTGCGTCTCAAGTATCTACGCTGTTGTGCTGTTATGTGAAATTGTTGAAATAAGTGTTTATATAGTAGAGAGATGTTGAGATTTTGTTAGTGGCTTAATCTGCCTCAGCGGATTCTATTAAAAAGACTGCCTCAACATATTTCTCGCCACAAACTCCAAGAAACATCTAAAATGTATTACTTCGAGATTTTGATGAAATAATATGAAGAAATCATCTATTACTTACTGCAGACGTCGATTGTATGGGCTAAGATGCCTTTACCTTCCCTTCTAAGGGAGAATCGTACTACTACTGAATGAAATAAGAAATTTACACGCGCCAATGTAACACATAATTATGTGTTACATCGGCGCGCGCAACTTGTCACGCAAAAAATACACTCTGATCTTCTCTGATCTATTTTTCTGAACGCGCCAAATTAAGTATAAAAAAAATATTACGAACTAACCGACCAAAACGAAAAATAGTTGATCTACACAAATACCTAGTCTTTGACCAGAATAACAAAACATTTATCGTTTTTCAAAATGTAACCAAACATTATTCTTTTAAATTTTCGCGTTGCATTATAAAATATCTAAAGTAAACTAGTCGGAGACCACGGCCGATGCAACTCGGCCGAAACGTCAAGCAAAAATAAAAGATAATCGCGTTAATTTCCCGTGTTTTTAGATATCAAACATTATTCGTTATTATTCGACCGCAAGGAAGGAGACATACTAGTTTCCTTCTCTTCTCGTCTCCGTATATCATATTTCCATCTTCCATATCTATATTTAATAAAATGTAGCAAACTAAGGTATATAAATATTTTTAAGCAATTATAGGTACTAATTATGTTTGACTTCAAAGTAATTACATATTAGGCTTGGACTATGAGCATCGCAACGAACTGAGGAAGCTCCCGGTAACACACAAATTACAAGACGATAAAGAAATAAATTGACCAGACCAGGAATCGAACTGGGGTCCTTGGCTTCAAAGTTGTTGCCACCATACGAATTCAATTATTGCCACTACACGAATTCAATTAGTATTACAAAAACAAGTACATACATCTTTTTAAGTATTTTTTTTTAAATTTTCCTCAAGCAATCACTCAATTAACAGAAGACCGTTTTTTTTTCTTTCTTTATGGCATGGTACACAGTTTAGCGCATTTGCCAATGTCACCCATAGAATCATAAGTAAATTAGTTTTTTATTATCGTAACACTCTTCCAATAAAATGATGGTAGGCTTTACTGAAGTTATTAAGGACTTCTTGGAAGAGCGCGAGAACTTCAGCTACACATGTTTATTTAGACCTACTTCATTCTTTTCTCTTATACAGAACTTTAAAACACAATATACTATCACTTTTGTACTTTAAAAATCCCAAAAATGTAAAAAAATAGAAAATCTCAACAAAATGTCAACCTCACTTCTCCCGTTCCCGCCAAAAAGTCGAAGATTGATTTATACTTTGACGGGACAATGTTTGTACTCTGCATCTGTCGAGTTTCCGGATTAATCAAAACTCAAGTACAAAAATAACTTTACAAGTACGATACAAATACCTACATAATTTATTATATCAATCAGTCAGTATATCCTAGCGTACATACATATTTACAAATTCCGCATTAAGACGACGCATTGGAAATTTTGACGGCAGGGATCTCATTTTTTCTAAGTTCATTTCATTGTCTTTATTTTGACAGTTGCGATACACGATTAGTTAACTTTTGTAACAAAAAAAAAATCAAAGAAACCTCTTTTAAAACAGATATTTACAATTTTAGGAGTAACGGGACCGATTTATGATTCTAAGTTTTCTATATAGTTTTAATTTAAACGTACTCTTCAAATTGCCAGTTGGATTTTTAAAAATTAATAATATTTTTTAAATAAACGAAAATAACTACTTTTTCGTATTTTTCGTAAGCTAGCGCGCGTACTTTTGCTTAGACGAGAAGGACTATTTTGGATTAAATTATTGTTTATCAATGCGTCGCCTTAAATATTCAGTTACCACAGTTTAAAAAATGAATATCTGGGTTCGCTATGTGATATGTACATATGTAGCTATAACACGAGCTTAGTGTTTAGTTTGGGGTCGATTAGTTGACTTAATACTTTAGATAATTACACCAATTATGTGACCATAAACTGAGCAATAAAACAAATATTTTATTGCTTTTTTGAGCTAAACGAATTTACAAAGTACTGCGATATAAGATACGAGCTCTGATCGTGTCGATCGTATTTTTATTTACAAACCACTAATAATAATACTCTTGTGTGTAATGTTACTATTATATTAATGTTATTTATTTTGATTTTTAAAATATGATTGCCTTCACGTAATGAAGAGACGTATTTAAATATACAAATAAATATATTTTTTATATAATTTTGAAAAGAAATTGGAATAAAGAAAAAAGTTTAAGATATTCAAGACCAAAAAGTAACTTTAATGAAATTAAATATATAATATATAAAATGTAATTAAAAAAACTCAATAAAAACTAAGTACAGTCCTATTATGGATTACTTTGCTGTAAATTATTACTGTGAAAATATCGATAATTTCGCATTTTATTGAACACTTGAATACACATGAAGCTTTCAATAACTCAATGACCTAACATCACTAATTCTCTTATCAATTCCAAATATCTGAAGGTGACACATCATTTCCATTAGAGATTCGAAGTTGGGTGACTAACGTACAATTCCCGTACTCTAACCACTGAGCGGTACACCACACAACACAGCACTTACTTTATTCGTATAAAATTAAGTTCAAACTTCATGCACCACACCGACACGAGCTAGCGGACGACTGCCGCTTTTGCGAAGATACTAACTTTATATACTTGATCTTATTTCTAGTTGTATTGAGTAAAGGATGCGTCGAGAGGGGCGCATTTCCTGGTGTCAATTGTGCTTGACAGCCCAGTATTTTGGTCTTCAGATATGCTATTGAAACTAGAACGATTGATTATATAATTCTAATACATTACTTGGACATTTTGGAGACAATGAGAGATGAAATTTCCATTTGTTTAGATTTAATAGTCTCTTAAATAGTTTTTTATATAATCGAGATTTTTTAGATTTATATCATCTGTAATTTAGTAGTTGAAGGTAAGCGAGAAAAGGCTTAAAATAAATGAATAAATATGGAATGATTACATTATAAGGTCGCTATAAAACTTTTGTTGCATTTGACACTCATCGAATGGCACCTTGGATATTCATGTACTCGTACAATATCTCCAAACAACGCCAACAAACGCGGTTCTAAAATAAATATTTTATAAATTTTATGAGTGCAATATAACAAACTGCGGGGAGAATCCGGTAACGGAGTTCATACCAATCTAGGTAGAAAACCTTATTTTATTTTCTAAATTAATATCTGAGAATTGAACTGGAAATCCCTCAGACATGTTAATATTCGCAGCCACACATGTATTCCAAACATGTTTCGTTAATATTCTATAATGTTTTAGAAGCGCTCCACTTCTAGAAGTATTCCAAGAACGTTTCAAAGGCGTTCCAGAACTGGTTCAGAAATGTTACACAAATATTTCGATGCGTTTCAGAAAATGTATTATAGAAATGTAGAAGTATTCAAGTAGTGTTTCATGAGTGTTATATAAGCTTAGTGTTGATATACATATTTTGAAAATTATTAAAAACTAAAAACTATTAACCTAGAACTAGATAATTTAGGCCCATTGTTACAGAAAACACTATCTATGTAAACAAAACTGTATATCACAAAAACAATATCGGACAATCTAATACGTTTTCAATGCGCTATTTTTCACTTGCATATTGCTACAACGAAAACTATAAAACTCTCACTATTTTAAAGCGAGAAAGACAAACAAGTTATGTTTACTTTATAATAAGTGGAGTGGATTTACATTTATAATATCAAGTGTAAGAAGGACTAGATTGCAAATGTGTTGACAACGCTGAGGACTACGATTCTGTGCTTCTTGTGCCAGAAATATCACTGGCGGGGTCGCCTAAAAATTTGCAGACAGCGACAGCCACAAGATTACTGCGCGACCGGTGATTAATTATAATAAAAAATATTGATATCGTGTATGACGATTGCGTGTCTATCGCGCCATGACTGTAAAATGACCGCAAATGCTCAGTTTTCGCGCTAGATTTAGCGCCACTATACAAATTACATTATACAGATTCTCGTTTTGACAGCAAATATCGCGCGATATTTGGCTGTCGCACGCTGACTGCAAGTTAGATAATAAGTGTGCGGTTGTCTCACCCTTCATACCGGAACACAACAGGGTAAGCACGATTAGCGAGTAAGGTAGTGAGATATCACCCATGAACCAGTTATAACAATACTTAGGAGTTTTGATTAATTCATTTATAGATAGTGCATTGTCTTCAAAGCGAGGGTCCCAGGTTCGTTACTTATTTCTTTCAACTTTCTTTCTTTCTTTCTTAGTCAGTTGATCTATGACCTAAACACAATTCAGGTCATAGATCAACTCACTAAACAAACTATTCTAATTATCTTGTAGTCCAGGTGTTACTGGAAATTCCCCTAGTTTAAAATATTAATAATAATGTTTGTTGTTAATTAAATATTAATTGAATATTTTAAATAATATATTTTTGAGAATATTATCTACAAATATTAAAAGGGTTTGAAATTTAAAAAGCTGAGAACAGCGAAGAGCGTATGTAAATTTTGGAACAAAAAGGCAAACGCGCACAATGAGGAGAGCCATGTGGGAATTAATTTTGAAGTTTGTTTGAAGACTAGCAAAATCTTTGTATTTGATCACTGATAAAGCAGGGTATGGAGTAATCTAAAACGGGAGCACCAAGGAGGTACAGCGATTCTTTTGACAAAACTTTAATATTTGGTGCCAGATTGTTAAATTAATTAACAATTTTTTTTAATAATCGGAACAGAATCGGAAACCAAGATTTCACATTTAGAAAAAAATAATTCCAAGCCAATAAATTTAAACCTTTGAATGAGGGTTTTAAGGTCATCTAAAACAGTAATTGCTTTACCTCCTATTGTTCCGTCGTCAAGATACCAAATATTAAATTTGAAATTTATATTAGAAATGGCAGGATAAATAGCATACCGAAAGACAGCTGGTCCGAGAGGATCACATTGTTGATAACCAACTTCGGAATGTAATTGTTACATAGATTTATATCGTTAAGGACTAGCGTGTTACAAAAAGCCATGGAAGGTGTATTAAATAGCATTAAAACAGCTTAATAAATGCGAAATGTCACATAAAAAAATTATGGACTAATAAAAAAAAGTAAATACAGCTCTATAGAGTCAGAGAATAAGGCTATGGTTTTCCTCACTTGTCTTAAAAGCCAACTAAAGGGACCTTCAGGCTCACGAAGTGGTGAGATCTGTCGTCCATCCATGTGATTGCGTGTAGACCGACATGTATGAGTGCGAGGTCTGCACTGTCGCGTCACTGCGAGGGTACAGAGAGATTTCTGTCACTGCCTCCCAACAGTGCTTCCAATAGGCTTAGGTGCGTTCGGCAACAGATCCCGGAGCAGTTCGACAACGTGCCAAGAACAACTAAAAAAAGTAAAAGCCTCAGTTAATCTTTCTTCAGTCTTTTTTGAATCTGTGTTCGAGTTTCAACTGCGTTACTAAAAAGAAGTAATCTAAAATAAAGATTCGATCTCCAAGTTTTCGTGGTTACTAATGACACAATAATTCTGTATGCGAACAGTCTATAAATCACCGTAACAATGGATCAAAATCCAGACAAACGGGCTACTACGTAACAGTGCTTTTATTACGCGAACAGAGCGATACAGAGCGATATGAAAAAAAATAGTTAAATTGTAACTAATAGGTTATACACTGCATAGATTTCAAGTAGTGTTCTGTATAGAAAAAAAATTATTAAAAAAAATTAAACCGCCTTCAAAAAAACACTGAAAAGTATAAAATAAATATCCTTTACTATTCAAAACTCAAGTACAATTAAAATAACTTTATAAATACGATACACGTATCTATACAATTGAATTTGATAGTTACTAAAGTCGGTGCCAAGCCTACCAAACAAATAAGTCTATTTCTGTTGTTGCACATTGATTTGGCACCGATTTTAATAACTGTCAAATTTAATTATATAGATATGTGTATCGTATTTATAAAGTTATTTTAATTGTACTTGAGTTTTGAATAGTAAAGGATACTTATTTTATACTTTTCAGTGTTTTTTGAAGACGGTTTAATTTTTATTTAATAATTTTTTTATTTGTCCCTTTTGAGTGAGCTTGACCTAAATAAATATCTAAAGTAGGTCTGCAATGAACTTCTTTCTAATTCCGGAGCGCAACGATATACAAGAGAATCATCAATATAAATAAAGGTCATAACCAGGTCGTATTATTTAGCGTACCTTCAAAGTCCGAGCTCCAATATCGGTTAAATTTAAATGGGACCACCTCTGAAGTATTACCTACCAAACGAAAAAATAATTTTTGCAATCGGTTCATAAATGACGAAGTTATGAGGTAACAAATATAACAAAAAAAAAAAACAACATACAGTCGAATTGAGAACCTACTCCTTTTTTTTGAAGTCTGTTAAAAAACCAGCCAAGAGCATAGGCTTTAGGCTTTTTATTTTATGTACTAAAGAATAAGATGTTGCGGCCCTTATATTTTAGAAATTCACTAGCTGTCTTATTCTCCACATCGGAACAAAACAGTGCAAGCACTATAAACTCTTAAACTTTCGCGTAGCATTATAAAATATTTGAAACGGGAAATTTCTTCGCAGCAAGTTTCACTCCGTGTCTGAGGTAGGGGTTTTGTCATCTACCCCCGATAATAGTAAATATTTTTCAGGATACCTACACATAACACTCACAATGTCCGCACGTTTAAGCGAAACACGAGGTTTTGTTCCTCGAATCACAGGATTCCACATCGTCGATAAATTGTATCCGTTTTCCCGATTAAAATGTTTATGTCTCTTGATTTCAATCGCTTCACGCACTACTCTTGGATAAAAGTGGCGATCAGTAGAAAGGACTTGTGGGCGATGAAACTCAATCCAGCGATCGGTATCTGATTGGAGTAGATGTTCCGCTATCGCTGATTTGGTTGTTTGCCGGTTCTTCACCGCTGTACTTATAGTGCTCGTCAAATAGCTGTGCAACTACTGTTTGGACGTCCAAACTAGTGAGAAAGGTAGGTGGTAACGGTCCGGACAGACCCCGTATTATTTTAGAGGTTTTGAACAAAGTTGTCGGACAAGTAATCTTCTCCGCATTTACTGGATTTTTGAATATACTCGTAGTATCATAATATACCTACCGTAAAATGATGAGGAAAAATGATAACAGTTTCTTGTCGGTTGTTTAAGTATGCAAGTTTTCTTTTCGAATCGAAGGTAGGTTCGACGTTCAAAATCACATTGCAATTGGGTTCACTTGAATATGTTGATTCGACTTTGAAATGAAATAAAATCAATCGGGTACAAAGCGTTCGTTATTTGAATATTTTATTTTAATTTCCGAATTTAGTTTATTAATTTGTCTTGATCCAAACAGCTCAATAGGTACTAATATGACGGAATAAATTGGATAGAATTAAATAACAAACCTATAAGTTTTCTCGTTCTGTTATTCGACCTCGGAACTTAAAAACAAGTGCGAAACGTACAGTTGTCGTACAGACACTATATAGTGTGACATAGAGAGTTTTTATTTATTTATTTATATTTCTTAAGGCATTGGTAATAAGACCATCAGCCTAAGGACGAAATTTCTGGAGAAACATTAACTGTCCCTAACACTCCTCCAGTAAAGTGATAGTAGGCTTTACTGTAGTTAAAAAAGGACTTCTTGGAAGAGCGCGAAAATTTCAGCTACACATGTTTATTTAGATCTCCTCCATTCTTTTCACTTACACAGAACTTCAAAACACAATATACTATCACTGTTGTACTTTAACTCCTAAAAATGTAAAAAATAGATAATCTAAATAAAATGACATCCTCACTTCTCCCGTTCCCGCCAAAAAGTGTCTACATAGAGAGTTCTTTGTATGAAAAAAAAACATTCAGCATAATGCCGTTCATAGAGTTCATAGATAACTCCAGTCGCTATATCCCGTATAGTAACGGCGAAAAAGCAGCAAATTTAAGCTGACTCATCTGTAAGTACGGTTCACATAAAAAGCTAATAAGCCGCCATTCCGTTAAAAAACACCCATACATCTACATTTTATTTGATTTGATTTAATTGTATGATGCTCTAATTATAATATTGTTGATGCTGTTATTTTACGCCGATATTCTGTGAGAGGGTGGTATTTCACCGGGCGAGCCGGCCCAATTCGTGCTACAATGCAGCATGGCTCTACCACTCTAGAAACTTAGCTAGTGTAACATAAACATTGTAAAATATCTTCACGGTTAGTCTATGTGTATACAGTAATACCTCGACTTACGCTACTCCGACTTACACGAACCCGGAGTTACGCGATTTTCAAATCTCGTGGATTCGTCTTTGGTTTGAGGTCACACAACTCTCGATTATCGATTATAGACTTACTGCCCCCACACTATTACTCAGTTAATATACATGTTCGGATTTGTAGCGCGGAATCAACGAATACCTACAATTTATTTTGTATTATGTACATAATATTTATTTCTTATCTATGGAGTGCGTGTTTGTTATTACATTTTTATACCGTGTTTTTTATTTTATATCTACGAAGACTTGAAAGACTACTAATGTCATCCAAACGAAGTAAAACTGATTCTTCTGCATCAAACAAGAAAAGAAAAACTTTATCTTTGGAATGTAGCCTTAAAGTAATCTAAGATTTTATTTAACATTTTTTATCTAAATAATTATTTGCTTTAGATTCCGGACCCAATTAAAAATAATTTATATGTATTTATATGCGAAATTATACCCCGACTTACGCGAATTCGACTTACGCGGTTATCGCTCGGTCCCACCTATCGCGTAAGTTTGGGGTATTACTGTACTAATATTAAAGAAGTAAACTTTGTTTGTTTGTATGTAAACTCAGAAACTACTCAACTTATTTCTAAAATGCTTTCACCTATATAGAAAGCTACATTATCAGCAAGTAACACAGGCTGTATTTTATTTAAAAAAAAATTCAAAGCATTCGAAGCCGGGGCGGGTCGCTTGTAATTTATATTACAAATTATTTATTGCTATTTCAACATGAGCTGTAAATGAAACATTTAATCATATTTATATGTTTACTACATCGACTTGAAACAGAGTACACTTTTATATTAGGTAAATGTCAATATTAGATTCTGCTATTATATTTATGTCAACACGTTATACGTCATGAGGTCAATTTGGCGTATAATTTCATAATCAGCCTGTAGAGTGCATCTTAATTACCAAGTATATTATTTATATTATCTGATGAACAGTAATATAAACTCATTATGAAAGCCCGTGAGAAACTATTACGTACCAAATTGGCTAAACTTTAACAAGTTACACTCATGGCATAGTTGCATATTGGTACTTAGGTTAATAAAATTTTTTTATTTTTTTTATTTGGGATATACAACAGGTTACAATCATAATAATTAGTACAAATCATAGTTATGTACGAGATCGAAACCCTAAATACATTTCAACGAATGACATTAACAAAATGGATTGAAAATAGCTTACATTAATAAACAATTAAAAAGAAAGAAAACAATTCAGAAGAAATACATAGTTACATTTTAAATATGTAAATTTACACGAGACAAAATTAAAATTATTTAATCCACCCTCCCGAGGACATCTATAACCTTTTTCTTAAATGAAAACAAATTTGAGTGAAATAAATCAAGTTGGAGCTGACTTCTACTGAGGTCTTCATATTGCCTACACATTCTAGATAAGAGTTGGTGGAAAGACATGTTGTTACATCTCATATATGTATAATTAATATACGTACATCTCATGTATATGTATGTGTATCATCATAATTACTGAAAGTAAGATAATAAGTTAAAAGTGAAATTAAGTAAGTCAATTGCTTGCAGTCCCTACAGGACGGGTGATGTAGTAGCATCCATATGGAGTGTTTCTATCTCGGACCAAGAATAATAGACAGAGTGTTTGATCTATGAGCGTGTCCATTTTTAACCGACTTCCAAAAAATGAGGAGGTTCTCAATTCGACTATATGTTTCTTTTGTTTTTTTTTTGTATATTTATTACTTCATAACTTTGTCATTTATGAACCCATTCCCAAATTTCTTGTTTTGTTTGGTAGGTCATACTTCAGAGGCGGTCTCATTTAAATTTCAACGATATTAGAGCTTGAACTTCGAAGATACACTAAATAATAAGACCTGGTTATAACGTTTATTTATATTGATGATTCTCTTGTGTATCGTTGCGCTCTAGAATTAAAAAGAAATTAATTGCAGACCTGCCCTAGATACTTATTTAGGTCAAGATCACTCAAAAGGGAGAAATAAAAAAATTTTAAGGAAAAAAGTTAAACCGTCTTCAAAAAAAACACTTAAAAGTACAAAATAACTATTCTTTACTAATCAAAACTCAAGTCCAATTTAAACTTAACTTTATAAATACGATACACATATCCATCCATACTAATATTATGAATGCGAAAGTCTCTCTGTCTGTCTGCCTGTCTGCTTGGTTTTCACGGCTAAACCGCCGGACCGATTTTGATAAAATTTGGCATGGAGATAGTTTGACACCAGGAGGTGAACGTAGGCTACTTCATTTTTCAAAAATCTACCCTTAAAGGGGTGAAAAGGGGGATGAAACTTTGTATGGGAAATTTTTAACCGCTGAATCGATTATCCATACTAATTTTATAAATCCATATCCATACTATCCATACTAATATTATAAATGCTAGTCTCTCTGTCTGTCTGTCTGTCTGCTCGGTTTTCACGGCTAAGCCGCCGGACCGATTTTGATAAAATTTGACATGGAGATAGTTTGACACCAGGGGGTGAACATAGGCTTCTTTATTTTTCAAAAATCTACCCCTAAAGGGGTAAAAAGGGGAATGAAACTTTGTATGGGAAATTTTTAACCGCTGAATCGATTAAGATTTAATTTGGTACAGAGATACACCTTTTCTATTAAAAAGCATAGATTTCTTTTTTTATCAAAAATTTACCCCTAAAGGGGTGAAAAAGGAGATGAAAGTTTATAGGGGAACTTTGATAATGCTAAACCCTAACAATATGGGTATCAAATGAAATGGAATACGCAGGGGAAGGTAGATACATATGTGACGTCACCATAAATCCAATATGGCGGATGTTCCATAATAGGAAATAACTTTTTCGTCCGACACCAACAATATGGGTATGAAATGAAATGGAATACGCAGGGGAAGGTTTTTTATGTATGTGACGTCATCATAAATCCAATATGGCGGATGTTCCATAGCAGGAAAAAACTTTTTCGTTCAACACAAACAATATGGGTATCAAATGAAATGGAACACGCAGGGGAAGGTTTCTATGAATATGTGACGTCATCATAAACCCAATATGGCAGATGTTGCATAATGGAAAATAACTTTTTCGTTCGACACTAACAATATGGGTATCAAATGAAATGGAATACGCTGGGGAAGGTTTCTGGACATGTGACGTCATCATAAATCCAAATGGCGGATGTTCCATAGCAAGAAGTAACTTTTTAGTTCAACACCAACAATATGGGTATCAAATGAAATGGAATACGCAGGGGAAGGTTTCTGTATATATGACGTCATCATACATCAATATGGCGGATGTTCCATAATAGGAAATAACTTTTTTGTTCAGCACCAATATTATGGGTATCAAATGAAATGGAATGTGCATGGGAAGGTTTTTGTATATGTGACGTCATCTTAAATCTAATATGGCGGATGTTCCATTACAGAGAATAACTTTTTTGTTTAACACCAACAGTATGAGTACCTTTTTTTTTTTTTTTTTTTTTTGCGTCAGGAAATGCTTTATGCATCCCGTCCTGCCGTAGGGGGGTGGCAGGGGGGTATGTGGGACTCCTCGACATTAGGGTGCTAGGCCGAGTCTACCCACTAAAACCTGACGGTGTTCCTCGAGAGCCTTGATGCCGGGGCAACGGGAGCGCGTTGGCATTCTGCCGCGACCCCGGCGGCTATGCCCAGCCTGAGCCGGGCCCTCCTCCGTTTGCGGGCAGTTTGACCTGCCCGCTCTCCTGGGAGGCGCGCGGGAACAACCGCGCGCACCATCCCGAGGCCATTGATGAGGCGCCTTCCCCCGAAGGACACCCCAGGCCTCCGAAGTGGCGGCTTCCGCACCCCGCCTACACCACGGCAGGGGCGTCAGCACGCCCACCTGATTTTTACGTGTTTACTCACGGGTTTTTACAAGTTTTCCTTCTTCCCACCTTTGATTTTAACGTGTTGTCTCACGGGTTTCATTTCGAGTTTTCCTTCTCTCCACCTCTGGTTTTAACGTGTTTTCTCACGGGTTTCATTTCGAGTTTTCCTTCTCTCCACCTCAGATTTTTACGTGTATCCTCACGGGTTTTTAAAAGTTTTCCTTCTTTCCACCTCCGGGGTCACAATACCCTTCCTGGAAGAGGGGCAAGTGACCCCGACGCCTGACCCCCGCCCTCACGCAGAGGACGGGGAACACAACTTGTCCCCATAAATGGGGACATCCCCCCCCCGGTCCGGGCCAGGCCCTTTCGGCACTGCAGCCTCATCGGCCCCGACCCGGTACTGAGGGCGCCGCCGAAGCACCACCCTCAGGAGTGTTTATCGACTCTCCAGTCTAGATCCGCAGTGTTCAGTAGAAACAGGGTCACCTCGAGAAGGATGTAGACATGAAGTCTACGCACTGCGGTCTTGGGATGGCAGGCTAAGGCTCCACTTAATGGGAGCTATAAGCGCCTGTTGGTCCACCCCCTGTGGCGGGTCACCCACACCACTCGGCCCCAACAGTATGAGTACCTCGGGCAACCTCAGTAACCTAAAGAGGTTAAGGAAGATTTTTCCATGCGGACGAAGTCGCGGGTACAGCTAGTATATATATATATAATTAATTTGACAGTTATTGAAGTCGGTGCCAAATCAATGTACAACAATAGAAAGTCTATTAGTTTGATAGGTTTGGCACCGACTTCAGTAACGGTCAAATTTAATTATATAGATACGTGTATCGTATTTATAAAGTTAAGTTTAAATTGGACTTGAGTTTTGATTAGTAAAGAATAGTTATTTTGAACCTTTCAGTGTTTTTTTTTGAAGACGGCTTAATTTTTTCCTAAAAATGTTGTTTACCAATTTTCTGGACTGTCGCGATGTTTGTCACGAAATGTATCTATATAAATATAAATAGCAACATTGAAGAAAAGAATCTTCACTATAATGTTATATATATTAGTCTGCTCAGCTCTTATCTTGACGGCGGTAAAGATAACTTGTGTTCTGTGTTAAATAAGTTCAATTTATTGCTTAACACTTTCGAGTAAGCAACGTTTCTGAACGTTAATTAGTGAACACAGAATATCGAACAACGTCTAATCACGTCATGCTAAAATTTAAATTTTTACGAAGTACGTGATAGCACGCTTGCCGTTCTTACGAATTTCTGTATCATCGAGATATTCCGTCACGACACATCAAAATTCTACTTATATAGCGCCACATTAAATGTATTTTTTTGCACTCTAAAGACAAGTCACTCACACACTTACATGTACACACCCACAAACGCACAACGTGTGTACACGTCCCTTGCCGGTACCCCGCGCCGTACTTTAGTCGTCATGTGCGAAGGTCGCGTAGTCGGACGTGTCATTGGTGTTTTTAATGACTTCTTTTTACGTAATCGTAAGTATTTTGACCACTATTTCTCGATTTATCATAGTAAACCAATGGATCTTCGTTAACTTACTTACCTGATCATTAATGTTTCTGTTTTAGATGGAAAAAAAGCGGCCCTACATGACTTTCTTCGAATCTTCGAGGGAAACGACGCCGGAGCCATTTAGCGATGATGGAGAGTACGGATCGGACCATAATTACGTTCCAGAATGTGACGACGTTGATAGTTCCAGCTCCGTGAGTAACACTCGTTCAAAGTCAAAGCACAAAGACAAAAGCGATAATCATGACTCTAGTATTTCTGAGGCTGAAACAAACGATTTATCTATGAGATCTGGCAGCTCAGCTAGCTCATCTAGTATATTTGATACACATAAAAGATTAAAACCAAATTCAAGTCGTCATCGTACAGATTCTGATGATACTCTTTCCATCCACTGTGAAAATATCGATGCGGGACAATCAGACGCCGAAGTGCAGGAGGGTTCAGTGTTAGGTGAATCACCGGTGCCACCAGGAGCCGAAATACGAGAAGGCTCTCTGGGATCTCATGAATCGCCTCCGCGACCAGGAGCAGAAGCGTGGGAGGAGAATCCGTGGCCTGCTGAACCACCACTGCTACCAGACGTCGAAGCGCAGGAAGACAACCCTGGACCTGTTGAATCATCAAATTTACCAGACGCCGCAGCAGGAGAGGCCATTCTAGGCTCTGGTGATTCACCATCGCTACTATACGTCAAACTGCAGAAGAAGAACTTGGTGTCTAGTCACTCACCACGACAACCAGATGCCGAAGAGGTCGAGAACAATTCGGGATCTGATAAACTGCCACCATCATCAGGCACTGCCATGGTTGAGGACTACTCAGGTGCTGGTAAATCACCACTGCCAATAGACGCTGAAACACAGGAGGATGACCTGGGATCTCAGGAATCGCCACCGTCACTAGATGTTGAATCACAGGAGCAGGTCCCCAGGCTTGGTGAGTCTTTGCTACTATTGAATACCACGGCACATACAATGTCACCACCACCCAACGCAGCAGCAGAAAATTGCTCTTTTCCGTCTGAACGGCGTCGTTGTAGCCAGCAAACTGCTCCTCCGATAGATTTTTGGGAAGACACGACTGCTGAGATACCTACCTTTGATTTTGATTATAATTCAGCAGGAGTTAAATTTGATCTTTGTCCAAATAACCCAGTGATAGATGTTTTCAACAAAATGTTCCCCTCTCAATTGCTTGACTACGTAGTTTTGAGAACCAATGCCTATGGAAACGTCTTATGTTCTACAAACAGGCCTACTACAAGAAATTCGCGTAGATACAAATTTAAAGAAACAAACCGGGAAGAAATTTTGAAATTTTTAGGATTATGTTTATTAATGGGACAAGTAAATGTTCCACAAAAGCGAAAACTTTTTACGTACTCTGATCCTCTATACTATCATCCCATTTTTCAGTATAGTATGTCTTCGCGACGATTTGAACAGATTCTAAGGTGCATAAATGTTTCAGAGCTTAATGCTAAAGGCAAAGATAAAATAATAAAGTACATTGATATGGTAACAAAAACTTTCCGTGAATGCTATAATCCAACAAGAGAGTTGTCTTTAGATGAGTCATTACTTTTATTTCGAGGACGGCTAATTTTTAGGCAATATATTAAGTCTAAAAAAACACGTTATGGAATTAAATTTTATGAACTCACTACTTCGGATGGGTATGTGCTCAATATAATTATGTATTCAGGAAAAGAAGATCATGAACCACATATTGAAGGAAAAGTTACAGAAAAACTCGTAATGAGATTAATGAGACCATATTTGCTGAAAGGACACACATTATTCATGGATAATTACTATAATTCTGTAACTTTGTCTCAAAAATTACTAGATTTAAAAACTCACACTATCGGAACCTTACGTACAAACAGAGTAGACAACCCAAAAGAGTTGATTAAAAAGAAAATGAAAAAAGGTGAACACTTTTGGGTTAGAAAGAACAAAGTTTATGTATCAAAATGGGTTGACAAAAGATCAGTTTTAATGCTAACAACGTTGAATCATCCTAAGCTAATAGAGGTATCAAACAGATATGGGAAAAAACGCATGAAGCCAGAGGAAGTTTCAGTCTATAATCAATTCATGTCTGGAATAGATCGGGCCGACCAGATGATTTCATATTACTCATCTCCCAGGAAATCTTTAAGATGGTATAAAAAAGTATTTTTTCATTTACTAGATATTTCTGTGTGGAATAGTTTTTATTTATATAAGAAATATTGTAAGAACAACAGTACTAAATATGACTTCTTGACATTTAGAGAACAACTTATTAAGATTTTGATAAATTTGCCAGCCGATGTGAAGCCTGAAAACATGATAAAACACAACAAATATGACAATAGGCTTAAGGAACGGAACTTTTATCCCATAGTAGAAACAAATCAAAATACTGGACATTGGCCTGAAAAAATACCCGTAAGGACACAATCGAAAAAGACTTCGAATTATATGAAATGTAAAATGTGTGCATTGAAGAAAATAAGAAGAGAAACGTGTATTAGATGCAAGGGTTGTTCAAACAAACCAGCCTTGTGCGCCCTTTGTTTCGAAGAGTGGCATCATCACATGTAGTTAACAATAATTACTATATTTCAAAATAATTTCCATAATTTTAAATATACTATATATAAATAACGGAAAACAAATTCAAATATGAGACTGATTAATCATTTATCTATGATTAGTAATTAAGAGTTATAAGACTAAGAATATGTTGTTTTTGTTTACAAAAATTTAAACAAAGTAGCAGATCAATAAGAAATAAGTTTGAAAATGATTACAGAAATAAATATAAGAAAGTTATGTTGATCAGATAAAGAGTTCCTAATGTTAGATAAGATATTGTTTATAAATTTTTTTATTTTTGTTATTTTAAAGAAGAAGGAAGATGTTTGATTTCCAAATGTAAAAAAACTTAAAACACATAATTGAAACTGATTAAATTTAATACTTTATCATTGTTAATGGTTTTCATCAATATATAAAGAATATATATTTTTTTATATATTAACTAAATCTACCTTATATAGCCATGACATAACACGGTGTGTGACGGTTATTGACGAAGATCTGATATGAAATTGTTCATCAGTAACTTTGTTCAAACCTTGTTGTAACTAATAGTTTATGGCAGTACGTACAATGACGTTGACGCTATAAAACGTTGTTTTGGTACGTTAAACTAAAACCCGTAAGTATGCAGCAGTACGTTCATAGACGACAATGTCATTGGACGTTGTTACGAATAACGTGTTTTGATGCTTTTAATATTTGGTGCAACGTTAATAGACGTTGACGTCAATAAACGTTGTTCTGATATAACACACAAAAACATGTAAATACGTAGCGGTACTGTCATAGACGTCAACGTTGTTGCACGTTGTTGCGTATAGTATTCTTTGATTTTTATATTATATGGTGCAACGTCAGTAGACGTTGACGTTAATAAACGTTGTTACACATTTTACTATTATATTATCCGCAAAGAGTGACGGAACATCAATAAACGTTAACGTTAATAAACGTTTGTGTCAGATTTATAATAAGTGTTATTTTCATTACACACAGAACGTCTATACACGTTCGGTTAATTTGTATGGAGAAATGATGTGTCAAATTATTAATTTTCACTAACATGCATGCTCGCTTGAAAGTGTTAACTTTATGTTTCCACGCCTGCGGCCTGACATTAAAGCTAAGTACCCCTGTACAAAGATTCTATTATGTATATACTCATAAAGGACTTCTATGAGCTTCATTTTGGTTAAAATGCATAGAACAAGTCTAGGTAGGCAACCTGTTAGATGTGCTCTGGGGGTTTAGATCTACTCATAGAAGAGCTATTAAAATTCATAGAAGAATATTGGTAACTTGCTAGATGTGCTCTGGGGGCTTAGGTACTCACAGAAGAGATGCGATCCGCTAGACGTGTTCTAGGGGTCTAACGATAATGCTTTCACCTTATCTAAACCGCGAAATTAAACGCGATTACCTTTTTATTTTGGCTTGACGTTTCGACCGAGTTGCATCGGTCGTGGTCTCAAGGAAGAGTTTGCTTTTGAGACTACGGCCGATGCAACTCGATCGAAACGTCAAGCCAAAATAAAAAGGTAATCGCGTTTAATTTCGCGGTTTAGATATTTTATAATGCAACGCGAAAGTTTAAAAGTTTATATGCTTACACCCTGCCATACGGCGGAGAACGTGTTATAAGTATATTAAAGATGGTATTAGATCCAATTTATCAGAGATAGAACATAGGATCTATTGTTAGTTCGAACATGACGATGGTTCATATAATAGAATATAGATACTGGTGATGTCGGGCAGTGAACATCAAATTATAATTCTTCTACAGGTGGTGATAATAGTGGTCATAATGGTCTCATTGAATAGCTGTCCCATCAGTAGAAGTATCGAGTCCTAAGGAATACATTTCTACGTAGTATGAAGGTGAAACAGATTTTAAGGTATATACTTCTTACACCATAAACCTAACTAAACTACGGCCATTGTTCGCAGTTTCTCGGGCGTTTATGATTACATGAACCAGGCGCTAATAGAACAATGGCCATAATAGAATAATTTCCCGACATGGACTTTTAGTAATGTGCGTGACTGGGGAAGGCTCTCAGTACAACAGAACAAAGCTGTACATGGAATATTTTTATTTTATTGAATACTAGTAGCCAAACACTTAAGATTTACGAGTATTTTGCAAACGATTATTTCAGTAAGGTACGTCAAGTCGGTCATGAGCTGACACGAATTACACCAACAGTGCAATTAATGTTGCCATATTTACTACAGCTAATTGTTTTACTCGTGGTTACGCTCAATGAGATAGAAAGAGACAGGAAAATTCGTTTGACACACGACGATAAGTGCGGAAATTTAGAAGAAGTAACTTAAAACTTATCTTCCCCATTTCTGAATGGCGGTAGTATCAAACTAGGCTTTTCTAAGACTGCAATATTCCGAACCTCTCATAAGATTAGTGGGTGCTCCTGGCCTGCCGTTGCCGTGCCGTATTACGAGAATGCTGCCAGCCTTCAAGACGTGTTCAAAGGTCAAATGCCTTTATCTGTATAGCCTGAGACTAAATCGAATAGGGATTCGATATCACTCGCTAGTATGAGGCAACCGAAAAGGAGCTCTCGGTGCCGCGGGCTATTAAAGTCGATACATCGATTTGAGTAAACAATGCGTCATTAGAATCGTAATAGCTCTAAAAGTGATATAATGGAATATTATTTAGATGACACCGCTATATATCAAATATGGCGGATGCTTTGAGGTCATAACTTTTTATTTGAGACCTTTATATGGATATAAAATTACACTACTTCATATGCAAGTTTACATATAAGTTATATGGAGTTTTTGGCGGGAACGGAAGAAGTGAAGTTGTTATTTTATTCGTATTTTCTATTTTTAGTGCTTTTGTGAGTTTTAAAGTATGAAAGTGATAGTATTTTGCGCGTTAAGTTCTGCGCAAGTGAAAAGAACGAGAAACTGAATAAATAAATGCCCTTGAAATTGTCGCCTTCTTCGAAGTCCTTAACTACAGCGACGCTTATTATTAATTTACTGGAAGAGTGTCAGATACTTAGTGATAAGAGATAAGTATACACTTTACATCAATAATGGGTTTTATGCTAAAATACGATCAAATTTTACATCATACAAGTGCTATTGAAAGTATTAAATATGGATAATAAACACAGAAGAAATGGCTATATGGGTATAGTTCTCTTTGCCTTTCCAGAATTGGAGAATAATAATAAATAAAAAAAGAGTAGTTTTTGGCGGGATTTTATGGAGACCAGTTGGCCGTTCATTTTGACTATTTACTTGAAAATTGTTGCTAGTGGATATTGTGATGTAAAATTGGCGTAGTTTTGCTGTACATGTGACGCAAAACTTTTGCGTCACATGTATCTACGCTGCTGTATTGTACAATACGTGGATTTGTTATAATAAGTGTTTACTTAGAAATATGATGTTGAAACATTTTTAGATTGCCTCAGCAAATCCTATTAGAAAGACTATGTTGGTCGCCAGAAATTCCAGAAAAATGAAAATGTTTTATGTCGACATTTTTATGAAATGATAAAAAAATGTATCTATTTATTACTGAAGACATCGGCTGTATGGGGATAGATTGCTTTGCGTTCCCTCTCAAAGAAAAATACATACAAACAACAACAAAAAAAAAAGAAAATTAAATTAGGTTTTTAAGATTCCTTAATTGAAAAATAAAAATAAAAATCAAATAAGATCACTCATGCGTTTGTTAATTTTTCAGTCGATTTTTCAGAAGCTGTGTTGCATATAAATTTGAAACTTGGCATATTAATACAGATGTATTGTGTCAAGTTTTTTAAGTAACTTTAAAACATTCATAGAAGAATTAAAGAATGAGTGAACTAAGTACTTGACTAGACCATTTCCTTACAAATTCACAGGAAAAATATTTAAAATAATGCTTACATACATGCATATCTGCACGCTATATCCCTAACGGGGTAGTCAGATTAGATGAATCGTCAAGCTTCGCGGTTCTTACATACTTCTTTCGCCTCTTCGAATCTAAACATTCTCCTCACACATTTACGCCTAAATTTGCGGGCTTTTGACGTTTTCATCAGCTAACACTCTGGCTATTTGGTCTTCGTAAGTTAGCCTTGGTCTTCCTTGGCTTCGGCTACTACTGACTTTCGCTCTGTAGTTTTCTTCGTCAGTCTTTCATCACTCATTCTTTCCATGTGCCCTAACTGTCTAAGCATTTCTTTCTTCATTTTTACAATAACACTATCGTGCAACCCTGTCATATTGCGTCATTACTTCATTCATTACTTATTTACAACTTACTTCTAAAAATGTGGGATATTTAGTTCTTTTCTTATATTTGCGCTATCGCGCAAACCTGTCGTATTGCGAATATCTCCGTTGCTTATTTTGCCCACAAGTGTGATATCACACGTATTTCTAAGAGATCGCATTTCTGCTGTATTTATTTCACTTTCATTTTATTTTGGGAATATCCAGGTCTCGCTACCGTACAATAAAGTAGGCAACAACACTGTATTATGGATCGCCATTTTAGCTGAGTTAGATATATTCACAATGCCCACTAATGCGGACAGAGCACCTTACTTTATTGTCAGTTGCTACCTGTCTCTCGACATCCAACTCATATCTTCCATTCCTAGAAAACGCACTCCGCAGATATACTATTTCATTCACTTGTTCGTAAATTATTTACATTAAAACAATTTAAATTAAATTAATGTACTTTAAAATATACGTAAGAAGAAAGAAGGAGCAAAGTGGATATTCGAACTCATTTGACCATCCTCCCTCCCCTATCTCTAAAAATAATGTAACAAATAATAGATACTATCCATACCATACATATCCTCACGATATATCTCAAGAGCCAAAAGCATCGCGGTCTTTACCATCTTCTTTCGCTTCGTCAAATCTTAATTTCCTCTGACACACTTTTGCCGAGTTATGCTAGTACTTTCAACATTTCGCTCAGCTTATATTGGTTGTTTTATCTTCATAAGTCAACCTCGTTCTTCATTGGTTTCTACTGCCACTCGCTTTCGCTCTATAAATTTTTTGATCGATCGTTCATCAGTTCATCACTCATTCTTTTTATGACCCATTGAAGCTTTCCTTCCTGCATGTTTACAAATACCAATGTCATCCAACTCTGCCATATTGTTATTTTTATATGCTTATCTTATAATGTTAAATATTTTTAAAAGGAATTAAATAACCCGAAATTTGATATTCTGATTTTTGCCATTTTTTCATTAGGTGTGATATTACGTCTTATAAAGGTAATATACTTATATCTCGTTCTAGGACTTATGTTACCTCAGGTAGAGTACGCTCGTAGCGTATTATTGCAGAACGAATATATGCAATAGCTAACCAACCAGTTTAAATAAATTATTACATCTAACCTGTTTAGGGCATAGTGTGGCGATGGTTTGACCATATAAAGGACAACGAGATGTCTCAGTTGGAAATTTCAAAATTTAATTATAATTTTCTAAGTTCGGAAATACTTTATATTTTACTCAAGTATTAGAAAAATATCAAAAAACATTACAAATAAAATGTCGTTGGGACTAACATCACCTGACATTGACTTATACGATTACAACTATGTAATAACTTTTTAAATATCGTTATTTATATCGTTTAATTTAATCGTAGAAGTAATAAAAAATTTCATTGAAGACAAAAAAAATGTGGAAATAATCTCCTCTGCACATGGGTTTATTGGCTTTCTAAATATTGTATTTTAATACACTTATTGTAAACTGAAGTTGAAAAAATAATACCCGACTGAGTTTCTTGTCGGTTTTTCTCGGTGTGTAGGTTTTCTTTTCAAACTGAACGAAAATAGATTTGACGTACAAAAACACCTTGTGATTGGGTTTACTTGGACAAATTAATTTGACTTTGACCAAATTTACATCAAAGTACAATTACGTACACTTGGGCAAAAGGTATTAAATAGATGAGTTAAAGAATTTAGTCTTTTTTCAAAATAAAATAACTTGTCAGACACGCATTAACTAAGAGTTCAGTAGCAATTTCATACAAAATATTAAAAATATAAATTACGTACTAGAAATTCTTTATTGAATTTTTGTCTTTGATTTTGACTTTGAATTACCAGTTACGATTAATTTGTATGTGTAAACGTGATGGAATAAATTGACTGTGACATAAAAAAGAGACAGACAAGCATGGCGAAAATTGCGTTGTTGTAGCCTATTGCATAGTGGATAGTGTAGTGTAATAGTAGTGTAATGTAGCACTGAATAGTGCAGAGTGGATAGTGAATAGCTCATTGAATTTAAAAAAAATAGCTCTTTCGTATTTTTTTGTCCATTTTCTCGATTGTTATTAATTGCATTGCATTGTATGCTTTTTTCATGACTACAAATATTTTTAGACGTAAAAACATCTAAAAATATTTTCAAAATTTGTTTTTGTATTGATAAATTTCGGCCAGCTAACCAGCACCGAATATAATAGCTGGCCGAGTCCGATCTCTGGTATATCCCGAGGATGCTTCGTTGAGATGCGAAACACGTTTCGATTGGTGGTTTTTGAAGTTTGAGCGGAAAATAGCTTAAGATTTTAGGAATTTATCACACGAAATGGATTTCCGCAAAGTAACACCTGAGTCTATACAACATGTTCTTTCATTGCTGCATAAACTCATCCCCAAATAGTAGCGAACAACAATGACATAATATTAAATTAAATAACGATTTGTCGTGTATCCGACAATATTGTATTCGTGTTCAGTCATTAGAAGCAATGGATTGATGATAATGATACGAACATGAACTGTTCTTACATAATGTTACAAAATAATGAAGATTTTGATGTTCGCAATGATACTACGTTTATTGTTTAACCATGAGTGACGAATAAGAGTTGAGTCATCATGAAAGACTGACCTGAATCATTTTCTTATAGTGACTGGGTCAAAATAGTTCAAACTCGCTCCTCAACAGAGCATTTTTGTCAGGAATAGTTTATGAAAGTAGAGCATAATATATCCGATCTGCTCCTCAAAGTATCTCCGTAATTACTCACAAGGAGCGCAAATGAATGAAGAGCATAACAAATCTGACCAAACAATCGATTCACATTAGTGACTTCGTTTGTAATAGTGACGTATTTTTGTTTGTTACTTATTTAAAGTTCGAAGTTCTACATGGAACCACATATGTGTTTTTTGTGTTATTTATATAGCACACAATCAACTAATAATACGTATCGTTAAATAGACTTCAATGCAGTATAGTATGAGGGTCAATTGATACTTCTTATTCATTTCTTTGACACTGGCAAGTTATATCCTTTTTTAAAGGCAGGTTATTTGCAGATAAATTTCAAAATGGAACACTTACGTCCGATTTTTTTTAACAACCGGCCGAAGGCATCTCTTGTATCACGACAAAGCTGCTCCACACTTATCTCTATATGTATGTAAATATTCATCGCAATCCTCGAAAAATATTCGATGAATTGACTTGAAAATTCTACACAACGTTGCAATCAAATACACGCCTGTTTTTATGAATAATATAAATAAAAATGTAATTTTTCGTTTGTTCAGAGCACACCATAGCAACGCCAGTATGTTTTTAAAACTGTATAACTATATAGCTAAGACTACCTATCTTTGGAGCTTTCCAACCCAATAATAAATAAGAAACTTCAAGTTTTTCAGGGTTCTGCACATTAAAAGGAAAAACAGAACCTTTAAAAGACCAGTCATGCGTCCAAACCTCTCTTTTGTCTGTCAATGTCGATTTTATTGGAAATAATACATACATACTATCTACATCTCCTTACGCCGTATTCCGAACGGGGCAATCAGAGAGGATGTGCCAAGCATTGCACAATCTACACTAATAAATATTTTAATAATTAGATGTCCTAACTGAGTTTGACCTACCTCCGTCCCCTTCCTTCGTCTCCGGCACTACTTGAACTATAATTAAAAGAAATGCTACATAAAGTTTTTAGAAAAAATACAACGAAGTTTTACAAATCTTTAGCAAAGTAGAAAGAAGTTTGATTAATTTTAATATTTTTAACTTAACCAATTTTTGAAGTTATATTTTTTTTGGTGCGTTAAGTGAAAAAGATTGGAGTGTAATTTCAGCAGACAACGGAAGTTACGTCATCGATGTAACACACCATGAAATCAGGGAGGATGAGAGTTCATTTTCTTTCCAGATTTATTTTTTAATTGATTCATTTCTAGCGGCCAGTTTTAATTTTTTTACAATTATGTGACCAGTTTTACTTTTTATTATTATTTTTCTTTCTTTATGGTATGGCGCACAGATTAGCGCATTTGCCAATGTCACGTATTAATATGTAGAATCACAAGTAAATTAGCTTTTTCTCATCGTAAATCTCCTCCAGTATAGTGATAGTAGGCTTTGCTAAAGTTATGAAAGACTTCTTGGAAGAGCGCGAAAACTTCAGCTACACATGTATAATTAGATTTCCTTAATTATTTTTACATACACAGAACTTTAAAACACAATATACTATCACTGTTGTACTTTACCTCAACAACCTCACTTCTCCCGTTGCCGTCAAAAAGTCAAAATTTTTATTTCATTCGTTTCAAGCGGCCTGTTTTAATTTTCATATGTGGCCAGTTTTGTTTTTTATTTTTGTTTACGTCGAAGAAGTATAATTGCTTACATACATACATGCATTTTTACATAAGGATAATATATATTAATATAATTAATTACCGTTTGAGTATTTAATATTTATGTATATTATATGCTATGTATTGATGATCACAAGCTATGGTGTAGGTTGATAGTAGTTCATTGTTATAAAACTGGGTCATAAAAAAACCCAAATATTTCACTTAAAGTTCACATAGAAATCCTTCGTCGGATGCCTCGAATGCCTGGGAACCGAATTCATGACCTCCAAGGTATTGAACTGTCAATTACTCATCGTGAAATATGGGAACTTAATAATGAACATTGTTATAATAATAACATAACTGCTTGTATGATCATTAGTTGTATAAAATTCAGATTGTAATATGTTTTATTTTACTCGTAATACATACACACATATGTACATATCCTAACGCCGTATCCTTAACGGAGTAGTTAGTGGATGGAATATCAAGTGTCACAGTCCTTACATACTTCTTTCGCTTCCTCAAATGGCATCATTCTTCTCACATACTGTCGCCTAGATATGCGAGAGCTTTCGACATTTCCATTAGCTCACACTCTATTTGTTCTCCATAAGCCAGTTGTGGTCTTTTTCGACTTTAACTATCACTCGTTTTCGCTTTGTACATTTTTTTCGTTAATTATTCTATCTCTGAATTCTATATTATTCTCATTCTTTCTATATATATGCTTGAACCATCTCAGCATTCCTTTCCGTATTTTTACAAATTTCAAATAGCTACATATTACGATTGATAAGATACAGCTCTTTAAGGATAGAAGAGACGGACGGAAAGATGTTTACTAATAGGATTCATTTGGGGCATCCTTTGATTGCGGAATAATATAAAATGAAGTCCGAAATACCCTTGTTTTTTAAATTCTGTGTTTGAACACGGCTTTTTGGGCCACCAATTTATGTCTTTGTATCTTAGAGCTAGTACATCATAGATGTAAATATGACAGAATTGTGTAAGAATCGGCTGTGATACATGGACAGACAGCCATAACGAAATTACAAGAGTCTGTTCTAGCCATTTTGGCTAGAGAATTTTCAAATCCTCACTTTTTGTGCGGTCACGACTCGCGCGCATCGTCATTGAATTTTGCAATGCTAATCAACGAACGTTATTACAGTATTGCAAACCAGACAGTGTCTCATTTTTATCTCATTTGATGTTAACCACATTTTATCAGTTTATTTCACTATTTCACTAGGTATTTCCCAGAAACCGAAATTGCGTATTCATCGGGCTAACGAAGGTCCAATGAATGTTCGTCTAAAGTCCGAACTCTTTGCTCTGAGCATTAGTACTTCAAAGAAATCTGTACTAATATTATAAAGAGAGAGAGCAGATTTGATAAGTTTGTTTATATGTGGAGGGCAATCTCCAGAAGCATAGCGCCTATTTGAAATTTTCTTTCACTATTTGAAAGGTACATTATTACACAGGCTATTTGTTGTGTATTTTAACTTGACCGAAGTCAGGATGGGCCACTAGTAAATATTACATACATACATACGTATCCTCTCGCTTTATTCCTAACGGAGTAGTCAGAGAGGACGGAACGCCAAGCGTCGTGGTTCTTACATACTTCTTTTGCTTCCTGAAATTTCGTCATTCTCCTCACACATTTTCGCCTAGGTATGCGAGAGCTTTCGACATTTCCATCTGCTAACACTCTGGCTATTTAATCTTCAGAAATCAGCCTTGGTCTTTTATGGCTTCTTTTACCACTAGCTTTCGCTCTGTATATTTTCTTCGGCAGCCTTTCAACACTCACTCATTATTTCTATGTGCCGTAACCATCTAAGCATTCCTTTCTTCATTTTTACAATAACACTGTCGTGCAACCCTGTGATACTGCGTATCTCTTCATTGCTTATCCTGTCTGCAAGGGTGACACCGCACATCTTTCTAAGAGATCGCATTTCTACTGCATTTATCATACTTTTACTCGATTTCGGGCATATCCAGGCCTACTACTGTGCAATAAGGTTGTAAGTATAGTAGGTATATAGTAAGTATTAAAGATATTGAAATAAAATCTTACAAGAAAATGATGGATAGGAACTTGGGTGTACTTTTTGGGCTCTGTAACTATAACAGCAGAAAAGGAGTTTACAAAAATTTTTGTTATGTCTGTCAGTATGTCTATCTAAGTCAGTCGATTTATTCCATCGTCTTTATATTTACTGCACTGTAATTTGTAGAAACGTAAATCGAGAAGTGATTCATCAAAGGGTAATTTTATCATGTAACAAACTGTGATTTTCATCTTCATTATTTGAACAAAATGCGTCCTAATATCTAGTTCGTAAAACTTTCTAAAAGACTCATTTTCTAACAAAATTCAAGGTTGAATATGATAACTTCACACAAAACTATGTAATTCCATCAGCTTTTAATAGCAAAGCAAAACGCAATTTTTAAAGGAAACAATACATTTCTTGTTCACATTCAATTTACAAAAGAACGGCACAATTATATTCTTATAACAAGCAATGGATATTTATGCTCTATGGCTGGCAACACTATTAGACCATAAACCTCGCACCATAAACAGAACGAATGAAATAAAAAGAAAAGAGTTTTTGGCGGGATTTTATGAGAAGCGGTAGGGCGTTCATTTTAATTGTTTGTAAATGTTTCTAGTGGATATTGTGACGTAACATTGGTGTAATTTTGCGTCTCAGATATATCCGCTGTTGTGCATTATGTGGATTTTTAAAAAAAAGTGCTTATTTTGAAGTATTGTTGAGAATTTTTTAGTGGCTTAGTCTGCCTCAGCGGATCATACTTGAAAGACTGCCTCAATATACTTGTAGCCAGAAACTCCAGGAAACATTAAAATGTATTCCGTCGACATTTTACCCAATTAATTTGTGTCTTGTAAAAATCCATCTTTAACATTTCGATTGAAGATCTTTAATTGACTATGGTCAAGTAGAAATTAATGAATAAAATAAATACTAGTGTAATGGTTGTGGGATAATTAATCCACTGTCTCAATATACCTTTAAAAAATGTAATAGAAGACGAAGTAATTTCTAGACCTTCACAAGTAAAGAGAGTAATTTAACATGTAGAAATCTTCAAATAACAGTCATAACATGGGTGTGAGTTGCGTATAATTATCCAATTATTTTTATTAAAAATCAATAGCACACAATGTTACACAAAAGGTATTGCCTCCCACGAAAATAGATTTGTAGATGATTATCGATTTGTTTATGATTTGGAAATTCCAATTTTAAAATAATTGATTTAGTCTTGTACTAAGGGTCACATATCATAAGCAGCCAGTGCGTTACACTCAAATAATAATTTATTTATTTATACTTAATGCAAAAACATATTATATATGTTATGTGTAGGTACACGTGTGTATGTTTATATAGACGGACATAAATATGTAGACATCCATATATACATATATATAATAGTCATTAGAATAGACATGAATACATGAGTAACATTGGAGTACTTTGCATTAAAGGTGAACAGCGCATCTAGGTGAAATAGAACCATGTTGGGATTTTTTTGCAGTATCTGGATTGAGATAGCATGGCAGCACCACATAGCATGATGTTGCCAATTTTTCACCTAAGCTAGTTTCTTAAAAGCCCTTGATCAACTTTTACGAGATGGTAAGCAACTGGTATTGGCGATTCGCAGGTGATAGGATCTTGTGTGATAGTCTTGTAGCTTGGGCCAGAGACTGAGATCATAATGTACCTCGCATGTCGTAAGAGGATCTTCACGGTCACGGGGCCTCGATCTCGATCTCGAGACCCTAAGGCCGAGCTAATATGCCAATGCGAGGTGCAGGGGGGCCCCCGAGAAGTGAGACTTCGGAGCCCCGTGCCAAGAAGAAAGAAGAAGGATTTTTGCATCGGTCAAGTGCTAATGAATTAAATTTGAATTATACTTGAATATAATCAATACGGAAGACATTCACTGTATGGGCGTAGTTTCCTTTGCCTCCAAAAAGATGGCGAAGTCGTAGCCGTTATGGAAAACGTGATATGTACTATTAAATTACATAAGTACTACCATTTTTAAATATATATAAGCATGACTTATAAATAGTAATAAAAATATTGTGTAGAAGTGTCAATATCGTGAAATAAACGTAAAAGTATTGCCTATTTTGTAACATCAATAAAACAATTACGGACAAATCGTGTTGTCAGAAATGTACACGTCGTTAAAACAGTAGCTATCTCGATGCCATCTCGTAACTAAATCTACTATTAAACACAAGCACCATCGTTATTGGCTAACACAAATTCGAATGACCTTTCCTACGTATTATGGGTAATTTTGCTTATAAGAGGCGTCAATAGCTGTGTCAGCTATACATGGTGTCTATGGTAATACCCGACCATTACAGTTAGGCAATTTTCACATTATTTTTGATTGCATGTTGCGTTTCGGTTCCACGTGTACTATTTTAGGCCAAGATATGGGTTATTTACTGTTTTAGTAAATAATATATGCGTAAGAGAAGGTAGTCATTACATTTTTTTTATGGCGGAAGAGGTAAACGAGCATTCGTATCATCTGATGGAAAGTGCTCCCCGCCGCCCTTGAACACTCGCAACGTCCAGGGAATCACGAGTGCGTTGCCGACCTTTAAGGAAAGAGTAGGCTCGTTTCTTGACCCGCTTAAAGTCATAATAACGGTCCAGGAATACCGCCGTTGTAAGCTGGTTTCATAAAATTGTCGTACGTGGTGAGAAATGTTATAAAAAACGCACAATTGTGGATCGCCATCTATCAAAATGGTGGGGACGGAAGGACAGTCGATTGCATGAATTACGGTAATTGAACTCGGTAGCGGGCAGTACTACGCTGAACAATTCTTCAGAACATTCTCCATGATAAATATGGTAAAATATGCTGAGGGCACAATGACTTCTCCTTAGGGCCAGAGGGTCGCGCCGATCAGAGAGCACCGAATCGCCGACAACTCGAGCCGCTCTACATTGTGTACGGTCAAGAGGAACGAGTTGATATTGAGGCGCTTCAGTCCAGAGATTGGAACAATATTCGACGTGAGGCCTTACCTGTGCCTTGTTAAGTTGTAGACGATGGCTCGGCATAAATTACTGTATCGCTCTACCGAGCACACCCAGCCTTATTAAAGCTAATGTAGCTTTGCCTTCCAAATGATGCCTTTCTACCCATAAAGACTTTTGGCAATTAGGTTAGAATAGGTTTTTCTTCAAGAAAGGAATGCTTGGATGGTTCAGGCATATAGAAAGAATGAGTGATGAAAGACTGACGAAGAAAATATACAGAGCGAAAGTGAAGCCAAGGAAGACCAAGGCTGACTTATGAAGATCAAATAACCAGTGTTAGCGGATGGAAATGTCAAAAGCTCTCGCATACCTAGGCGAAAATGTGTGAGGAGAATGATGAGATTTGAGGAAGCGAACCGCGATGCTTGGCGCTCCGTCCTCTCTGACTATCCCGTTAGGGATACAGCGTGAGGATATGTATGTATGTGTGTATTGCGTATGTGGATATGAACGAATAAGATGTTCTCGTACCACTATGCCTTTCTATTTCCTACGTTATGTACTTCCCGATAAATTTGATTCTCATATATGTGCGGACGCATGGGTGATTTTATGAAAGCGTTTTGAGAGCATTTTTCTTTTTAGAATATGGAACATACAAACCTAAATAGTATATTGTAAAGTACGCTTTCTCGTTACCGCATACCGCTCGTCGTCGGTTCAACCTCACACTTTGGGAACCTACATTTTTTTAATTAATTAATTTTAATTTTTTTATCAACGGTCAAAATGGTCACGCACTGTGCGTTTTGAAAGGAGATTCTTCTCTTGAAACATCAAGTTGTCAAATGAGCTCCCTGTCGTGGTTTTCCCAAAACGATACTGTGTGTAGTTTTTCAAACAGGGCGTTAAAACTAAGATGTTTTTACATTTTCGCCAACATTTAAGTGATGACTCTGGTGTTGCATGCGTCCATAGGTACGGTAACCACTTACCGTCAGGCGGGCCGTATGCACAAAGCGCCTCGCCGTGTGCCTGTTTGCTACCTTTGCGGTATAAAAAGACAAATAACCTCCCAAAAGTTCTGACATTTGACTAGTATTAATATGTTTCTTTATGGAGATGATAACTTGATAAGTGCTTTACAAAAAGAAATCACTGACGTGTTCATTTAAAAATAATGATAAAAATAGTTGTAGTAACTAATTTGGCTATAAGAAGCGTTGAATAGATTGATTGATGTTCATAAATAGGTACCTCTAAAAAGCAATTTGCATAGAGAAAAAGCTAACGGTGGGTGCGTATGTGTGTAATATTGGGCTTATTACGTAGGCGAGTATAATTATGTGGGTTCTTATTTTAGATAAACAAACTACTACTGATTTGAGGCAAAGGCAACAATTGGGTGTTAATTTAATTGTATTTTGCAATACATTGTCTGCTTGAAAGAGAATCATTTGTCTATTTGAACTTGGTAGGGTTCATGTAGTAACGAATGAGCCTGGAAATTATTTCTATTACTTTTCGTACTCATTTAATGATTTATTTTTATGTATTAAATTAATTCTATTTTTAAATTGAAAATTTGTTCAAATTGCTTTCAGAACCTTTCCAGTAATAATGAGTCGAACATAATTTCAATCGCTCAGTCGATCGAGGGTTATTTGAATCTTTAAGTGACATACCCTACATACCAGACTAACTTTGATTTTAATATTAGAGATAACCTTTTTATTATGGGATATATATAATGAAGCTATAGAATTAGTAATTTTATCTACATATCTCAATATTTGAAATTGATGGTATTCTCCTATAAATTTGCTACTTTTGATATAAATCACATCTTCTTCAAAATTAATGGTCTTTGCTGTAAAAAAAAAACTGTAAACTACAAAGTTAACAATTTTCACAATAAAATTTTGAATTCAATTTCAATCACTTATTTTCAATCACTATTGTGGTGTAATAATAATAATGTAGTGTGCTAATAAATGCTTGGGAGGAATCGAAATCTTAAAGACAAATGCAGGCTTAAACCTTAGCCTGCATTTGTCCTCAAGATTTCGATTGTTTCACGTTCACGCGTGAAGATTGTTGCACGTTGGGTAAAATTTTGCAATTTTTTTTGTAACGTTATACAAATACGATGATGTATTATTTATAATATTTTTTTGGTTAGGTTAGGTCTTTTACCACAACGCACGAGCCGAGCGAGCAAAACGAGCGTGCTACGGCAGCGCCCGGCAAAGCGCCAGATCGGAATCCGCTATATAAAGTATTGAAACAGGAATCCGCACTCTAAAGAGATAGTGGAAGTCGAGAAATTTAATCTCGAAACATCTCTATAATCTTCCATCTCTTTTTATCTTTTGCTGTTGGTATATCTATATATAGCAATGTTATTCGTATAATACTAGTAAGTGTATTTCAGAGTTATTTCCAGAAGTTAGGAAGAGACGTCGCGCAATTACACCAACTGCACCGGATATGTCGGCATTGCCAGGATGACAGTTTATCAAGTTTATTTATTTAGTTATATAGAAAATGTTATTTATCATACCACAATCTATTATTTTAAATGATTGCTTATTTTTTTTATTTTATATTGTAGCATTTTAAAATTTTTTAAAGCAATATATTTTTAATGAAGGAGTAACATTTCAATGTATAACGTTATATTTTTTAATAGCATTTCATAGCAATTTTGTCTATCTTTTCACCAATTTTAAAGTTCCATTAAATGCATCCCTTTTATTATTCTGAAGCTTAAAATGTATTGTACATTTTTTGCTTTGGTTTACATTATTTTGTCTAACCTTTAAAAGAACTATTGTAATGTGAAGTACATACAAATATGTCCATATCGTTCTATTAATCTTTTAAAATTAGAAAGAAAATGATTCTCTTAAGTCATTAAATGTTACGAGTATAAACACAAAACAGTTTTTAATTATATTTAACGTAAATTAATCAAATAAATAAATTTTTAACCGAATAAGAATTTAAAAAAAAATATTTTCATATTCTTAGTTCCTTATTGCATTGAAACATATGTTCATTCATTATTTCTCATTAACGAACACGTATTTGTCGATGCTTCCATTGTCCTAATGAACCATAAATTATCAGCGTATAGGGTACCTCAGGCAAAAAGAAATATTTCCAAGCATGTGTCATCTTAATTTGTAGCCCAAGCTTATATAATAAAGAAATAAACAAAAAAACAAAGGCGTGTGGCGGAAACTAAATGGAATCAGTGGTAAAATTATATGTAAATTTAACTTATATAATGTAATTTCGCGCTATATCCCAAACGGTGTCGACAGAGCTTTAAAATATAACAAGATCACGTCATTCAGAAGCTCAAATATATAATGCTAGAAGTTAGAGGTTAGCCATCTGAAGCCAGGGGCGATAGTTGTAATTAGAACCTACGGAACCTAATATACCTAATACCTTTCACAGTTCAAACTTTTCTGCTGTTATTGATGATATTCGGAAGTCAGTGTTTGAGGTCGAATGTGTAAAGCATCGTTAGTAATGAACGATCACAGCGCATAATACCTTGAGGTCAGATATGAACGATATACGCGAACAATTACCGCCATTGTGCTTGCAATTATTATAAAATTAACTTGTAAAAAGCAATGCCATTTTTAAAGTTAGTTTTGAAAAGGAAGTAGATAATACATAAACAAATATAGAGGGTTTATATATCTCGTCAAAGTCGAATAATCTTATATTGAAAAAATCTACGCTGAGAAGAATCGACAAGAAACTCAGTCAAGTTTTATTTTTTTAAAATCATTCTTCATTTTACACCATAAATTAAAATACAATACAATATTCAAAAATAGAATATTCAGAACGCCAGTAAATGCAGACGTAGATTAAAAATATGTACCTATTACATTACTACTATTACATTACATGTGACAGTTACTGAAGACGGTGCCAAGTCTACCGAAATCGTACTTTCTGTTCTTTATCGGCTGCTACCATACGGCGCATGGATGAAGGAAGTATTTGGCTGCATGGTTAAACTCTTAAGGGTAAACGTAGCCTGATTCAGTAGAGCGAGCAATAGAGTTGAATATTTGGTACGCATTAAATTAAGCACTTTAACACCACTGAAAACAATTTGAGACTCGAGTAGAGGGTACTTCTTACATACATACTCGCATACTATATTCTCACGTTGTGTGGGGACTTGAGTTCGTTCTATACAAGACATATAGCACAAGCCTAACAGCTTAATTCGCGCAATTTTGTATTTAGTATTTTATTCGGAGTTTACACTACATTTTTTCACTGTATTATCCCTAGCAGAGACAATAAAGCTTCAATATGGCGTCAATTATTGCGGTCCATAGATATCACTTTCACCTCCTCAATCGTCATTATCTTCCTCATACACTTTCGCCGAAGTATGCAAGTGCTTTTGATATTTACGTCAGCTAACGCAACATAAATCTCAAAAGCATATTACTGTTCAGGAATTTTTAAGGGATGGAAATATATGAAATGTTTACTGTATAATGACATTTAAGAATCAATGGACCATGTTTCTTTAATTGTTTGACGTTCTTTTGTTTTGTGAATTGATTGTTGAGTGTTTGATATTGATTGACGATGTTCTCAAGTTGACATTATTAATATTTGAATTATGTGAAGAATTTATATATAACTTATAATTTGTATTCCATTTTTAAGGCAGAGCACAGTGGCACTAATAATTGACTTATATCATAACTACACCTGTGTCTCACAAATAATAAATAAATAAAAAAGTTATAACTATCCCATCTTCATAGCTAGCTTTTTCCTTGGTGTCTACTACCGTTGACTTTCGCCCTAGAGTGAATTTCTAGTTTCTTCGCAGAGTTATTCGTCACTCATTATTTCTAAATTTATTCGTAAATTCTTTTGACAGTTTCCTAAGAATTTCAGCTAAATCCTATTGGTATTTCGTTATTTACTAGGAATTTTGTGTGAAAAGATAGTGAAATTGCTTCACAGCCATTGACAATAACGAAGTTGGCAGTAAAGAAAATGGAAATAACGAAGATTTTTCAATACAAATTGGTAATTGTGTGAAGAGAATGACGAGATTTGAGGAAACGAAAGAAGTATGTAAGAAACGCGACGCTTGGCGTCCGTCCTCTCTGACTACCCCGTTAGGAATACAGCGTGAGGATATGTATGTATGTAAATTGGTAATAAAGTTATTACTAATAAAATAGAGGTTGGTAATACTTTTGAAAATTATCTTTCGAAAATACATATGGAAAATACTAAATACAGTTTAGGGTCGTTTTCGCATACAGCAGAGATATTCTTGAGCAAAAATGTTAGTAAATGGTTCCCTAACTTTCAATCTTCACTTGAGATAGAAAAAAAATTTCAAGCAATTAAATAAAATGAAAAGGGAACAATGTATGGAGACTATCAGTTCATGTAATAACTAATGTAATACCTATACTATCGCCAATTTTAGTAGATATATTTAATAAATTAATTAATTTATTAATAACAAAAAATTACATACATACGTTAATATTTACAAACTTAAAACTACACATTATCTTAAATAATAGACCTCCTCAAAGTTGCCGCTTAGAAAGCTAAAATTAATTAATTAATTAATAGAGGGTTAGTAGACGGAAATGTCAAAAGCACTCGCATACCTAGGCGAAAATGTGTGAGGAGAATGATGAGATTTGAGGAAGCGAAAGATGTAAGGACTGCGACGCTTGGCGCTCCGTCCTCTCTGACTGTGTATATGTATGCATATTTAATAAATGTGTCAATCTCAAGGAGTATTTCCCAATTTAATGAAATAAAGCAAAATTATTCCATAATTCAAATCAGGTTGTATGTTAAATCCAACAAATTATCGCTAGGTGTCAATATTGCCAGCGTTGAGTAAGATATATGAAAAAATAATACTCAACCAAATGCTGGCACATTTTAACATTCAAGGGGTGTTTCACGGTCAACAGTACGGGTTCATGACAGGGATCAAGACTGTACTTCCGGCTTGGGAGGGATCAATTTTGGGACCTTTCTTGTGTCTAATCTGCATTAATTTATGCTCAGGGCCTTATGCGAAATATTATTATTTGCTGATGACACTTCATTGTTCTTTAAACTGATGACCTAGATATTACCTGGGTGAACAGGATCCTAACAGACGTTTTGAGATGGTTCGCTGTTAATAAATATTTTAGGACTGAATGCACAAATTTGGGCTTACTTGAATGAATTGATTTGACTTTGACGTTGAATCGACACACACTTACTTGAAATTACTGAAAAAAGTAATTTAGAGAAGTACAATTAATGCATTTTTTAGGAATTTAGCCTAATCTCTAACTTACATTAATTCTTATGAATTAAGGGAAAAAACAGACTGAGAGTGTCTTAAGCGCACATTAACTTAGGTACATTACCAAATTGAAAGTTAAATTAAAAACATATACAGAGACAGACGGATAAACAGATGAACAGACAGACGGACAGACGGATGGAGAAACAGACATGAAACTATTGAGGTTCTGTTTACATCATGTTAGCTGCAGATCTCTTAAAATTATAGGTCTCTCAGACACTGATGAAAATATGTGAATATAACATTATAAATCAAAGATAATGTTGACATTGTGATAAATATTCATAAACAGGTGCCTGTTTCGTTATAAATAAAGCTCTAATAGGTCATTTTGAGATGGTACCTGGTCACTTATAATACATTGCCTAGGAATTACGAGAGGACTAGTCACGATTATGAGAATTGACCATTGAATATTACTTATACAAATATTTTTTCAAATTGTAATTTTTTTTTATTTGGCTAACAGAGCATTAAGGCACAGCAAAATCATAATTTAACTCTACTACAAATTAAATATATGCCTATTTGTGTTCATCAAAAAGATTAAAGCTATTATAAAATTTGAACTATGAACTACGGCATGAAAAATGATCTTCGATGACGTCAGTGATCTTTGCTTCATTTCATTAGGGTGGCAATACGTATCGTAGTGTAATTTTAGTCAGGTCAAGTCAGGAATTCATTTTTCTTTACAAAAACTCACTACATTTTAAAGAATGAAGTAGATAAGAGTAAGAAAAAGTACGTAAGGATCGCGACGCTTGGCGCTCAGACCTCTCTGACTACTCCGTTAGGGACACAGCGTGAAGATGTGTATGTATATATGTACATATTGAAGTCAAAGCAAAATCAATTTATTTAAATAAACCAAATTGCGAAATATTTTTGAAAATAAAATCAACCAAGAGTTCGAAAAACCTATAGTAAGAAGAACAGAAAAGAAAGTCAGGAATTATTTCTTCTTGTTTATTTTAGTGGTTTTCCAATCCTTTTTCGTTTAATAACAAGTTGAAATATGTATCTTTTTCCATGGTTAGTGAATTCTGAAACCTTATTATGGAAACGAACGCAGTTACCCAAAAATGATATTATCGACTTTGGCAATTCATATTCGTTAATAATTTATTAGTAGTATATAGCTATATATCTCATATTGTTTCCAGTAGGGCATACAGATAGATGAAATTAAGAACCAATAACTTGTAAATTTTTTTTATAATTTTCTTTTTTTATTTTTATTTTTTTTTATTTTTTTATTTTTTCTCTTGTGCATTTCGAATATTTTTTCACAGTCGTCTTTATAAATATATCTGTATTATTTTTATTACAATGTAAAATAAGCATCAATTTCAAGAATACTCTACTGGCCTATTCAGTACGGCGTCATTATATTCAATGGACTGCATTAGTACAGTGGCCTCGCGAGTAGAGCATGCGGTTACTAGAACAGTTAAACAAATAAATATCTACTTTAACTTGGTTTAGAAGATTACAAACGTACTCTTCATCCTATATTCCTAACTAGGTAGACCGTGTTCACTGACTTTCATAAAGGGAAAGGAAATCTTTAAACGATTATATAAACATTATTTCTGGGTTTTTGCATGTATATAATTTTTATAATGAACTAAATGTAACACTTTTTGAGTTTTCGTCACAGTCATTTATCATTTGCACATCCGTTTCATATGTAGAAACAATTGTTCTGTACCGTCTTGTTCATACTGACTATCCTAATAGTATAGAGGTCAAATTTGTTTGTTTGTATGTAATGGATAAACTCAAAAACTACGCAATCGATTTCAAAAATTCTTTCACCTATAGAAAGTTACATTATCAGTGTATAACATGGGATGTATATATTCAAAAATTTCCACACGTGCAAAGCTGGAGCGCGTCGCTAGTATTGCATACAACGTTTATATTTTGTCTTCATTTCATTACCGGCTACTTAACCAAAGTCTAAGTGAAGTCAATTCATTTAAGTAAACGCAATTGCAAGATGGTTTTGAACGTCAAATCTACCTTTGAAAAGAAAACCTGCACGTTGAGAAGATCCGACAAGAAACTGTCGAGGTGACACTTCACTTGGCTATTTGTATTTGCATATTTGGCATATTTGGCAAACAACTACCACGTGTGGACAGTATATTTGACAAAGTATTGGCCTTATTTGCCTATTTCACAAATATGGCCAATACCAAGTACGCGTTACCGTGCGCTTGTCGGTTTCTCGACGCACATCAAAGGAGTCAAATAGGCAAATACGCAAATAGACCGTCTACACAATGGCCATATTCAGAAGCGCACACGCCGTGGATCTGTATGAGCGTGTAGTATTTTGTGTCTGTGTTGTGAGCGCGAACTGGAACAAATATTGAAAATGCAAATTTTTATGCATAGTCAGCATCCACCAGCGCCTTGCTCTCCATGGTCTTTTCACTACTTTGTATTTTTTCGCGCACTGCATGTAATAGTTACATGCATTTAAATAATAAAATCCCGCTGCAAGTTAAACACGTCCATAGTTTTGGTGAACACATTTCCTTCTGCTGCCAAATGTTTGTGTGTTTGTTATTTGGCTGCCATGTATGGAAGGTCGTATTTGCCTATATTTGCATGTTTGCAAGTACGTCATATATTTTTCCAAATACAACAAACGCCCAATAGCGAACACAAATAGCCATGTGAAGTGCCACCATAAGGTATCATTTTAAATACCTGACTGAGTTTCTTGCGTTCATTCACATTATTGGTGTTCATTAAACAGAGCAAAAATATGACAAAAGGTCTTATAGATTACATTTTTATATATAGCGTTTAGAAATTATCATTTTAGAAATAACGCATGTAAACATTTTTCTTATTTATTATGCCGACTGTACCGTAACTGGTGACGGCCTCACATGTTCTGTTTACAACTTTGCACATAACAGTTGCATCACGATATCGATTTATTTAATTATTTAAAAAGGAATATAATTATAATTACGGTAATAAAACCTTTTAAATGTATTAGTTACCTTTAGGTTGGTATTTAAAGTGTTACTCACATTTTTACTAAAATTTCCACTTCTGATGTATGATGAACATTTAATTATTAATTAAATGTGACGGCGATTCAGCTCGCATGGGTTACGTGACGTGGGAAGACCAATTATTTTTTGTACGGGCCATTTAGTTATCTATATATTAATACGTGAAGCGAAAACTTTGGTTCCCTTTTTAAGAAAATTGCGCCAAAGGAGGAGTGTGAAATTTGGAAGTTTATATGGAGAAGACCTGGAGAAACCTAAAATTTTTATGTAATATGTGTTAGAAATAAGGACATTGAAATAAATTAAATAAAATGTTAATTGTTTACATAGATTTAATATGTATATATTAAATCTATGTAATTTAATATGTATATATTATATCTATGTATGCCTTTTCTTTTCTTAGACAACCATTAAAGTAGAGATACATCCAAATATTGTTGAAACTCAATTGATTACATTTAACTTGTATAAATTAAATGTAACATAATTTATAACAAAAAAGTACACACATACGTTAATATTTACAAACTTAAAACTACACATTATCTTAAATAATAGACTTCCTCAAAGTTGCCGCTTAGACAGCTATCATTGCTTAAGGTACCCAACAGACTGACAGCATTACCTCTTTGAATAGCCAAACTGATTTTAAATTAAATTAAATTTTCAGATATTTCATTATAGACATTAACCTCATGATAAATATAATATTTATATGTGAAATGAATACGTAATTATATGTTCAGAGTCGAGAAGTTCCGAGTCCGAATTATTGTCAAGAATTCAGGGGCAGCAGTGAGACAAAAAATGGTTATTCCATCCGCGCGTTTTTTTTAAATGCAGTTTATTAGTAGTATAGTTATTCATCCATTCATCCAATTGTTATCCACCGATCGATAAACCAATATGACCAACCGTTCGATCCAGTGATAAATCCAGCGATCCTATTTATACATACGAGTATTATAAAAGAAAATAGACAATCTCTGTTTGTCTGTCCATTTGTGTGCTTTTGACTCGAAAACCAAATGTATATTAAACGTGGCCAGATGGAGTGTTTCTATAATAAAAACAGATCATTTAAATCGGGACAGTTGTTCTCGTGTTAAGCGCGCGAACGGAAAGATAGAGAGACTTGTTCATAGTAAATATGTAATTCTCTAATTATTATCTGCCAATACATACATATCTACATATATCTTCACGCTATATCCCTAACGGGCTAGTAAGAGAGGTCGGAGTGCCAAGCGTCGCGGTCCTTACATATCTCTTTCGCTTCCTCAATTCTCATCATTCTCCTCACACATTTTCGCCTAGGTATGCGAGTGCTTTTGACATTTCCGTCTGCCAACACTCTGGCTATTTGATCTACATAAGTCAGCCTTGGTCTTCCTAGGCTTCTACTATCACTCACTTTCGCTCTGTATATTTTCTTCGTCAGTCTTTCATCACTCATTATTTCTATTTGCCCGAACCATCTAAGCATTCCTTTCTTCATTCTTACAATAACACTGTCGTGCAGCCCTGTTATATACCCTGTCTGTTATCTGTTAATAATTATATATTGTAACTAGCTGACCCCGCAAACGTTGTTTTGCCCGATATTAAATATATATTAATATAGGGTTGTATGTATTTTTTAATGCCGAATCATAAAAAAAAAATAAAAAAATTTGTGCAAAAAAAAAAAAAAATTTGGGGTGGACCACCCTTATCACTTAAGAGTATAAAAAATAGATAACAACCTATTCGCAGACCTACCAAATATACATATGAAATTTCATCAAAATCGGTCGATCCGTTTCGGAGTACAATCTTTACCTTGTCTAATATTGTGTTAAGTTTCCATGTACTTTGTCACTTATTGTTTACTATAGGCTTACATCTGTTTATTCTGTTTGTCATTCTAAAATCTGTATTATTTTAATGTACCTTTATTTCAAATTATTCGTATAATACTTTTTATATTATTGTGAACTAAATTATGTATTATGTATTATTATAATTATATATTTGACATATTCATACATGTTTACTTTTTATAGCCAAAATTCTATAGTTTTAAAATGACTTTGAATAATAACTCTTCATTTAGTACTGGCTGGAGTCAGTACTAAGAATTGGATTGAAATTTTGAAGAGGCGGAGAAAAGAGAAAAAAAATGAGATGTCATTCTTGGGATGGTATCAAGAACAGTGGAATTTCCTACGTTTTCCTAAATTAAAAGTGAAATAATATATATAATAGAAGAATTCCTCTTTGGAAATATCTCAATAAAAGTAAATATAGGAATCATTGTGAGGAGTCTCCTACTACGTATTATCGTGAAATCCAAATTTCAACCTGCCTTCCATACTCCATTAAGTGGCATTTTTCTATTCAGTTCGGGACTCCTGACATCATCGCCGATTAGTAATAATATTAATTTTTTTTTTATAAATCTTCGGTTTGTATATTTTAGAAAAATACATATTTAATCTACTTAACTTTTCTTTTTGAAAACTGAATTATTGTCGCTATACAACATGTTTTACAATTTTATCCATAGAAGGTCGAAAGTTACATTCATTTATTTCATTTTACTTAAATATAACTTAAAAATGTTAGAAAATATGCATATATTAATTCTTAGTACATGACACAACATAAAAACATGTTATTTAGTTACAGGTCCTTCACACCCACTAGAAACGGCGTGTGATTTATATTTACCGATTTAGCAAAATTAAAAGCATTAATTTTTTTCTACTGTGTGATGATAAGCAAACAAATAACTAGGGTTGCCACCCGTTCTATATTATAAAGTATTGTATGTTATTTCAAGAGTTGTACTCTATACATTATGAGAACAATAAAGTAGGCGAAAATACTTTATTTTGCATAATTTCATTTCCCTGGGATTCGTTTTACATATAACATACAAAAAATAGTTGGTCGTAAGTATTTTTGCGTAAAATGGAACGACAGAGTTACTGGAGTCGATAACGTTATCGATTGTTGCTGAAGAGATTCGATATGAATATAGCATGTGGTGATCACTACTTAAAAGCTCGTGTTTGAACGCAACTTCAAATGTCAACATTGTTAATGTCATGTTAATACTGAGAAGTGCTTTGGCACAATGCGAGAGGGGCTTCGGCGCGTTCTGTAGGAGATCCCAGAGACCGCCGACAACGCGCCGAAAACCGCCGTCGCAGGAGTTCAGTGGATAAAAGCCCTATATAACCCAGTATACTCAGCACCTTGAGGGAGAGACTAGGTCTTCTCCGTTGGGGAGAGACCAGATTCTTTCAAGGGGCTATATGTGTTAAGGTTCTTCCTGCGTTAGAAGAAAAGGACTAGTAATGAGCCGGATATCCTTAACCGTATCCGTGTCTGCGGATATCCGATCGGAAAAGAAGATCTGTATTCATATTCGTATCCATTACTTTTTGGCGGATCTTGAACGGATCTTTCATATTAAAGAATTTCATTACATGGAATTTTAAAAATAGATATCAATGGAATATAATAACTCCAAATTACTTTTTATTTCTTAAAATTACAGTTTTAGCACCTTTTATAAACATTTAAACTTTCGCATTGCATTATAAAGTATCTAAAACGGGAAATTTGACGCGATTTCCTTTTATTTTTGCTTGATATTCCGATCGAGTTGCATCGATCGTGGTCTCAAGCAAACTGTCGCAGCAAGTTTCACTCCGTGTCTGAGATAAAAGTTTTGTCATATACCCCCTATATTTGTAAATAGTTTTCGGGATACCTACATACAACACTCGCAGTGTCTTCAGTGATTGGAGTAGATGTTCCGCTATCGTCGATTTGGTTGTTTGCCGGTTTTTCACCGCTGTAGTATGGTCCTTTAACCCTTTCAGCAAAACCGTTTCGTTTGGCCAATGTATGAGCTACCGCAGCTACAATCTATTTTATAAGCTCCTGGTGTCTGCAACGACAAAACATTCTTCGGCGTGTCCACTATGTTGTTCATTTTTGTTCCAGGGTTGTATATGGTGCGGATAGAGTACTTTTTTAAAACTGATCTAATTTTGTCAGTAACACCTTTCACATAGGGTATGTAGGCTGGTTGTTTGCTCACCTCTGGATGTCTGTACCTCTCTTAGCCCTACGCAGTCGTTGGTTCACCCGATATCCGTTCTTCGCCAGTACCTCCTGAACATAGTCCAGCTCCTGCTCCAGATGTTCCGGGTCACATATATCGTAGCGTATGCTCTGTTCTTTAATGATGCCTTAACGGATTGCAGGTGACTGGGATGATAGTGAGACGTACCGTGCAGGTATCGGTCCGTAATGGTCAGACGTAACGTGCTACGTGCTAAGGTCCTAATTTTATGATTTTATGATTTTTTTATGTCCTAATTGCTATTTCCTTCACTATAAAGTCAATCATTATTTTAGCTTTCAAATGATGTTAATTTATTACAATGGGATGGTCAGTTAACTAGCGATTACTCGACACACTTTGTATGCTTAAAATCCATATTCGAAGCTTGTTAGTTGTTACATTGAACTACCATTAATGTTTCACGTCAGTTATAAATTGATCTCTCCCACGAACTAATTAAAAATAATTTCAACTTTATCGCTTCAGTAATAAGGCTTCTTACAAGCCACAAGTAACAGTTCACAGGTCGTTCAAAAATGGAAGTTGTAAAAGTCTTACGATAAAGTAATGTCGGCGTGTTTATAAATTAGATAGAAAATGATAACGAATTGATAACACTGAAAATAATTATTATCTATTAACGAAACTAGCGATCTACCCCGGCTGTGCGCAGGTGGGACCTATTATAATATACCTATATAAAAATTTTTCAGCATAAATTTTCTAAAAGATGGAAAAAACAACATTAAAATCTATTGCATAGTTTAAAACAACTAAACGCACAAGGATACAGAAATAGCGACTTCGTTTTATATGTTAAAAGTTTATCACTTATAGATGGTATGGTTTGATGGTAACTTATGGATATGAAATATGAAGGATACTATTCTTTGGATGAAAATATATGTTTTTGTTACGTAGGTTTGACCAACCTCTACACAGGATACTTATTTAACATATTCTAATGTAAGATAGTTTTATAATTTTATATGCGTTTGCGATATATTGATTTACGGGAATTGTATATGATATATTTAATGTATGCGATTGTAAAACAGAATTAATTTTCACATTCTTCTTTTGTTTCATTTTTATTGTACAGTAATATGCAGCCTGCAATTCGGACAAATGAATTTAAAAGTTTTTTTCATTATTATTTTATTGGACTTTTCTTGCATGAAATTTAAAAAAGAAGTACCTAACTTTTTCCCAAGTTTCAAGCTGAATCCACACCAAATTTTATCAAAATCAATTCAGTGGGTTTTTTTTACATATCAGAGAGGACAAACGAGCAATTGTGTCACCTGATGGGAAGTGCGAAACAAACAGACAGACACACTTAAAATAATAGTAGAGAAGTACAGATAAGATTTGATGATAAGTCGTGTGATATATTATTGTCATTTTTATTTAATTATGAAATTTGATATGACTATTTAATGATGTTTTGGATTTAGTTGATGTAATGGTTGTAGTATTGTGCACAAATCTGAGTAACATATACGGATCCTCACGACACAGGCTGTGCCTAGTGTGGGGGTCGCTGTATTTAATCTACATAAACAATCTGTTTTTGGTAAATAAAATTATTATTTTATTTACCAAAAACAAAAACAATACAAAAATTATTTACAAAAATATAAATTGACTGGCCCGTTGGCGCAGTGGCATATGCATCTGCTTTCCAAGCTAGGATCCCGGGTTCGAGTCTGGAGTATTATTATTTATTCATTATAAATTATAATTATTATTAATTATAATTTATAATTTAAATTTATTTTATTTTCAATATATGTAGGTACATAATATAAGTACAGATATTTTTATATTTTCTATTAAAACGGCGGCAGATAATGTCTTAGGACCCAGAAATTACTTCTCATGAACAAGTAAATGCTAGACTACAGTTTGGTTGCATAATCTCGGCGATCCTATCATTGAAATCATTGAATATGATGAATTTTTAATCAATTATTTTTATAACACATTTGAATATTCCAATTAAACCATTAAAATAACAAAAACAAATCATGTCAAGGACGCCATGGAGAGAGGTGTGTCATTGTTTCGTTTTTTCGAAACTGCACGTTCAACTGAAACAATGGCCGAGGCATTTGTTAAGAGTTTCAATACCATTGTTACTGTCGGTTGACGACATGTGAGAGGTTAAGGCCAATATGTGTAACGGGCTACGTCTATTAGTGAGAGGTCTCTAGTTTCTACACTTCAATTTGTATCAAACTTTATATTCATACACACATACATATCTTCACGCTGTATCCCTAACGGGGTAGTCAGGAAGGACGGAGCGCCAAGCGTCGCGGTCCTTATATACCTCTTTCGCTTTCTCAAATCTCATCATTCTCCTCATACATTTTCGGCTAGGTATGCTTGCTTTTGACATTTCCGTCTGCTAACACGCTGGCTATTTGATCTTCATAAGTCAGCCTTGCTCTTCCTTGGCTTCTTTTACTTTTCACTTTCGCTCTGTAGATTTGGTTCGTCAGCCTTTCATCACTCAATCTTTCTAAGTGCCCGAACCATCTAAGCATTCCTTTCTTCATTTTTACAATAACGCTGTTGTGCAACTCTGTCATCCTGCGTATTTCTTCATTGTTTATCCTGTCCACAAGAGTGACACCGCACATATTTCTGAGAGATCGCATCTCCACTGCATTTATCATAATTTCACTCGATATCGGGCATATCCAGGCTTCACTACCGTACAATAAAATGGACACCAACATCGCATTGTGGATGGCCATTTTAGAAGTGTTAGATATATTCACACTGCCTACTAATGAGGACAGAGCACCGTTCACTTTATTGCCAGCTGCTACCCGTCTTTATATTCATATTTTCGTATAAATAATAGTTTTTGTTATAGACGAAAATATAAATGTTTATTAACAAGAACCGTTGACTGGCCCGTTGGCGCAGTGGTATATGCATCTGCTTTCCAAGCTAGGGTCCCGGGTTCGATCCCCGGTCAGGTCAATTTAGGAAACGAACTTTTCTAAATTGGTTTAGAGTCTGGGTGTTACTGGGAACTCCCCCAGAGTTCGTTGTGTGGTACCCATAGTACAAGCTTACTGCTTAGTTTGGGGTCACACAATCTGTGTAATTGTCTGGAGTATAATTATTATTATTAAAAAAGTTATACATACGTTAATATTTACAAACTTAAAACTACACATTATCTTAAATAATAAACTTCTTCAAAGTTGCCGCTTAGAAAGCTGTCATTGCTTAAGGTACCCAGCAGACTGGCAGCATTGCCTCTTTGAATAGCCAAACTGATTCGTTGGCGGAAGGAGCTGCCAGTCCGGCGGTCTCCCGAAGCCTCACCAGTCTCTTACAAAATCAGAAACCAGTCGATGATTTTTTTTTAAATTTCGATAAGTTTTTTGTAGTAACATTTATATTTTTTATATGTATTTTTATTTATTTACATTTTCCTATTTTTTTTACACAGAACTTAAACATAATATGATTATTTTGTTTTATTAAGATATTCAAAATTGAGTTGAACATTGATTTGGGTACTTTTGTTGTCTTATGTTATTAATGGATAATATTATGTTCATTATTTATCTATAAAGCTAAAATGCAGAAGCCAAGGAAGACCTAACTGACTTCCGATGATTAAATAGCCAGAATGTTATCTCACGAAAACGTGTGAAGGGAATGATGAGATCCGAAGAGTAAAGAAGTATGAAAGGACCGCGAAACTTGGCACTCCATCCTCTCTGACTACCCCGTTAATCAGTGAAGAGACATTGTCATTTGTAATAGTGCTGCATGATGTGAATTCGCTAAGCAATTCAAATTTAATATTCACATGATATTTACGTGCAGAGTATGAAAAGGGATCTATGTATTCTATATTCTATGTATGTATGTACTCACATTCCTGCGAATAAAATGTAAATAAATATTATTATTAATGTTTTCATTCTAGAGGAAAGTAACCAAATATGGAATAGTACCCCTAATTTTGAATATCGACATTTCTCATAAACAACGACTCCTAGACGCATTAAGCAGTGATCGTCTTTTTTAGTCACTACACGGTATACGTGCATATAGGTTTCAACGTGTAAGTCGAGCGAGTGCTTTGTCCGAGATGAAAGTTTTTTGTTTTGTTGCCGTCAGTAAACTTTTCAGATAAATAAGAATTAAGTATTTGTTCTTTAGGAACAATGAATGCGCTGGTGCAGATTTCGACACCTGGATTTGTGATTATTGTGAATAATTTAAGTTCCTTTTCATATTTGTTCAAAGTTCTTAAAGATTCTCATAGAACTTAAGGTTAATTTAAGGTAATTTTTATAGTATTCGATATTTGGGATACCTATTCCATGAATAATAATAATACATATCCTCACGGTGCATCCCTAACGGCGTAGTCAGTGAGGACGGAGCGCCAAGCGTCGCGGTTCTTACATACTTCTTTCGCTTCCTCAAATTTCATCATTCTCTTCACACATTTTCGCCTGGGTATGCGAGAGCTTTTGACATTTCCGTCTGCTAACACTCTGGCTATTTGATTTTCATAAGTCAGCCTTGGTCTTCCTTGCCTTCTTTTACCGCTCACTTTCGCTCTGTATATTTTCTTCGTCAGTCTTTCATCACTCATTCTTTCTATGTGCCCGAACCATCTAAGCATTCCTTTCTTCATTTTTACAATAACACTGTCGTGCGACCCTATCATACTGCGTATCTCTTCATTGCTTGTTTTGTCCGCAAGGGTGACACCGCACGTATTTCAATATTATTGTTATCATATACGTCTATATTCAAATTACGAATATATTCAAAATATTTCGTAAATCATTACATAACAAGAAACCGCCACCATCAACAACAAAACAGTGACACCGCACATCTTTCTTAGAGATCGCATTTCTACTGCATTTATCATACTTTCACTCGATTTCGGGCATATCAATAATAATAATAATAATAATTATCCAACATATTACGGGAGGATGCCCTAATCTTGCACAAACTGACTACACACATAGACACAATCAAATAGCAGATATCGCACACCAAAACCTCGCTCTCAAACATAAACTCATACCGAACACGCATACACCATACTATCAATACACTCCTAGTAATATATTAGAAAACTCCCACCCATAAAATGTACTTCGACCGTGCAATACTGACAGACAAAACTGTCCACTGTAATCGCCCAGATATTACACTGCAAGATAAGACAAAGAAAGTTACTTAACTCATCGATATAGCTGTGCCTAACACGCATAACTTGCAAAAGACGATAGCTGAAGAAAATCACAAATATACAGATTTGCAGGATGAGATTACAAGAATCAGGAAACAAAAAGCAGTTTATACAGTTCCAATAGTATTGTCAACCGCTGGCGTAATCCCTAATTATCTCTATCACAGTCTAAAACTAATAAACCTGAAGCCCAAAACATACATCCAATTGCAAAAAGCCGCAATACTCAACACTTGCCGTACAGTAAGAATGTTTCTCAAAATAGATGACCGTAACGTACAGACGTACAGACAGACAGTAGTCATTAAATAATTAGACTCCATTTACTTGGTTTAACCCGTAAATGGAATTCATTACCAGCACATGCTGAGATTTAGAATAATGAAATAATAATAATAATAATGCGCCAGACAATACACACCAATCATCTGATCTCAAACTAGGGTATTCCCTGTGCTATGAGAACCAGGCGACGACTACCGTCTCCCAGTACACCCAGAACCGAGACAATCTAGAAAAGTTCGTTTCCTAAATTGACCCGACCGGGAATCGAACCTGGAACCTTCCGCGCTTGGCTGCAACATCTAAACCACTGCGGCATCGAGGTCGTCAGTTATTATTAGATACCTTTATATTGATTGTGTTTTTGAGAAGTTACAGCACTTACAGTTAATAAATATAAATCAAGACTGCTGCTCTTAAAAACGCAAATATATTATTGTTTTTAATTATGATTAAAAGTTTTTTAATTTTAATGTTTTATTTATGTTTAAAAAACAAAACGGTATTCCATATTTGGTTGCTTTCCCTCTACAGTTAAGACTAAAGAGTAAACAGTGTAATTGATGGTAAATGAGCTGAAGACCATCAACCATGAACATGCAATAAGAGGGGTATATAAGAAGCAAGCCTTTCAGATTGCGAACGAGTTGGCAGCCATGAAGAGTAAGATATTGTGCCTATTATGCCAAGCTCATGTCGTATATTTCAATAGAAGCTAAATATCAACGTGCTGGCCAGAAATATGCAAAGGTTTAGATTATTTACTGCTTTGTTAGTGCAATGATATTTTTTGACAGAAGGCAGTTACTACAAGTATTTAAAACATAAAGTTTCACTCTGTGGGGCCATTTTAAACCAGAGAAGACTTGTGGGGGCTTACACCATCTCAGCATTATTATTTTAATGTGATGAAGCATCCTCAGGATATACCAGAGATCGGACTTGGCCAGCTATTATATTCGGTGCTGGTTAGCTGGCTGAGTCCCATCTCTGGTATATCCTGAGGGTGCTTCGTTGAGAGGCAAAACACGTGTCGATTGGTGGTTTTTGGAGTTTGAGCGAAAAATAGCTAGAGATTTTAGGAATTCATCACATGAAATGGATTTCCGCAAAGTAACACCTAAGTCTATGCAATATCTTCTTTTAATATTACAAAACTTGACTTGCGGGATAGTTAAAGTAGGTTGGACGGCTAAGCATCGCGGTTCTTAAGTATTTTTTTGCCTACTAATGATTATATCGATAAATAAAATAAAATTAATCACTAAACTACTGTCAGAATTTTGAGCTTTTTAAATCAAGTAACATTAAAATATTAATGCTATAAGGGATAGCGGTAAGCCGCCTGCTGGTTAGGTTAAAAGTTTAAGGCAATCGCAAAGCGTAACGTAGCGATAAGCTTAGGCTTTGATGTTAAGTTTTTTTAATTATTCCAAAAGACTTCGGTGTTTTCAACTCTAATTAATATTTACAAACTTAAAACTACATATTATCTTAAATAATAGACTTTCTCAAAGTTGCTGCTTAGAAAGCTGTCATTGGTTAGGGTGGCCAGGAGACTGGCACCATTACCTCTTTAAATAGCCAAACTGATTTGTTGACGGAAGTCGACTAAAATTTATATATTTATTTATACTATATGATTTTTCGAAAGTTAACTATTCGAAAGTTTTACATCGACACCTCAATAATGTCATTATCGTATTACCGAACGGCGCAAAATCTATAATATAATTATTAATTAAAATGCATATTTAATCAAATAATCAAAGTCCTTCCCAGAAACAGTGAGAGGTTTACGTCAATGTTGGTCGCACCATTTGTAAATACATCTGAATATTACACTTAAAAAACCCATTTATTATAACAATTATTTTTAATAAACCGTACGTGATGTCTCGGTTCGGAATAGAACCTTGAACGTTGGAGGAGTAAGCTATTAGTTGCTGTAATTGGTTATGCTACCATGTAATTTAGTGTAAAGGTTGAATCTAGAATTAACGGGTAATTTTTTTAAAAGGTCATGGCTTGGTTTTTGGTATATTTTTGTTTATTTTACGATATTTACTTATAAATAGTATTATTATTACTAAATTTATCGAATGAAGAAATATGAAACATTAAAATGCACTTAATTGACAAGAAGTGATGTAAAAACATTTATCTATCCACCGTTTTATGTGAGTAGTTAACTTACATACATACATATCTTTACGCCGTATCCCTAACGGGGTAGTCGGAGACGATGGAGTGCTAAGCGTCGCAATCCTTACATACTTCTTTCGCTTCCTCAAATCTCATCTCTCCTCACATATTTTCGACTTGGTATGCGAGTGCATTTGACACTTCCGTCGGCTAACACTAGCTATTTAATTTTCATAAGTCAGCCTTGGTCTTCCTTGGCTTCTTTTACCACTCACTTTTGCTGTATAGTTTTTCTTCGTCAGTCTTTCATCACTCATTCTTTCCATGTTCCGAACCATCTTAGCATTCCTTTCTTCATTTTTACAATAACACTGTCGTGCAACCCCGTCATATTGCGTTTCTCGTCATTACTTCATTCATTACTTATTTACAACTTACTTCTAAAAATGTGGCATATTTAGTACTTTTCTTATATTTATCCTAAAAACTTGAGGTAGGCTTTACATTTCTTCTGCGGAAGAGTGCGGAAGCGTACCCGTAGCGTATGCACTATGGCCTCTCGAGGTACACTGTAAGGTTTTATTGGGTAGACTCGATTCTCAAGGAGTCCCGCATACCCTCCCGCTGCTTCAGAGCGGGATAGTGATGCGTAAGACAATTTCGCATTGCGCATTCCTAGCGTAAGACAAGACTTACGTTCCAATTAAATTGAAATTTCTAAAATTGTCGGTCTACATTCGAAGAAGGGGGGGGGGGGGATGCTAGAATCGATTTCAAAAACCCAATCTGCCTTGTCTTTAATTTTTCTATGATTATTATTTAAAAATGTCAACTACTGTAATACATAAGTTGTATGTAAGATAACAAGATATATAACAAGCTACTTCAGCGCTCTAAGTAAATTACTTGAATAGCGCCCCTAGAAACAAACATTTTAAAATGATAAAGAAAATTCGTCTGACTCAGGTTCGAGATTATTTTATTTTATTTAGTTTATAAAAGTGGGAGAAACGAGCAAGCGGGTCACCTAATGCAAAGTGACCAACCGCCGCCCAGGTACACCCGCAACGTTCGCGGAATCACGGTTGCGTAGCCGGCCTTTAGGGAAATAGGGAAAGGAGGGAGAGGAAGGGGAGGGGATGATGGGCCACCGGCACTCTCACTCACCGACCGAAACACAACAGCAATAGATTCTATTATTTCACGCCGATATTCTGTGAGAGGGTGGTATTTCACCGGGCGAGCCGACCCAATTCGTTCTGCAATGCAACATGGCTCTACCACTCTTATTCTATCTTTTTAGATTCTTTCAATCGACCGCAACAGCACAAATCGTGTCACGAATGCCAAGTCTAATACACATTTTATTCATTGTTACACAATGTACTCTGAATACTCTTCCGTACCATCGTCACGCCGCGCGCCACCTTGAAATACGAGCGCCCTAGGCTGTCGCCTAGTTTGCTTATTCGGCCGAGCCGGCACAAGAGTGTTCTCATAAGGGCAGTGAAAGTCCGGCGGGAGGGGGGTAGCAGGGTTCATGACCCACCAAAATCGTACACGTGAAATCGACAATCTATTTCAATCTATTTTTTACGTATAAAATTTTCTTTTACTCAATTTATTTATATTAATGTGACCCTCCTCCAAAGTCTTTGGCTGCGACCGCGCTTGCATAAGGGTTCCAATTTTCTTTTTAAATTACCTATCCCATAAATAGGTCCAAGGATCATGACCCCCAATTTTCTCCCTGGATTATCGCTGTTGTCCCAGTTACTGCATTTAAACCATAAAATAACTTTTTGGCGGGAAAAAGAGAAGTGAAATTACATATTCCTATGTTTTTGAATCTTTTATTCAAACACACTTTTTTCTTACAAACACAACGCACTGGGGGACCGTCCAGTACACCCATACTACTACTGCTACTAGCTAAGTTTTTTTATTTACATTTTGTATGTTTTGTGCCACAAAACGGTGTGGTATGGAGTTTTGTGGTACAAAATGATAATGGTCTAGCTTTTATGGTACATAAGTTTAAATAAATATGTGCTACTGAAGTTTTCGATTCCGAGAAGTCTCTTTTAACTCCAGTAAAGCCTACTATCACTTTACTGGAGAGTGTCAGGGACTTCGTAATAAGAAGACAGACATTTTACGTTACAGATACTCCTACTTTTTTCTTAAGATTGGCAGAAATGTGCTAAATAAATATAAAACCATATATAAAAGCAAACTCTTGCTTGAGACCACGGCCGATGCTACTCGGTCGAAACGTCAAGCAAGTAAAAAGGTAATCGCGCTAAATTTCCCGTTTTAGATAAAATATAAAACCAGTTGCCAATATGTAACAGAGAAGAACTATAATACCCACGTTATTGCATAATTCACTTCCTCATGAAAGCCATTATGATTTTCGATATTCGGTTATAAATCTTCTCAATGTTGTCCAAAGGTCTTATTAGCACCATATATCATGAAGTCTCGTAATCACACTGTTCATCTCATTAATCAATACATCTCATTCATTTAAGCCGTCAAATTGTGGGTCACTATTGACTAATGCTTACCGAACCTATAATTATTTTATTACAAATTGCGAATACAGGATATAAATCTGAACTTTACAATATTTATTGTTTTTTAGTAATGCGTTCCAAAATTAAAAATTAATACAGTCAAGCACGAGTCGGACTTACGCATTGAGGAATATATATTTTATACATTTATAATATATTTAATTAATATATGTGATATATTTGTAGTATAATATTGATTTTTATTTATTCATTATTAACACCATTACAACTATCTTTACAGCTTTTATACAACCAATACGATAGTGTAAGAACATAAATATATAACTTAATAATTAACTTAACATTTATAAGTATTCATTTTGTAACTTAACACGTATATAGTAACCTTTGCGAATTCACTTGTAGAGCATGTTAATAAGTCCGTCATTTCTGCAACCTCATTTAACACGTGCATGACCCTCGTGAGAGGGGTGTTGTGTAGTAACTTAGTCCGGCCATGCGGCAACGCGAATAACCGCGGCTTCCGCCGTCGCTCTAAGTACCTGTCTGGTACTGAAAAATTTGTCTTTTGCAGCACAAACGAGTTAAACGCTTTCCCCCTGAGTAGTTTAAAAATCATTTCAGCCAAGGAGAACCCTCGTCGCACCTTCATTGTATTATAAACGACCATCCCGAGCACAAATAAGGTGTAATACATCAAAGGGTACATTGCATAAATCCCATAAAGTCGGTATAGGTGTCGGGTGAAATTATTTTGTATGCGCTCCAGCATCGTAATATATTTAGTCTCATGGGGAGCCCACACAACCGCATTGAACTCCAAGTGACTTCTAACCAATGCATCATACAGAGCTTTCACAAGAGCAATATATAATTGTGTTATGTGTTAACCAAAAAAATTGTCCTTTCCTCGTTCAGTTTGAGGTCCTTAGAACGTGACCGACTCACCCTTGGCCGGTTGTTATATTGTCGTTTTACTTCAGAGTTTAATAACACCGATTTAGACACATGTTTTGATGATAGAGTAAAAACAAAAAAAAGCGTTAATAACACGTTTCTTGTATTTGTTGCCACAATAACACAATATTCTGTGAAGATTTCAAGTGGATTTGTGGATTTCTATTACAGTTATATATATATAAGTACAGTCCTTTAAAAGTACGACAGAATGGATGCACGGACGGACAGACGGCGTAGGCCGAGTAATAGGTTCCCATTCGTACCATTTGGGTAATATACCCTAAAAAAGGAACACTTCTGGAAACCCTGTCTGCTAGTCATTTAAAAGTAAAACGTAAAAAATCTATTTACGATAGTACAAGTCGCCGCCGCACTCACCTAGGCAGCACTGTATCGCTGTCCACTTTAGAGAATACCAGTTCACAGTTGACAATATCACCGCGGATTCAGAAGTGAATTCGACTAATTCGCGTTAGAGAATCGCACTGCTAGAGTCGAAGGTCTATTCATATAATAATTTAACGGTTTCTCAGTCTGGAAATAAGTAAGGAGTTACAGTTATTTCATCTTATTTGCTAGTTTTTTAAAATATGTGGTCAGGATTTACTATAAGACTTATTTTTATTTAAATTTTTTTAGTCTTTGTCTTTATGTTGTACCATAGACACTATATTGAATTTCTAGAAAAACAACTCACTTAAACGTGCGCGCATCATCATAGCCGAAAAACGTGCACTGCTGGTCAAAGGCCTCCCCCAAAGATTTCCATAAAGACCGATCCTATGCTGGCCGCATCTGACGGAGCGCCAGGAGTCGCGGTCCTTGCATACCTCTTTCGCTTCCTCAAAACTCATCATCCTCTTGACACATTTTCGCCTAGGAATGCGAGTGCTTTTGACATTTCCGTCTGCTAACACTCTGGCTATTTGATCTTCATAAGTCAGCCTTGGTCTTCCTTGTCTTCTTTTACCACTCACTTTCGCTCTGTAGATTTTCTTTGTCAGTCTTTCATCACTCATTCTTTCCAAGTGCCCGAACCATCTAAGCATTCCATAATGATATATTATGTTAAAATCGGTTTAACGATTTCAGTTAAGCATATATAAATAATCTTTATAATAAACATCTATGTATATTATACTAGCTGTCGCTGGCGACTTTGTCCGCATGGGATATTCACTCTATGTCCACCCTGAAGGTCCACTCCAAATATTGGTAAAAGAATTTTTGAAACCGGATTAGTAGTTTCGGACATAACCTTCTACGTTCAAACTTACAAACTACCTCCTTATAATATTATAATAGTTTAAACATACATACGCTGCTAAAAACATAGCCCTCCTTTTTGATTGCCCGTAGTGGGTAAAAATAAAACGGTATCCCAGATAGGATTCGTTAGTAAGAAAGCATAAAAAAAATATAAAAGAACATGACCTGTAGTATAGCTACGTGGCACAAATCCTAGACATAGTATATACATAACAGTAGGATGTCTTCAAAGTAAGCCAGCGTACGCGGTTTGTACTCGTATGTTTGCGCGGTAATATGCACGCGCCGTGGCTAGCACATTACATCAATTTTATGGGTGATTAAGGATGATTATTGTAGCGCCAGTCAAGGTCGCACGCGACACGTGCACGTGACCGCTTCCATTTGTCTCTAATTTGTTCTTCACATCGTCACTAATATAAAAATGTCTAAATCGCTTAAACTAAAGTATTGTCCTTAGATACCTTAATAATTTTAGTTATTCGAATACAGAGTTATCGTTCTTCTACATAACTACAAGAAATTACATATATACATACATATCCTCAAGCTGTAACCCTAACGGGGTAGTCAGAGAGGACGGAGCACCAAGCCTCCCGGTTCTTACATACTTCTTTCGTTTCCTCAATATTATCATTCTCCTCACACATTTTCGCCTAGGTTTGCGAGAGCTTTTGACATTTCCATCCGCTAACACTGGTTTCGCTCTGTATATTTTTTTCGTCAGTCTTTCATCACTCATTCTTACTATGTGTCCGAACCATCTAAGCATTCCGTTCTTCATCTTTACAATAACACTGTCGTGCAACCCTGTTATACTGCGTATCTCTTCATTGCTTATAAGTAATTAAATTTAACAAATATGAAAAACTCATCTGCTTGCATTGTTTTGTTACTCTCGCATCGCAAACGAGATGCTCTCCGCATCTCATACGCAACGCGACAACCCCACTTATCCGGCCGAGAATGGGCGATTCTGTTACGCATGAGGTGAGAGTTAGCCTTCTTTTATACATATTCTCTGTCCTAGGACACAAATAGTTGAGTGCTTAGTTGGAGTCATACAATCGATATTGTGATTTGCTGGTATTATTTTTATTACAATTCCATCTTCAAATCATTCAGCCATGAAGTTTTCGAAGAATGAAACACTAATATCTTTAGAACAAGTGTAATATGTTTGAAGAATGCATTAGCATATTATCTTTTTTTTAATGGGCAAAAAATATCGTACCTGTCCATCTCCCGGTGAGCTAGTCGTGATAGTGCAAGCCTTGACGATGCGCCGATTTGTCAAATTTAGATCATCGTTAGTACTTTATTGTACATTACATCGTTATACAACTCATTCGACGAATTACAGTGCGAAAAGAACCGGTAAATCGTAATTGTGCAACATAGACTTTATACATTAATCGTTGACACAAACCAAATAAGCTGTACATACGACACTTATTTATTATCATATAAGCTGATCGGCCGCCATTTCGTTAGAAAACAGCACCTACATACATACTTTACATTTTATTATATTTGCCTCACTTCGTAGTACTAGGGGCCCAGACAAATGGCTCAATTGACTGGCCCATTGGCGCAGTGGCATGTGCATCTGCTTTCCAAGCTAGGGTCCCGGGTTCGATCCCGGTCAGGTCAATTTAGCAAACAAATATTTCTAAATTGGCTTAGAGTCTGGGTGTTACTGGAAACTCCCCCAGAGTTCGTTGTGTGGTACCCATACTACAAGCTTACTGCTTAGTTTGGGGTCACACAATCGGTGTAATTGTCTGGAGTATTATTATTATTAATTGTCATAATAGCGTTTACGACAATTGAGCCATTAGTCGAATAGAATGACGAATACCGCGTGATTTAGCGTAACGATTTTAAAATTGGTCGTCAAACGTTATTAACTTATTATAAAATCAAACGAAAATTAATGTTTAAAAATTTCGCGAAATGTTTGCAACTTGTCTAGACGCTATGGACTGGAGTTTTTTTTTCTCTTTGTTTTGGCTTCGCAGATTGCATTTAGCCATTGACCAAGTAAATATGAGTCGAAAGTTAGGGAAACGAAGTTTCCCACCCTTTTTCTTTTCTTCTTCTTCCTTTATTTTATGGCATAGCGCACAGTTTAGCGTATTTGCCAATTTCACGTATTAATAAGTAATCCATAGTGTAGAACCACAAGTAAATTAGTTTTTTCTTATCATAAAACTCCTCCAGTAAAGTGATAGTAGGCTTTACTGAAGTTATAAAGGACTTCTTGCTAAACAGCTAAACATGTTTATTTAGATCTCCTCCATTCTTGTCACTTACGCAGAACTTTAAATCACAATATACTATCACTGTTGTACTTTAAAACTCCTAAAAATGTAAAAAATAGAAAATCTAAATAAAATGACAACCTCACTTCTCCCGTTCCCGCCAAAAAGTCCGGACTGGAGTTATACTTTAGATATGTTTTAGATGTCTAGATATGTGATATTGCATAAGTTGAAGAAAGTGTTATATTTAAAGATTTATTATAAAACCGGTCAAGTGCGAGTCGTACACGCGCACCGAGAGTTCCGTGTCACCTTACCATGTAATTGTATTGTGTATTAACCGAAAAATATAAATTAACAGTTGACAGACACATTCTTCTCTACTCACGATCTGCAATTGTAAGTTCGTAACGGCGAATAACTACAAATTTACGGTTTTCGGATTATTCTCTTTACTTGTGCTATGCGATACTGGTTCTTGCCCAATTTCATGATTCTACGTCACGGGAAGTACCCTATAGGTTTTTATTCCCTTGCGAGTGTCGAAATATGCGACACCTTTTGATTGCGTTGACTTAAGTTTGATTTTTTTACAGCCATGCAATTCTGTAAAAACTCGAATCACCCAAAGCGAGACTCGCTCGACAATTCACGTCACTTCGCATTCGAACTCACTTGACCTTCAAATGGAATTCTCTAAACCAAACATTCTAGGAGCGAAGTGAAATGATCTTAGATGCGAGTTTGTCGGGGATTGCTTTAAGAGTAAACATCTCAGTCGATATTTCGTCTTAGAGTATTTTAACTTCTTCTGAGATAATTCCGATAAATAAAACTCGTTTATTTAGATTAGATTGTTATATTTAGCGAAACTTCATAAAATTCATTTACGATAGTACAACTCGCCGCCGCCACTCATCGAGGCGGCACTAGTATCTCTGTCGACTTTAGAGAATACCAAATCACAGTTGACAATCTCACCGCGGATTCAGAAGTGAATTTGACTATTTTGCGTTAGAGAATCGCACTACAGCTCCGAGAGATTACAAACCTGAGTATTTGATATTAATTTCAACAACTCATATTGACTGCAAGTTAGGTAATAGGCGTGACTATTATCGCACTATTACTGCTTATTTTGCCTAGGAGTCTTTGTATACGAGAAATGCCGGTATTCCAAATTAGGGATACTATTTCTTATTTGGTTACTTTTCTCAAGCGATTTCAAGTAAGAAGTTATTTCATTATGCAATTTCTCGTCAAATATAGGTATAAAATATTAATGGAACAAAATAGAACCATTTATATTTTTAATGCATTTAAACACTATTTTATGTGACCTGTTATTTGTTTTATCTAGGATTCAAAAAGATTGCTTACCTTTTCAGGAAATTAGTTTGAGACAAACTATAATATAAATATTGTGGAAGCGCATCCTAATTTAGTGTGTGGACTGTTCAATCAACAAATCTTTTATAACATTAACCAACATTATGTTAAGAATTTATAGTTCAAGTACACTTTTGTATGTCAGACGCATGTGGGTTTTATCGATATGTAATGACGTCATCAATTGAGTACAAACACTTTATCAATCTGCTCTAATGATATCCAATATCGGTCTTCGTTTTATAGAAAAGCTAAGCTATAACGCAATTAATCTTATATACTGCTAGTTATTACCAGCCGCCAAACGCCAAACAAGTTTGTCTTAGGGCTTACTCAGCGTACTCAGCTTTTAGTTTAAGGGGGAAAATCAGGAATGTCCATTTCTTAGATTGGGTACATATTAAGTATTGTTAAATATGAAATGTAACGGAAGCACTGATCACTATGAACAGGTGAACACGTTATCAATTCTTCATCACAACTATTATGTATTTGACTATTCGACGACATCTCAACAACTGAACTCTTACAAGACCAAAATCAGGCTTTTATGCAGCCCCACTACACGCAGGAAATCCATTGTACCCTCGTTCTTGTTACTAAAATGTTATAAAATATCACACGTGGGTAATTTATGTGATTAAAATTAATATGGAACTAACGGTATTTATTTCAATAGCAAATGTCTCTAAACGATTCTTCTCCTTCTTTATCCAAAAAATTCACCACAGATGGCTTCTGACGCAATCGCCTCTAATACATAACGTTTGTAGACTTCTTCGATACGAATTTTGGAATCTGGGGCTGCATATTTTGCTGGCTGACCAAGATGTAACAACGATAGAGCAAACGCCGGCGACTTTGACTAAACTTCGCTTCCAAGAAGATAATATGAGTCCAAATAGAGCATGTATAGGGAGCGGCGAAAATACTCCCTTAACGAAGCAGCTGGATGATTTGCCTTGTAGTGTTCGAGTTTATATTATTTATGTGCCTACGCATACTTAAGCACAAACATATTAACCAGATAAATGTATGGGAGGAACGAAAGGAAAGGCCCAAGGAGTGGTGGTCTGGATCCAGGGGAGCAGCTGCGCTCCCCTGCCTGAGTCCCCCCCCCCCCGCCCTTGATATCCCCCCTTGATAGCAGCCGTACGATACTTATACATACATACATACGCATGCACGCACTCCTCACACTTTAATTATGCAGGTATTTCTATTGCATTTATAAAGTAATTTTTGTACTCGAGTTTCGATTTCGACATCATTTTACAGTAGCTTTATTGGAATGCAACATTCAGAAAGTCAGTAAATGCATGCGCAGAGTAGATTATTTCCTATTAGGCTATTGTTGTTTTTGTCGTTTATTTTATATGTCTAAACAAAGTAGGGGAACACTGGGGATCAGAGCCGCGAGGCAAAGGAAGCTACATAGACCGGGAGATAGTGACACAAAATATTGGGTCATTTGTACCAGTATGGCGGTTCTTCAGGGTCTTATTACGCAATGAAAAAAAGAAAAATGATGGTCATAGCGCTGATACCGGCGGCCCAATCTCGTGGGCGTTAGTCGAACTCGTCGGATTAATTACGAGTGTCAAACAATTTGTTCCACAAAAATTCTAGTGTTTTCCGATAGTCCATAAAAAAAGAAGAGGCGGTAGTGTCATGCCATACTTCTCCGGTGTGACTTACAGCCCGCCATACCGACGCAAATGCGTTGATTAAAAAAAAAATCAACCATTTGTACCAGGCTAATTTTTGCACAGTTAATCATCGTCGTGCAGCCATTTACGAAAATCACCATGCCATACTTTTCGGACGGTTCCAAATGGCCGCCATACCGCCGAAAATCGTAAAATACCGAAAATACCGAAAATCAGCAAATTTTTTTTTTAGCTTTGTACCACCCTAAAATTTTTTTTCAACAGTTCCTTTATGACCATAACTAAAAGTCTGATAATGCCATACCTGTGGGAGATGGCGAATGTGTACAATATTTTTTTTTAATTGTAAGATTTTTTTCGTAATTTGAACGATTTGTACCAGTATGGCACTAATTTTTCCTTTAAGTTTGAGGTTTAACGAATATAATTACAAAATTTCAAAGACCTAGGTGGCGGCAATCTTGTGTTATAACCAGATGTTAATTGTATAATATTGAACGGCTACCACCGCTCGAACGATTTCTCAAATTGTAGAGATCTCGGCTCATCGTGTTGTAAGACACAATGTATGGCAACGCAGGTATAGTTCGATGCAAACTTTATGGCGGCTCGGAAGTTAGCTGCGAGCGCAGGTGCGCGCAAGTACTGTTAAGTCGGCAATTATTAGGCTTCATTTCAATTTCTATTATTTTGTATTTGTATGTAATTATGTGATGTGATGTTTTTAATATTTATAAGTATATGTATGTACATTATTATGTGTAATTGAATGAAATTATGCAATTATGTAGTACAAATCTATAAGTATGTAGATTATACTATAATGCAGTTTAAATTACAAAACAAATTACACCAAACACAACCAATAACAGTCACAACCAAATACAGTCAAAAACCTAACCTAAATAACGAATAGAAGGTAAATATTTAAGAAATTAGTTTTATGTTAACGATTTGCGATTGTTTATTGCGCTTGTGTGAATAAACTAAATAATTTGTAGATACTGATACAGTAAGCAGCGACGAGGACGAAGAAAACGAGTTCGAACATGCCGGGGATTCCGGTTTAGATGACGTTGAAAGTCTATAAATCTTTGTAAATCTTTCGGAATAAACTGCATTAATATTGATATTGCGTATAATTTTTTTTTCACATGTATAGCCTTCACGATATTACATGTGGGCTATTTCGAAAATGCTTTCAAGATTGTATTGGTTGTCGACATAGAGCGAGTGTGGCAGCTCCAGCCCGTCACGATATAGGCTTATTCTTCAACACAAAAAAAACCGTTTAGAAATTTATTTTTTCGAGTGTGGCACCACTTTGGCACTTCACCATAAGTACGGTGTAATTTTCCCAAAGCATACTTTTTTTTTCAAGTTTCGAAAATTTTAAATACCATACTGTAACAATTCGGTCCAATTTTTTTATTAATTTATATCTTGCTCGAGTGTGACAATCTTCCTCCCCTTGGTTACAGTATGAGATATTTATTTTTAGGTAGAATTCCATCCAAACGAACTGAATACAATGATGCCATACTGTAACAAATGATTTTATGTCTTGCACCTTGAAAACCCGTCGAAAAATCAAGTTTTTCAAGTATGTCGCCCCTTTTTCCCTCTATTAGAAGTATTGCAAATATAATAATGGTCACATTGCATCATATAATTTCCAAAAATCCAAATGCCATACTGGTACAAATCGTCAAAATTTTTTTTTTCTTACGTCTTGGCTTAAGTCTCACAGTCGTCCGCTCCATGGTTACAATCCGGGATAATTTTTTGTAGGTAGAATTGTATCCAAACAAACGGAATATAATGATCCTATGCTGTAAAAAAATATTTTACGTATTGTACAGTCGTATTTTTTCAAACGTGTCGAATAAATAAGTTTTTCAAGTATGGCAGCACTTTTTCCCCCTACTAGAAGTATGGCAAATATAATAACGGTCACATTTTATGAAATACTTTCCAAAAATCCAAATGCAATACTGGTACAAATCGTTTGGCTAAAAAAAAAATTTGCTGATTTTCGGCGGTATGGCGGCCATTTGGAACCGTCCGAAAAGTATGGCATGGTGATTTTCGTAAATGGCTGCACGACGATGATTAACTGTGCAAAAATTAGCCTGGTACAAATGGTTGAATTTTTTTTTTTAATAAACGCATTCGCGTCGGTATGGCGGGCTGTAACTCACACCGGAGAAGTATGGCATGGTAGTGTCATGCCATTTCTTTTTTTATGGACTATCGGAAAACACTAGAATTTTTGTGGAACAAATTGTTTAACACTCGTAATTAATCTGACGAGTTCGACTAACGCCCACGAGATTGGGCCGCCGGTACCAGCGCTATGACCATCATTTTTCTTTTTTTCATTGCGTAATAAGACCCCTGAAGAACCGCCATACTGGTACAAATGACCCAATATTTTGTGTCACTATCTCCCGGTCTAACCGGACGTATCCGAACGAATTAAATCGTGTTTTGTTTTCTCATGGTATAGAGTAGAGCATTGTTTGTCAACCATTCTTATGTCGCGACCCACGAAAAAGCCAAAAAGTTGAGTAATAAGCCTGAAAATCCCCGTTGGGATATACGCATTATTTTCGAAAATGGTTTTCAGGCTGTATTCCAGTAACGGATGAAATTATTACAAAATAAAAAAAAACGTAAGATTTAAAATCTGTAACTGTACACGATCAACCCAATTTTACGAGAAATGGTGGAGATAACACTTGAAAATTAAAATGGTCATAACTCTTAAACGGATACGTTTTTTTCGATAATTCTTTTTGTAACTGCATACTAAAGTTATGCCCTTTCATCCATTAAAGTAACTGTCCCGTTTTCATATACACCCTGTATAAGACAAATTGGTGACAAAACAAAATGTGCCTTCTACGTCTGGTGAAACGGTGAAGAAAAAGACCAGGTTATACAAAGACACATATTTAAAATATGGATATATTGCATTGAAGGACAAGCCATAAGGTTTGTGTTTTCAAGTCCTATCCGCGGAAAGCATGCAGCCTTCAAAATTACTCCGGCATCTGGAAACAATACACCTGTCTTTACAAAGGAAACCGTTGGAACGCTTCGAGCGTAAGTCACTTGTTTTGAAAAATAAACAAATTGCTATAAAAAAATCTAGCCGCAATGAGACTGCAGCACTTCATGCATCCTACTTAGTAGCACTGTGAGTCGTGAGGGAATCTAAGTCCATTTCACTGTATAATACCAAACTTGTTACGACAATTTTGTCAATTACCTTAACGGGATAAACGGACAGAGCCGAATTAGCTGATTGTAATCGTTTTAAGATAGATCTGTAGCGTACGATTTTTCCATATAAACTTTGCTATCCCCATTTCACCTCCTTTAAGGAGTAGTTTAAAAAATAAATGTGGAAATCCCAATCATATATCATCAAAAACATTTCACCAAAATTTCAACCAAATCAGTGTTGCCATAAAAAGTTTCATACAAAGTTCAGCCATTTTCCACCTTAAAACGTGAATTTTCAAAAATTATAACTGATGTCTACTATCTATCAACTGCCTATCTGCCAAACTAACTTCATGAATACGATTTCTCTATATTATCTTTACAACCCCATTTCACCCCTTTTTAAGAGTAGTTTAAAAAAAACAAATCTGCATTCTGTAATTATTAATTATAAACAATAATTATGCAAAGTTTGAAGCAAATCAGACGACGCAATAAAAAGTTTCATACAAAAATTACCCCTCCCCTCACCCCACCCCTACAAGTTTTTCGCAAGAAAAAGTAGCCTATAACTGTGTCCAGGGTCCCATTTATCTCTGTACCAAAATTCATTTTAATCGATTCAGTGGTTTAGGCGTAAAAGCGTAACAAACAAACAAACTCACTTTCGCATTCATAATATTAAGTTAGGATTAGGAATTAGAAAAGGCGACGTAGTAAAATGATAATACTTGTCAGATACATAGAAATTTTTAGTTAAATTATCATGCTTCATATATAATTTTCAAATCAGACATAAAAATACCAAAAATATTAGGCAGCATTTAATGACTTCATGGTAATTTCAATTCGAATACCTTTCCGTAACTGTACAAAAATATTATTGTAGATTAAATTTGAAACAGACTTCATAAATTTTAGAATATTTTTGTAGGTAATTAACCGAATTCGGGAAAATTACAATACGTGTGAGAAAAATACAAACATTTGGTAGAATTACATTGCGTCATGAAATTTTCTAAATTGCGATATGAATACGATAAAAATATTTGTAAACTTTTAATAACGTCATGGTAATTTTAGTGCCACGATTTCATCGTAAATTTACAAAAAAATATTGTAAATCGAAGTACAGAAGGTGTTTGTAAATTTACATTTTTAGTGCAAATTCATTAATGGTTTGGAAAAATTACAATAGGTGTAGAGTTACTGCGTACGGGTTATAAAATTATAACTCATTATAGTAGATTTACTCACATGTCTTAAATTTTACTCTAATTACATTATATTTTGTATTAGCAAACGTTCATTTGTAATTTTACTCATGCTTTGTATTGTAAATCAATTGTAATTTTACAAAAAATTTAACAGTGCAGATTATACTTATTTCTACGAGAATATGGGAGTATACAGAAATCTATTGCATTCTGTTCCAGTAGCAATCTATACTAACATTATAAAGAGAGAGCAGATTTTGTGAGTTCGTTTATATGTGGAAGGTAATATTCGTAACCACTGCACCTATTTCACTAATTCTTCCATCATTTAAAAGCTACATTATTCCAAATGGACATAACCTATATATATTGTCTTCAACCTGGGCGAAGGCGGACGGCCCGCTAGTAGTTGATAAATCAGTATCTGGATCATGTCTCAGCACATGTACTGACGTTCTTCTCGTGTAAAAGAGACCTGGGAGTTATTCACAAACGTCCGAAACTCAACTTTCCGTATCCGACAGAAAACTTTTCGATGATTTTGTCTATACGCGATTCACAAATCCGAAAACGTATTATATTTATATTATATATACATCATATTATATAAGTCGTATTCAAAAATCCAAGCCGTCGGATTGAATTTATGCTTTTCGACAATCGGACTTTTCGCCACGGAAAGTTTCCGACGTTTGTGAATAACCCCTGGGCGGTTAGCCAAGTGGCAACCGTTTCGTAAAATTGAAATGCCTGTTAGAGATTGCTCGTCACTAGTGCCATTTGGCTACGTTATATACCATGGTTTACACACGTTCGTTCGTTCGTTCGTTCGTTTGATTTAATTGTAAGTTAATTACGTTTGATTACAAATTTAAAATTTGTTACGCTAGATCACGTGGTGTTTGTTACTCTATTCTACTAGCGTTTATAATTGAGCACTTGTCTAGGGCCCCTGGAGCTGCAGTCCCGACATAGCGGTTATTTTCGTAAATTACCGATCGATAAAAATAACGAAAAAAATCGCTTGCCATAACGATAAGCACGTACACTTTGGGAGCTGTCAAATTTGAACGTAAAAACATTATCAGCAATCGTAAAGTTGACAGTTAGATTCGATATGATTCCAATCACAATCGATAGTTTTAATGTAGACTTTCAAAAATCGTTAAAAATTAATCGTTATGACTTATCAACCGAAATCGGTCGTAAAACGATCGCTATCTATGTCGAGACTGCAGGGCTTGAGTGGCTAGACAAGTGACAAACGTTTTGTAAAATTGAAACTCTTGCTGGCGTTACTTCACTTTTCGTTTGATTTAATATGAAATTAATAACGTTTGACTACCAATTTAAAATTCGTTGCGATAGACCACACGATATTCGTCATTCTATTCTACTAGCGTTTACGACAATGAAGCCACTGATCTAGGCCCCTGGCCTAATTCTAACAAAAATAAACTATTAAAAACATGACGTCACTTCACGAATTATCATGACGTCACTTCACGAATTATAATGACCTTCTTTATGGTGTAACCGAGTCAGCAGGGGGTCCAATTAAAAAATCAGAACATGACCTTTATAGGTTATATCAGTCTTCGAAGACGCGTACACGCCCTTCTTGAGATAGCTTTGATCTATTCAGATCAATATTCGTGATAATCATGTAAATTATAAAACAGGATTTGTCTGGCTGTCTATATATAAATTCACAGATAATTAAACGAAAATTAACTCTGAAGAAGTTTGGATTCTAAATTAAAAGCCGGGTTTTCTTGATTAAGATTAAGGTTCCCAAAAACTAAAAATCGACTCAAATAAAAACACTGAAAAGTACAAAATAACTATCCTTTACTAATCAGAACTCAAGTAGAAAAATAACTTAGAATAAGACGTTACAAATATCTATAAGGTACCTGTGGGTAATAAGGCCTAGCTGAGGAAGATTTGAAATTAAATAAATAATAACATTATCAACAGACTTTAATTATAATTAGTCTAAAAGTTCAATTATAAAATAGAAAGGAAAATGTCATTTTTTACCAAGAACAAAAATAAAATTAAACATTATTGAAAACCTTAACACTAGGCCTTATTTTACTAGGTAGGGTAACAAAGCCTACAGCTCTAATATACTTAAATAATCAAACTACGCATTATACGCATGACCGGATAGAATCAATACAAAAGCGATTTCTCAGATACAATTTAAATGTAAAGATCAAAATCATGGTTATGTAAATAGATGCTTAAAATATCATTTCTTGCCGCTCGAAAAGAGAAGATACATGGCTGATTTAACATACTTATTCAAAATTGCACAGTCAAAAGTGGATAGTCCTGACCTATTAAATAGAATTGAAATACGAGTGCCTACGTTAATTTTTAGAAACAAACAACTATTAAATATTAATCCAGTAAATACAAATTACCGCCAGAATTCCTATTTCATTAGAATTAGTAGAAGTATCAATGAATTGATCAGCAGACACCCAGAGATAGACTTATTTAATTCCAGCCCATTGACGATCAAGCGCGTAATTGCCAAGTCTTTCTTTGGTTGTTGACAATAATCAACAAATTGCGGATATTATATAATCATTTTATATACTATTTCGTTCTCTAATTTTTGCTTATATACATATTACATATATACTTATTGTAAACTACAACTATATCCTCATCATTGTATAATATAAGCGGATACCTGTAATTAGCACATAATAATTTATTGTATTGAAATTTTATGTGTTGCTCTATTTTTCTTGTGCAGTTGGTGTTCCAAAGAAATAAAAATAAATAAAATAAAATAAATACATTTGATACTTGAGATCAATAATTCATAAACGCAGCAATTACATCAAAAATTATTAAAAAATTTATAATTTTATTCGCATAACAACCAAGTATTTGCGTAAATGCTCATTCGATAGTCATCCTGGTCGCAGACACTAAAACTAAGGATTGTTCAATTAGCATTAAATTGGACACAACTTGTTCACATTAGTAAAACCTCGAAAGTTATGTAAAATACATTATGAAAGAAATAAAATTTGATTCATGATGTAGGAGAAAAACAAAACCTATGTTTAAACTTGGTAGGTCTTAATAGTCATCGACCATGTACGTAAGAAAAACAAAATTTAAAATATTTGAATCACAGTACGTTATTCAAGTATTTGTTATAAAAAAATTTAAATTGATTAAGAAAGTTACACAGCTAAGTGTAACATAACAATCAATACTTGCAAATGATTCGGACCAGTAACCGCGCGGTGGTCTCTCGCAATGTATGATACAGTAACCCTGGAGACGGGGAGAATTCATAAAGATATCTTCGTGTGTTAGGCGTCTGTGAATGTTACCTTGACCGGGAGCGCCCATTGTAAATACCATTTTACTCACATAGGCCTTATTAGACAACAGACCTTATTACCCTCAGGTACCTTATAATTAAATTTGAAAGTTATTATATCTATGACAGGATACAGCATGAGGATGTGTGTATGCGTGAGTATGTATGCATGTGTGTATACTTTTGTATAATATGTATTTATCTAAGTATTTATGTACAGCATGAGGATGTGTGTATGCGTGAGTATGTATGCATGTGTGTATACTTTTGTATAATATGTATTTATCTAAGTATTTATGGAAATTACAACTATTTCGTCACGTTTTTGCAAATTTTTATTAAATACATATTCAAGTTACTTTTTTAAATTTTACCACATAGTAATTCAGGCATACCCACGTACAAGTTGCTAGTTAATTACAAATATCTCGCGGCTCATCCCACGGCGTGATATGTCGAGGCGAGTGTTAATTTATTTATCTCTAATTGAATCAGTATTACATTTTTGGCTTTGTCTTATATGTTCTTTACATTTCCTGTACTATGTAATTGAATGTATTTTATTTATTTTTTTATTAATGCAATTTATTAAACAGATAAGAGCTATGAAAGAATGAATACAAATTGACTCAAGTACAATTGACAGTACCGTCATCTGTGTACCTACCGTATTTAAGGCGACGAATTGGAAATTTTGACGTCAGAGATCTCAATTATTCTTAGTAACGTATGAAAGTGATATTTGGTAACCTGATCTTTCATTTCATTGACTTCATTTTGCCAGTAGCGTTACGCGATTGGTTAACTTATGTGTGTAACAGAAAAAAATATTAAAGAAACCTGTTTTAAAACAGAGATTTACATTTTTCGGACTAACAGAACTAATTTATGCATCTACATTTTCTACATAGATTAATCAAAAAAAATTCTTCAAAATGTCAGTTGAATTTTTTAAAATTTGTTATAGTTTTTAACAGACTTTTTAACCACCGTCAAAAAAGTACAAAATAGCCTATCCTTTACTAATCAAAACTCAAGTACAATACAGATAACTCTATAGGGACACATACGTATATAATGAAATTTGTCAGTTACTGAAGTCGGTCCAAAATCTACCAAACTAATAACACATACGTATATAATTAAATTTGTCAGTTACTGAAGTCGGTGCAAAATCTACTAAACTAATAATTTTCTATTGTTGCACATTAATTTTAGTTGAACTGATTTTCAACGAATTCGGATTCTCCTCCCTTTTTTGAAGTCATTAATAAACTTAATTTTTTAAAAAGAAATCAGAAAAACCGACTGCATTGACATTTTTGATTGAATTTTTATTAGTTATACTGTATTTCGAAATTTTTTATTAGTTATTACATATTTGGAATTGGATTATCTTTCATTTGATACCGGTATTATTATACTTTTTCCCTCTATTTTCTTTTTCTTAGGCGCCATATTCATGTTTATGTATACCCTATATCACTCCCACAATCCGTCAAGTCGTTTAAGCTTGCTAAAGAAACGGACATACATACAGGAATACATACATATTCTCGAAAAACTTAATCCTCCTTCGGCAGCAGGGTGAAAATAATGAATTTCTTTAAAATTTTTCTTTATTACTTTCATACATACATACATATCTTCACGCTGTATCCCTAAGGGGGTAGTCAGAGAGGACGGACCGCCAAGCTTCGCGATTCTTACATACTTCTTTCGCTTCCTCAAATCTCATCATTCTCCTCACACATTTTCGCCTAGGTATGCGAGTGCTTTTGACATTTCCGTAGGCTAACACTTTGTTCTTCGTAAGACAGCCTTGGTCTTCCTTGGCTTTTTCACCACTTACTTTCAATCAATTCTAAATTCAAATCAATTTTATTTTATAATAATAATAATAAATCATTTATTTCAGACCATTAGTCCATAGAAATTAAAATTAAAATACATCAAATAAATTAAAAATTAAATTACAATAGACATAAAAGTAAAATTAAATAATAATAAAACAAATAACAATAAAGATAATAATAATAATAAAATAAAATAAAAATTTAGTTAGTAATAAATTTAGTTAGTAACAATTATTCTTAAACTATGTTAGTTTCTTAAACTAAGATAACTTGGTATGTGTAATCACAGACAATGGTTGAATATGGCACAGTCAACCTTGTCCGCGATCACCCCAAGTATAGTGTTGGGGCTGCTCCGCACACGTGCCACCATTGCCGCAGCCTGCTTGCGCATGATCGCAGGGAAGCCGTCAACTCGCTTCTCCGCGAACATACCCGACGCACTGCATCTGCGAGGCAGCACCAACATTTAAAATGTGGAGTTTTATTTTCAAATTCAGTAATTTGTTTATTGATTAGTGTTTTGTTTTCACTACATTTGTATTTTTTTCATCAGTATGGACACGATAAAAATACGAGTAAGTACGGAATACGTAGCAATGCGGCACAAACGGCTTTAACATTAACGAAGTGTATGGAGTGAACACTACAAACAAACCCACGACCCGTTATTGGTTTGAACGCTTCCAACATGGAAATTTTGCTCTGAAAAATGAAGCCCGTGGTCGCCTGAAAACTAAAGTCAACAATGACGAATTAAAGGCGATAGTGGAAGCGGACATAACTCGATCTACTGCTTGAGTTATCGCAGCTTTCCATGTTAGCATCAAAACAATATTGGTGCATTTGTGTCAAATTCGCAAGGCAAAAAAGCTTGATAAGTGGGTGCTGCATGAAGTGAACGAACGCCAGCGCAACGAACGCGTTGAGGTAAGCCTTGCGTAGCTTAATAGATACAGAAACGAAAGGATTTTGAACCGCATTGTCACTTGCGATGAAAAATAGATCCTTTTTGACAATCGTAAGCGGTCATCATGCTGAATAGACCCTGGTTTAGCACCTAGGCAATGTCTCAAACGAAAACTTACCCCTAGAAAAGTGATGGTTACTGTTTGGCGGTCTAGTACCAGTGTAATTCATCACAGCTTCTTACCAAATAGCACGAGCATTGCGATTGTGTACTGTGAGGAACTGGACACAATGATGGAGAAGCCCGCAGATATCCGGCCAGCCTTGGTTAATCGCTCGTCCCCGCTGCTTCTGCACGACAACGCTCAACCTCACACGGCACAACAGATGGTCTCTAAGCTACAAGAGCTAGGGTTATAAGTTTTGTATCATCTATCGTACTACACACCAGACCTTGCGCCGACAAACTTCTACTTTTTTCAAAATTTGGGCAACTTCTTAGCAGGAAAAAAGTTCTATACCCAAGAGGCAGTACAAAATACTTTTGAAGAGTACCACTGCGCTGGCAGAGATGCATCGATAGCATGGGTGCATACTTTAATTAATAGAAATAAAAAAAATATATAAATCTTTAACTTTTGAATACTAAACGGAAATTTCATAAGTAACCTAATGTATGTACATACCAAAAAAAAAAGAATCAAGCTACTTAATAGTTCGTTTATATGTCAGTTTTTAGGGTGTTGTAAAATGAATGGTATTAAAATACACGTAATGGTATTAATTAATTTAATGCGAATCTACATTTTCACAGTTGTGGATTACAGTGCAGCTAATGATCGGAAGAAAGGTGCGCCCAGCGACAGCTAGCACCAAGGAGACGCTCACATTCGAACGAATGCTACGGATTGAGAACTGCGACGTGCGTGGAGTCCATCGCGACTCTAAACACGTATAAAGAATGTTTAATTTTTTTTTTTATAATATACTGCGAAATATAACACGGAGATTAACGTTGTAATAACTTATTTCGTTCAAAGTCGAGCAAATTTATTTCAAATTGTATTTCTTTTCGCGCATTTGGAAAAACAGATCAGTGTATTTTTTAGCATGTGACGAAGTTCCTCGGGCTAATGTAGCATATAGTTTTTTTTCATTTTATTAATTTCTACTGACCAGTTTTTGTTATATTTGGCCAGTTTTACTTAAAAACAACAAAGAAATATAACTTCTTACATGCGTACATGAGTACATACATACATTTTTTTCGAAATTATTTTAGGTTGTAACCCATATTATATACATAGTAGTATAGACCTGTATAAGCCATAGCTGATGCCTATATTTTAGTATAAGTACTGTACAGTGCATAGAAGTAGTATTGTAGTGATAATAGCAGATTACTGTTATTCTCGTAAAATTATAAAAGTTTAATAGATATTTCAACTCACTTTTTATAGTTTCACGCTTTAAAAAAACAAAAAATTAAAACATAATAAAATGTTTCTTTACTTCCATCCTTATCTCCTAATCTACTTTTAATCTACGATAGAATTAAACAGCAAGTTGGGTACTTTTATCAATAGAATACCCCAAATTTTACTTTAATGATCAATTAATTATATATTATTGTATTCAAACACTTTGTGCTACAGTCGTGCTTTTTTGCTTTTTACCTTAAAAAGCAAAAGAGAGCGGTGGTGTGCTCGAGTTTTGACTTATATAATCTCGTAGCGGTAGTGGGAAAGAAGCCATCAGTCGTTCTTCTCGATGACGTCACGAACACCGTCGCGTTCCGCTACAGTTGTCATCTTTTTGTTTATTCGTCGGTGTTGCTAACATACTGGACGTAGAATTTAAGGAATATAGAGAATACCTTATGTAAGCTGGAAAAATATAACGAAAATCCTAGTTTTTATGGATTATACAGATTGAACTTTTAGAGGTATAATGGATTGAACTCTCATTTAACCTACATCTTAGGTTATTTCTTGTTTAAACAAGTGTTTATGTAAGAAATACTGACACTCAATTATAACATCGTATTTAATAGGTTAAAGTCCGTGCGTCACTGTCATTGGACTCGGATGCACTGAAAATCAGTATCGCGACCGCTCCCGGTGGTCGAGGCTAATGCTGAGTGCACTCCGTTTTCGCACGCCGCAACACAGCACGTGACAGCGTTGTTGTTTGTCGTCTATTGTATGTAATACGTTTCTATGTGTGCGTTTTGTTACAATCTGATTATGTTTTACTGTACTGTCTAAATATTTTATTTTATTTTTTTACTTGATGTATTATGTTGTGTCATGTCATGTACTGTGTTGAGATGTCGAAATAAATAATATCTATCTATCTATCTAAAATAACCAAAAATAAAGTACCATACAGTTTTACATTATTATCGCGTAGAGAAAATTTCGTAATTTTTAACAATGTATTGATTACATTCTGGCGTCGCTGTTTCTTCGTCCTTACAACTTATGAATGTAAGCAAGACACAATATGTATCATCTGCTTCTGATTGATATAATGTTAGCGTCATTATAAAACTGTAAATAATTGATATACATTTTTCTGAAACACTATTAATTACAATCATATTTTATTTCTCTTATTTTTGAACGCGAATTATAAAAGTTGATTATTTGACTAGGTTACGTATCTAGTCAAATTGATATTTTTTGAGGGTAGAGGCCATTACGACGGTTGGTGCGAACTTTGATAAAAACACAGTCGATAAAGAGCCGTTGTGACGAAATGTTCTTTGTGTCTAAATTATAATTCTGTATTTTTAAATAATAAAGTAATAGTAATTGTGTTTATTAACCGACGTCAAAAAAAGAAAGAGGTTCTCAATTCGTCTGTATGTTGTTTTTTTTGTTTTTTTTGTATGTTTGTTACCTCATAACTACGTCATCTATAAACCGATTTCGAAATTATTTTTTCGTTTGGTAGGTAATACTTCATAGGTTAAATTTCACCGATATTGGAGCTTGGACTTCGAAGATACATTAGACCTGGTAGGAAGTCGGTGCCAAATCAATGTGCAACAACATAAAGTCTATTAGTTTGGTGGGCTTGGCACCGACTTCAGTAACTGTCAAATTTAATTATATAGGTATGTGTATCGTATTTATAAAGTTATTTTAATTGTACTTGAGTTTTGGTTAGTAAAGGATAGTTATTTTATACTTTCAGTGTTTTTTTTGCAGGTGGTTACATTTTTTTAAATAAAATTTTTTTTGTATCTCATAATCCTAGACAATCGAGTAAAATAAATAGTGATAGCTTATAATAATGATTGTTATCCATCAGGCCAAACTGTGAGTAAACGAACGGCCGCCAAAAAAGAACTGTATTGATAACGACTCAACTGACTCCGCTGTGCACGAAGCACGCGGGCTGACCGGGTAACATTTGGTAAAGGTTAAGTTTAAATCGCGTGGTTAGGCAGAACCGTAGTTAGCGCGGTTCAATACTAACTGATATAGTAATGTATTCAGACATTTTGTTGTTATTTATGACAAACATATTTGTTGAAAATGATGTCATAAGTCATCGATGAGGTATTACGAGACGCATTGATTTTAATAATAATAATGCGTATGCATGTATGTACATATTTTATTGTAATCATATGTTTAAAAAACTGTTTTCTGTGACACAGGAGAAATTTAAACAAGTATCCGGCCCCTTAGGAGACTGAGGTATGTCAGACTTACTCACTGAAACTTGATATGGTCGTTTTCGGCGCGTTGCATTTCTAGGTGGAAGGGGGGAGACAGAGACGGACCGCATGTTCATGTTCATCTCGTCTCGAATGAATAATTTACACCAATGTTGGTAATTTTAAGTAAACTAGAGGTCGCCTTGTGGTCGAAATTCGACCGTAAATATAAACTTACAATATAAACTCTTTGGTGACAATCTACTCTGTGCGACTGTTTGATCCAAGGAGGTTACATTACATATGATCACAAACTAATATAAGTTTGACATTGACAGTCTTTTTGACATTGACAATATGAACGTAAATAATGAACGTTTTACTTAAATTAAATGAATGGTCTTATTTGTAACACATATTACATAACAATTTTAGTTTTCTCCAGTCCTTCTCCATATAAACTTTACCTTTCGCACTCCTCCGTCTAATTCTGTTCTAATAATATACAAGAGAATCAATAAAAATAAAGGTTATAACCAGGTCGCGGCATTTGGTGTTATTTAGTGCATCTCCGAAGTCCAAACTTCTATAACGGCGAAATTGAAATGAGACCACTCAGAAGTATAACCCTTTCAAACGAAAAAACGATTTTCGAAATCGATCCACAATTGACGAAGTCATCGATGAATATACACAAAAAAAATATACATACAGACGAAAATAGAATCTCCTCCTTTTTTTGAAGTCGGTTAATAAATTTGAGGAGGCGAAAGAAGTACGTAAGGATCGCGCAACGTTCGGAGCTACGTCCTCTCTAACTGGCCCGTTAGGGATACAGCGTGAAGATATGTTATGTACAATTTAATAAATATACAGATAATAAAAATAAGTACGAGTATCATCTAGTTATGTAAAATAAATTTTAAGGGCCTTAATAAACGCGGCGTAAACGTGGAATAGTTACGACAGCTTTATGTCACACTCTAACTTTGAACAAAAGAAAATTATTGAAAGGGATAAACATCTGTTCCGAAGTTTAACCTCGTTATAATTTTTATTAGTAACAGGGTAAGTGTATCAAAAATAGTTTTGTATACATATTATTTTTACAGAAGATAAATATTTTGTTGAAGTTGTATAAATGTGGGCGTCTAAGCAAAAAGGGTCCAGTAGTGGGGTATTGAGTTAAGACTATAGATTCGGAATTTAGAATTTATGATAATAAGGATTAAAAAATATCAAAAACTGGCATAAATTTTTTTATCAGACATTTAAAGTTGAAACTGTAAAAGTTTGTTTTGAGTAAAAGCATTTTAAAATTTTTAATATATAAAAATCTCTATAATGTTCTTCATTCTTCCTCACCTCCTTACTTAAAAGAGCGTTTTCAAAACTTTCGTCCTCCTAATAAACTCTGTCGATCTCACATTAGTACTTTCCTGCAAACTCCTCCTCACTCCTCTGAATTCTTATCAAAATCCTTTGCTGTTCAAGCGGTTAGACTGTGGAATACTCTTCCTTCACACATTCGGGAAAGCCAGTCCATTCCTTGTTTCAAGCATGCTGTCAAGGAGCACTATATGAAAGATGTACATTAAACTTTTATTTATTGATTTACAGCTTTAAGTATATTTACCTGTCCCAATGTATATATTTATATTTGTGTATAGTATATATATGTAATTTATATTAGTGTATTTTAATATCATTATAGCAAGTACACACAGTGTCTATCTTTTCTATTTTGAATTTGTCACTCTCGATGGTCTGCTGGAAGAAATTTCTTTTGTTGAACTTTTGCTCATCCTTTCTGTATGTATCTTTTTTGTAATGTTTGTGTGTGCAATAAATATAAATAAATAAGAAATAAAAAAATAAAGAGATAACTTTGTTTGTTTGTACGTAATGTAACATCAAAAACTTAACCGATTTCAAAAATTCTTTCCCCTATAGAAAGCTACATTATTAGCGAGTAACATGGGCTGTATTTTAGTTTCAAGAAAATTCTACCCGTCGGAAGCCGAGGCGGGCCGCTAGTTACTACATATAATTATATGATTTCTGCACAATAATTTCTATTCATTAGCCAACTTTTACGACCTGCCAGGGAAGATCAGCAACTGGTATATTCTACGTTTCTCTTTCTATCACAAACCAGCACGAAGGAGCATTAAAAAAAACATTCTACATCAGACCAGCACGAAAATAAAGTTCTTAATGCTTATGAAAGTCAGCAATATGTAAATGTTTAAAGGTTAATCTTTACATTCAATTTAACGTATAGAGTATACAAATAAAGAGTACGCAATTTGGTGCTTATTTAGTTCACCCACGAATACGTGGGACGCTGCGTCCCTAAGCATATTTTACCGGATCTATCATGGGGAATGTTCTGAGAAATTGTTCGGAGTACTGCCTGCTGCTGAATTCCATTATCGTATGTCACGCAATCGACTGTCCTTCCATCTTCACCACCTGATGGATGGCGGTCTGCAACTGTGTGTTTTTTACGACATTTTCTACCACGTACGGCGATTTTGTGGAACCAACTTATAGCGGCGGTATTCCCGGACCGTTACGACTTAGGGACCTTCAAAAAACGAGCCTACTCTTTCCTTAAGGGCCGGCAACGCACCCGTGATCCCCCGGACGTTGCGGGTGTCCGTGGGCGGCGGTGATCACTTTCCATCAGGTAACACGCTTGCTCGTTTTCCCCCTCTGATAAAAAAAAAAATTATAACTAATTCAATATAAAGGATAGCAACATAGACATTATAACTCTAGACAGACACAACATATCCTAATTATATACTTCTTTCGCTACCTCAAATATAATGTTAAGCCCTCGTACACTTTCGCCGAGGTACGCGAGTGTCTTTAATATTTCCTTTAGCTAAACTCTGGCTATTTGATCTTCATAAGTCAGCTTTCTGCTATCACTCATTTTCGCTGTGTAGATTTTCTTCGTCAATCTTTTATCACTCGCTAATCGTTCTGACCGTAACGAACACTTAGTGAGGAAAATAAAATCAAGTTAGATCAAATGTACGCGTAGATGTATACTGTTTTCTAAAGAAATGATGGTCGATCTTGGTGCTTATTGGACAAGTGGCTCAATCGTTGTAAACACTAGTAGAATAGAATGACAAATACCACATAGCCTAGCTTTACGAATTTTAAATTGGTAGTCAAACGTTATTACAGCCTTTTTTATATATCAAACGAAGTAAAATCATGTGAATACCCTCGTATAAAATGTGTCCAAATATCACTTTTCACGAGCAATAATGCCTGTAGCAATAACGCAATAACGATTGCAGGTATGTTTGCCACTTGTCTAGCCGCAGGTGAATGAGCTTATGATTTGCCTCACCGTTACTGTTGGGACACGGTGTCTACAGTTACATAAAAAGGCTGTGGATAACAACATGTATTATCATGCCAGACAATACATAGGCATAGACGTACCGAGAGGGGGGATTTAGGAGTCCCTAAACCTTAGTTACCTCACGGTACTACACGGTAAAGATCCTCGAACTTGGCAATGATAATGTAGTGGATTTAAGTCATCTTGTTACTCAAAGAGAACCTGCCTCCTTTTTAACATTCAATTCAATTAATTTTGTGGAATTTCAATAATTTTTCTTTGATTATTAATAAAATTTTATTACTACTTATAATTATTTTTCTGTCAAGCGGTTTTTCTAAACCTGGACCGACCTACACCTCCATAACAATCCTGGGTACCCCTATGTCTGATGGGGAGAGATAACCCTAACATTCCGTAATTTCTTGATATTGTGTCTGGCACAAATTAAGACTCCAAATAATGTATGTATCATGCAAGCGAAGTCAGAGATGAAGGTTAGTTAAGATAAAAACGAGTGTTTTGAAATATCTTCACGAAATGTAAAGTATGGGAAGTTCTGCGGCTCTCGTCGTCGTAAGAGCTATCAAATAGTGTATTCCCACGATATCTTGTACGTACTGATGGTAATATTTTGTGAACGTACTGATTCTATTGAATACCGCTAGGGCTGACACCAATGTTTTTATGATTTTTATACTGAGGATGCGTCAGATGATCATCGCAGTCTCATGTTACACCTCAGTCACTGGTGCTCCAATTCTGGGAACAGGCCACCTCTCCAAGGAGGCACACAACACGTCTGCGGCCTGGCGGACGTCCCAGCAAGCACTCTACATCTACATCTCTACAGCTCAGCCGTAACATACATACATAAATACATACATATCTTCACGTCGTATCCTTAACGGAGTAGTCAGAAAGGACAGAGCGCCTAGTGTCGCGGTCCTTACATACTTCTTTCGCTTCCTCAAATCTCATCATTACATTGGTTAACACTCCAGCTATTTGATCTTCATAAGTCAGCATTGGTCTTCCTTGGTTTCTTTTATCACTCACTTTCGCTCTGTATATTTTCTACGACAGTCTTTCATCACTCATTTTTTCTATGTGCCCGAACCATCTAAGCATTCCTTTCTCCATTTTTATAACACCCTGTCGTGCAACCCTGTCATACTGCCACCTACGTATGTTGTGTCGGTAAACGGCACGACCAAGAATTATAATGAAATGATCCATAATGAGTTGCCACTTTTATCACCTTGCGTGAAACGAATTATCGTGTCTCTCTAAAATAACTAGGTAAAATAAGTTTGGCAACTTCGCATTGTCGGTGTTATTCGTGTCGTTTCATGACCAACTCTGCGTACCAAACGTTGCAGTTCCGAAATAATTATTTGCAAAATACTGGTGAATGTTAAGTGTTTAGCTAGTAGTATGCACAAAAATAAAATTATGTTATGTGCAGCTTTGTGTTATTGTACTGTGTCCCTTCCTTAGTCGAGCACATTAGTACAGGTCTAAAACTTATTTCAACAAAAAACGGACATGCTCTTAAGAGTATGCGCCTATGCAGAATTTGGTGAATTTGGTGACCTGGATCTCGATATCTAAGAGGACTGAGAGATATTTTGATACATACAACTTCAACTCATTATCTTGAAATCCTTAAACGTGGATTGGATTGGAGAAAGAAATCTCGATAAAAAAAATTACACAAAAAACCCGGTCTTGCAGAAAGATCCAGTTGCATCTCCGAAATTCTACAGAATTTTAAAATGATTTTTACTAAAATGGATAAGTAGTTATAATATCTCAAATCTCTAAAACCAGTTTTTTAATTTATAATGTAGTTTTCTCGCAAATTGCAATTATATACAAAAACAAATGTCGAGATTTCTCCGCGCTAAAATTTGATCAAACCGTAACTGCGAGAATCATCTTTATTGTTATCGTCATAGGACGCGGGGGTAATGGGCGAATTGGGTTGCACTGGGGTGCACAGGCAGACTTAAAATAAAAGCTCCGTCCATATGATTGTCGGTCCGAGAGCGCGACGCTCTCTAATGCCATCCTGCCCTCTTCCTGCCGCAGCTCTCTCAACATGCCTTTTATTAGTTTTCTTTGATTGTAAATTCTTTCGATAATCATCAATTTCGATGCATCACAACTGCCCAGATATACTAAATACTTTGCAAAATCGTCATATTTTCATTGTATTTTTCTTAAATTAATTACGATTGTTTGCGAATTTTTTCATGTTAGCATATTTCAAGCATAACTCTTGGCATATCTATGTCTTTCCATTCTATATCATACGCTTAAGTAAGTATATGTCATAGCAAAACAAATCTAAACGCCCAAAAGTGTGAGTGTATGTCTTTACTTATCATAAAATATCGCTGTTTGTAATTATTGTAAGTTTATTATTTCTAATACAGTACAGTAACGTCTATGCGAAACTCTTGTGAGAGACTCGTACTTGACAAATTTTTATATACAGACGAAGAATTTATGTCTTTGCCACCCCTACTGCTTGGACTAGTTCGTTAGCTTACGTTAACATTTAAGAGAGCTTATTTTATATTGAACTCGCTATCGCTGGTCGATTATAAATTGTATAGTTTTGAATAAACGAACACATGTACGAAAACGGTTAATTGACATTTCGACTGACAGCCCTATTAGCTTTTCTTATTGCAATATTAATCCATACAGTAACGGCCTGTAATATAAAGAGTAACAGACATTACTAAAAACCTGATACGACTTTGTTCAATCATTAACTAAATACATTTCGACTACTTTAATGTTTACAAACATAAAATTAAACATTATTTTAAATATTAAACTTCTTTGAATTGCCGCTTAAAATGCTGTCATTGCTTAGGGTTGCCAGCAGACTGGCAGCATTACCTGTTTGAATAGCCAAGCTGATTCGTCGGTGGAAGAAGCTGCCAGGCCTACGCTCTCCCGAAACCTTGACCAGTCGCTTACAAGTATCAGGAACCAGTCGGTGGGCTTCAGGGCCTCAGGGTCTCAAATTTTCTACTGCAAAGTGCGAAAATATGAAATTACGCCGCTTCAAGTTCTCAGTAGTGCTGGCCACGCGAACAGCAGAGATATCGATACAAGTGGCATCCCACACCAGCGATCTTCCAAGTTTCCAAGGAATGATCGTGAAACTGTTCGGTCTCCTGCCGTCGTTGCGCGCAGTACCCCTTTGATATGTGTTACATTTTTATTATGTCTACTAAATGAAAATGGCGAGACGGTGTTGCGTACATAGGTGTATATAGAACAATCAACTTTTTATGTCTTACTGCTGTTGATAAGTTCCTGACATAAATTACTCAGAAAATAATAATTGCGTATTAATTTTATACATAACACTGATTTATACAGTTTATATACTTTTGTTATAATATGTCATTTCTTATATATTTAGGGGTACTAAGTACGGAAAAAATAGTGAAAAAATTTTCTCACGTCTCATTAAGAAAATGTTTATTAAATAAAAAAAATTAAATTAATGGCTTAAAAAACAAAAAAAAAATTATAAATGGTTAAGTTTACTCTTCTTTTTATAACTTTCTGTGTCAGTATCTCTTAACACGTTGACTGCCACGGCAATTTTCAGAATTCCGGTCTAAAAAGCCAAACAATAAAAATATTCTTTTACTTCTTGATTTTGAATAATTTTTTTATAATTATATTTTCTGTTCATTTATTAATAAACTTTCTGTTCATGTAAGCCAGCATTGAATTTTTGTTCTCTTCCCAGAAGCCATTATCCATAATAGCACTGATATACTACGAGTTTAATTGTAACTGCACGAATATGACAAGTAAACACACTACAAGATAACTCTTAGTCGGCGTCCTAGCAAAGATCGCAATCTACGAGTTATCTCGTAGTTAGCAGTCAACGTGTTAAAACAGACCAACAATAATCTCCTAACATACTTTCGTCCCAAAAATCTGTCTGTTTTCAAAAATTTGAAGGTCTCGATGAAAACGCTCACCTTGTTCGTCACTCACAGCGCCTAAGTTTACGGGAAAAAAGTACAGATGGGAAAATCGGTTTTGTAACTGATGAGACGTCCGCATATTTAATTTTATGTTTATGATTTTGTATTTTAGTACTGTGATCCGTCCCTAGTCACGCACTTTTGTACAACTCGGACCTCACGTCAACGACGAGACGGAAACGTTTTTAGAGAAAAGACTCTGTTCGGGTATGTTTCTTGGTTCTAGGTTTGAACAGTCATCCTTTATCTTATAGTCTCAACACCACGTCAACACTAACCCTGGCCTATATTTGTTTCAATCGAAGAACCTTAATTTTTAATTATGGAATATAATTAAAGGAGGTACCTAAATGATAACCTTACATTTATATAATAAAACATTTATTATTTTGAATCACAGAAAAAATAATAAAATTCTTTATAAGTATAACACAATAATAATTATAATTAATAAGTAATACTTAGAAGGTAAACTTATGCTCACGATTAAAAATGGCGTTACATTAAAACAAATCCATTTGGCTCTAAATTAATTAAGTACGTGTACAGATGTAATGACTTAAGTCACTTACATTAAAATAATACAATGTTTAGTGCTCTGTATCGAAACGGCAAAAATGCAAACTTAAGGAATCACTCGGTGTCTGGTTGTCTGTTACAGACGTTTTTGAGACAGACAAATAAACTCAAAATCCTAATGTAACGAATAAAAAAAACATTTTGAAGTTGTTGTTTTTCACCTTGGGTTATGTGAATAAAATTAAAAAAATGCTTCTAGTATTTAGTATTAGTATTAGCAATTGTTACTTTATATAAGTTCTTATACTCATACTATATACTAGACTACTAGTACTACATACTAGTTAGATTTTGTTCATCTTTGCTTAAGTAAAAATAAAATAAGCTTTTGCTAAAGTATATTCACACGAAACTCAGGTTTTGCTTCAAAAATGTAAGTAAAACATACGCTGACATTTTATTCACATCACCCCTTATCTCTAAAAGAATCGTTCAGAAATATTTGAAGAAAATCATTGATATTGAGAATAAAGAGTAGGTTGAACGAAAATAAACGAATTGCATTACGTTAAATGATTTTTTTATACATAAAAAGAAATCTGTGGCAAACTTTATTCGCTTTTGATAATAATATAGACACTAAAACCGGAATGCTGTTTGTGTAGAACAATTTACACTTGTCGGGTTTTTTGTACAAGATACAGTGATTAAGAACTAGTTATGTATACTCCTCTTGAACTTCACGAAATGGCTCTGTAACTTCGTTAAATTAAAAAATAATAATTTTCGTTACTAATTTAAAAAAAACTTTGTACTCATGTACGCACGTAAGTTATACCTCTTTGATGTTGATAACAAAAGTGGCCACATATAAAAAAAAAAACTGGCCACATAAAAAAATATTACTGACCGCTTGAAATGAATGAAATAAAAAATTATAAATTAGTATGTGTTACATCGGCGCGCGCAATTTCGTCACACGCTAAAAATACACTTTGATCTGTTTTTCCAAACGCGCTAAAAGAAGTATAACTTCAATATATGAAGGAAGAACATCGTGAGCTTTCGTTATTAAACTAAATGCCAACTTAAAGCTAACAATAAGTTAAGTCGTAAGTAATTAAGTTAAACGTACTTAGTCATACTTAATAATAGGAACATCAAGTAATCGGCGGGTAACTTCTTGGTCGGTCTGTTTTGACTCTGTTACTGTAAATAATGAAAGAAGTACATATTTATAATAATATCGATAATAATTGATCTTATTTTATACAAAATTAATGATTGCTTTACAATCTATTACAAAATAAGCTTCTCAAGACGATATATACGTGGCTCTCTGTCAGAGTGTCATAAAATACTACTTATCACACCTTCCAATTTCTTGGAACAATTTTCCTATGGATGGCGATACGAGATCGATTAATGGAAAAATTGATCGATCGATCTCGAGTAGAGAATCGATTTAGTGAATTGATGGTGGACATCCAAAAATAGAGTTTCCATTAATTTGTACTGGTAAGAATGCAACTATAAAATACTGAGCTAGCGTGGAAATTTTTGATAAATTATACATACATACATACATACTCTGTCAAGAAAGTAACGGGAAAAGATCAATAATACACGAAATGTTAGTTATTCATCCAAATTTATCCGTAAATTCGTCAACTAAGACTCTGGCCATTTGATCTTCGTAAGGCAGCCTTGGTCTTTCTTGGCTTCTACTACCACTTACTTTCGCTCTGTATATTTTCTTCGTCAGTCTTTCATTACTCATTATTTCTATGTCCGAACCATCTAAGCATTCCCTTTTTCAGTTTTACAATAACACTGTCGTGCAACCCTGTCATACTGCTTATCCTGTCCACAAGGGTGACACCGCAAATATTGCTAAGAGATCGCATTTCTACTGCATTTATACAGATGTATTATATTTATTACACTACCTGGTAGTGAGACTTGGATATGCCCGAAATCTAGTGGAATTAAGATACGATAGTAAGAACGTACGTTAAAGTCGGCACCAACACCGCATTGAGGATGGCCATTTTGGCTGAGTTAGAGAGTTATATTCACACTGCTTACTAAAGCGGCCGAAGCACCAGGAACGTACATAGATTTGTTAATAATGTCTATCGATATTTACAGATGTATTGTTTGCGGATAGTTGGACTTTCAAAGTCAAAGTCAAAACAACTTATTCAAGTAAACCCAAATGCAAGGTATTTTTGAACGTCATATCTACTTCAGTTCGGCTGAAAAAGAAAACATGAACACTGAGAAGAACCGATAAGAAACTCAGTTAGGTATCATTTTTTCAATATCATTCCGCAATAGTTATTTAAAATACAGTATTATAAAGACAGTAATTGCATGTGCAGAGAGGATTATTTCCAGACTATTGTTTTTTCTTCAATGAAATCGTTAATTTTGTAGTACGCTTTTCTAATCAGTGTGCGTTAAATAACAAGTTTAAATCTCTTCTTCGTTAATTTAGTAATTTCTTAAGGAATTATGTTATAAAAACGAACACAGTTGCCCAAAAATGAACCACTTGAGTTTTGTAACTTAAATTTAGGCATAACTTTGTGGGAAATACCCCCTACAAGGTCCAACTTATTACGCAACTTGCAGACAGAATGTGACAACCAATATCTCGCGATATCTACTGTCAAAACGAGAATTTGTGTAATGTAATTTGTATAGCAGCGCAAATTCAACCGCGAAAAGTACATTATATAGTCATAGAATAATAGATATGCAATCGTCATACATGATCCCAATTTTATTACAATTAGTCACCGGTCGCGTAGTGATCGCGTGGCTGTCGCTGTCTGCAAATTTTTAGCTAATAATCCCGCGTATCTACCATCTTATTTGCTAATCCTGCCGCTAAACAGTAGTATTAGCAATGTTATGTTCCGATGTAGAGGGTAAGATAACCTGCGAAATTTCTGATCCTAGAGACACACCATCGTATTCTTCGGGATTGACAACGCATTAGCAATATGAATTGCTTCCTTAGCCTTGACATTGTTCCATAAGCTTCAGTTCGCTTACGATCAAATGGATTGTTTGCTCTTTTTACCTTTGCACATGGTATAAAAAAGACATTCCTTTTCTCCTCTTAGGCAGATCTAATTGGTCAAATCGAATGGCAGATTGTTATTAAATGGATAATTGCTCACCTTCAACCTTTAACGGGATAAACAAAAGTGTTAATTGATTGTTTTCCATACATGTTCTTCGCCACGCAAGTGTACTCGCTCATGTCACTCCAGCGGAGGCCAGATATTAACAGGTCTCCTGACGGCAGCATCTTTAAGACAACAATATAATCTGTTTATACGTATTATACAACAGAAACGGAAAGAAGAAAGCGAGATTACTGGTATAGTATGTGTATGGCTCGTTGATAGGGTGGCAGGTGGCCTTCCAAACCAGGACTTGGAAGGTCCCGGTCTGGTCTGGAAACCCGGTCACGGGTTCGATTCCCTGTCAGGCTAATTTAGAAAACGAACATTTCTAAATTGTCTTAGAGTATAATTATTGGACATTCCTCCTGTTAGTATCAATACTAAGTCAAATATGAATAAAGTACATACAAACGTTAATATTTCCAAACTTAAAACTATACATTATCTTAAATAATAGACTTCCTCAAAGTTGCCGCTTAAGCGCAAAGCTGTCATTGTTTAAGGTACCCAGCAGACTGGCAGCATTGCCTCTTTGAATAGCCAAACTGATTCGTTGGCGGAAGAAGCTACCAGCCCGGCGGTCTCCCGAAGCCTCGACCAGTCTCTTACAAATATCAGAAACGAGTCGATGGGTTTCGGGGCCCCAGGGACCCAAAGTTTCGACTGCAAAGGGCGTAAATATGAAACTCTCAGAGAGAGTTGCATAATTACGTCGCTTCAAGTTCTCAGCAGTGCTAGTCGCGGCACCTGCTGACTTGGAAGTCGCTGGCACATGGGAAACAGCAAGTGTAACGACACAACTGGCATCCCACACCAGCGATCTTCCAAGTTTCCAAGGAATGAGAGTCAAGCCATCCGGTCTCCTGCCGTCACTGCGTTAAATACCTACAGGCTCTAAGACTGCAGGGACGCCAGCGGTGACAAGAGCCCGCCGAATGACGTCATTCAAAGCAGCATGTCGTGACATGCGGCCCGCACTACGTAAACAGGATAAACCGTGGTGACCTAGTACATCGACGAGATCACCACAGCGGCAACCGTAAGGAAGGTTAGTCCTGGCCCCCAGACGAAGGGATACTATGAGAGAAAGTGTGGTATTGTCAATCAAGGTTCCTAAGTTTTTTGAAGGTATTACCTTCAACCAGTGTCCTGACTCCTTCTCAGAAACAGCCAGGAGGCGAGACCGATCTTTTTCGGTACTACAAGAATCTAAAAGTTGTAAATGTATGATGACCATAGTATAAACCTAAGTTGGGGTCTCACAATTTTTGTAATTGTTTTGAGTATCAATGTATAAAATTTAATAAAATTAACTTCTGGTGTTCCTTTCTTGTTAATTTTACTTTGCACAAGCAACGATAAATAAAATTAGAATGATATCTGGACAGCCCTATTCTCACCAATACATAAATATTTATTTCTTTTTAGTGCAATTTTCCACTTCTTAAGAGGCAAAGGGAAAGACTATGCCCATACAGTCGACATCTTCGGTATAATAATAATAATAATATACTTTATTGCACACAAAATAAAAGCAATAAAAGTTAATATGTACAAAGTAAAATAAAACAGGCGGTCTTATCGCTAACAGCGATCTTTTCCAGACAATCTGGGGATGGACAGATTAGTCGGAAATAACCGAAAACGTGGGTTTGCTGCAAACATATACGACACACTTATACACATACACAACAATATATATAATATAAACACACACACATATACGCAAACAAATAGGCATTCACTACATACATAAATACACACGCAACACAATACGTACTACAACTTATAATGACAATATTTCATGTGTAAGATAAATAATTAATATAGACACTTTGACAGTAATGCATTACATGAATACATATAGCAAGAAAAAAAAATCACATTGACAAGTAATGTTCCTTTACTAGTTGTTTAAAGGAGTTCAAATGTTGCACACGTCTTATAGTTACTGGCAATGAATTCCACAAACGCACACCCTCTACAGTAAAAGATTTAGCCAAAAATTTAGTAGTATGTTTAGGAATTTCGAATTCCAAATTCTCCGATGATCGCAAGAATCTAGTATTAGTTTCAGAACGAAACTTGAAGCGCTTTTTAAGACAGAGAGGGGCAGTAGGATTAAATAGAATGTTATAAAGTAAAAAAAGAATGGGGGCATTCCGGCGAAGACGAATCGGCAACCACTTGAGCTGAGTGCGAAAAGCGGATATGTGATCATATTTGCGCAATCCAAATATGAAACATATAGCAAAATTTTGAAGCCGTTCAAGACTTTAAGTTGCTCTTCAGAAAGGTCAATGTAACATACGTCGGCGGTATTAATATTATTTAGATTCAATGCACGTATCCGATGTAAAAATTCTTCCGTTGTCTTATCACTACCTAATACTCCTCCAGTAAAGCGACTGGAGTTCATAGTCAAAGTGGAAGTCAAAGTCAAATCAATTTATTCAAACTGACTCAATTACAGGTGTTTTTGAACCTGTTTTGGTTCGAAAAGAAAATCTGGACACTGAGAAGAATCAATAAGAAACTCAGTCATTTATAAAAAGGGTTAAAAGATACTTCTTGTATAAACGCGATAAATTTCAGTTGCACGTGTTCATTTAGACTTTAAATAACGCACAATAAACTTATACTTACTTACATGCTTTTGTACTTTAAAACCTTTAACAGCGCAAAAATAGAAAATATAAACTAAATGCAAACTTATTTCATTCCGTTCAGTCACCAAAAAGTCCGCCAAGAAAACAAAAAATTGGCGAAGGCTTACCTGTATCCTATTATCTCCATAGAGGAGATCGCCCTCACTGTCTTGCCAGTAAACCTGACTCTTGCCATAACTTTGCACCCTGCACGGCAACACCAGGTCCGTGCCCATCTCCTGGATGATCTCGTTGTAGTACTCTGTGATGGTCGGCTTGGTGGGCAAAGAGAAGAGCTTCTGAAGCAGCACGTTCTCTGAATCGTCGGCTGGAAGATGAACATTATAAATTTCATAATAACGAAACAATAAACATGTTTTCGGGGTCCTATACTCAAAATAGCCAAATTCTTCTAGTTTCACCATATCTGTCTGTTCTTCTGTCATAGCTTAATCCATCGTATTTACCCGTATGCCTGTCCCACCTCTGTAAAGAGTTACTGAGCTATAATTTAATGTCGAGACGTAAAGGTAACTCATACCCAAAAACGAAAGGACTTTTTGGCGAGGATGAGAGAAGCGAAGTTGCCATTTCTTTTAAATTTTTTTTTATGCTCTTGGATGTTTTAAATAAAAAAGTAATAGTATATTGTGCTTTACAGTTCTGGGTAAATGTGAAAAATAGTAAAAAGTCTGAACGAACATGTAAAATTGTAGTCGTCGCATTCTACCTAAAAGGCCTTTTTAACTGTAACTTTTTAATTGGTTATTGTCACTTTACTAGAGAGGTTCATGTTTCTGAACCAAAGATCTACTTTCTGAACGCAAGTATTTTGAAATGTCACTACATTGACAATACAGTGACATTCTTAGGCACAGAGAAATTATATATACGGATACTTAGGTGTTTTACTTACTGATAAACTTTATATTTTGATAATTTGGATAACAGCACATAAAACACACATTAATTATTCGTAGTTTTAATAACAGTGACATTATATAACAGTTGCGTTCAGAAAGTAGATCTGTGGTTCAGAAACATGAACAAGAGGAGTAATACAGATTAGAAGAGAATATTAAGTATTTATATGAACAACATAGTAACATGATTCATAACAATACAATTTCTTTTGCTTCCTCAAATCTCATAATTCTCTAATAATAATTCTACAATTCATCATTCTCCAATTCTCAAATAAAAAACTAATAAATAAATATTATTTGAAATAAATGTTGGGTATTTAGGATCCCACTTTTTAAAATTCTACTTTGTCCGGGATTATAATTGTTTCAGCTTAACCAACGCCTGTCGAAATTACTAAAGCAACTTCTTCGTTCTTCGCTAGATGTGTTGTTAGAGTAAGATGTGGCAATAAATCGAAAAATTTTACGTATTTTAAAGTAAAATATTCAAAATGTCTTTAGTTAATCTTTCGTTGTATGCAGGCATGTAACTTTTTATCCGGTATGTTCTTAGCTACATATGTCAAGTTTATATTATTCCATATTATTATTTTTTTACTGTTTTTTGATTTATCGAAGTACCAAGACCAAAACCATGGCTGACTTATGAAGATCAAATAGCCAGAGTGCTAGCCGACAGAAATCTCAAAAGCACTCGCATACCTAGGCGAAAACGTGTGAAGAGAATGATGAGATATCACGAAGCGAAAAAGTATGTAAGGACCGCGAAGCGAAGCGAGGGACACAGTGTGAAGATATGTATGTATGTATGTACCAATAGCTACCTTCTGTGTAAACGGTGGTGGAAGCAGTGTCTTGCTTGGCACCGGACGTAGCGAGGCACGTGTATACGTCTCCGTTGGCCGGCGACGTCACCACCAGAATAGAAGTCAAATGGGCGATGCTCGAGGGATGAATCGGGACTAATTCGTTAATGTCCGCTTCGTACTGTAAAGGTAGGTTTTATTATTATTTTACATATAAGTTTGAAGACAATGCCACGTTAGACCATTGTGTATTCGACGCGAAGGTATTTTTGTCTCGCTTCTCGGTAGTGGCGTATTTACACTAGGGGCTCGGGGTTATGGGGGCCATGGGGGTCGTGGCCCGGGGTACGTGTTGCAAAGGGCGGCACATGCCGAGCGGACTTAACAAACAAAGTTAATTATGACAATGTCATTGACAAATTTGTCAACCAATTTGTGGATGGCAAAAAATGTATTTCTTAATTATGTATTTATTCGATTTAATAAATGGTATTTATTCTTTTGTATGGCCTTTTTTGTTATTAAAAGATTTTTGATTCTTGACGCTCAAGGCGCCAAATCTTAAAATACGCCACTACTTCTCGGCAGTGTAAGTACATTTCTGTATCGGGAATCAATCACACATAATGTGAGTAATAGTGACTTACATCTTGCAGTGGTTCGCCGTTTCGGAGCCAACGAACAGTTGGAGCTGGAGAGGCCATGACAGCGCACTGTAGCTCAAGCCGGCCGGCCGTATGCCGGACCAACTCTGGCGGCGGTTGGGATATGTGAACGAACTTGCGGAGTCGCCGCCTCGGTGCTGGCAACACTGGAATTATTTTTAAAATATCAAATATGGTGCTTGTTCATGCCTTTTTCAGTTATGTGGTTAGGCTAATAGCTTAGCTTAGTAAATGTCTTAATAAATAAATAAAAATGATGAGAATTTTTTTGGCGGGAATGGAAAATGAAAGTCGGTTGAGATTTTTTTGTGCTTTTAGGAATTTTAAGGTAAGTGCATACACCTATTTAGTGATACTTAATGATGAAAAATGAGAAAGTCTAAATAAAAATGTGTGCATGTGTTGTTTTCGCTTTCTTCCAAAAAGTCTTTTTTATCTTTTTGATCAGTAAAGCATACAAACTTATCACTTTATTGAAGGTATGGGATGATTAGTAGAAATAATATATACGCAGATTGTCAAGTATTTAAAACGATTTTAATATCCCATTTACATATGTTCACTTCAAGTATAACAGTTTCACTCGTTTTTATGAACTACCTACATATTACATTTATTATAAGCGCGGGGCGTGTGTAGTGTAAAATGTGTGGGTAGATGTAAAACAAAAATACGTATATAAAAAGTTTGTTTGTAATTTAAATTTTATGTTCGTATATATTTATGTATTTGTATGTCTATGAGTACTGTAATAAGATATATGGAATAGAAATATAGTGTAAATATTATGTGTGACCGTGTATACGTATGTAGTAAGTGTAACTCCTTCAAAGGGATGATAGCGACTGTTAAGAATAAGAAAAAAAAAGGTTTTTTACATCATGGATCGCTGTATGATCTCTGATCTTTCCCTTTCCATCGAATAAACGAAACAACTAACCTACGAGTAAACCATGCACAGATTAGTACAAAAATTATAATTTCCCATTACGATAAGATTTATACATATATAAATCGACGTCGTTTTCCTTTAGGGGTGGATATCAGACAGAGCATCGGGATGCAAGAAAATCAAACCTCAACGTCATTTCAAGTCATGAATACTACTATTCTACTCTTTGACATACGGGCAACTCGTTTTGTATCTGTCAAAACCATTTCAGCCATTTTCATTAAAAAAAAGTGGTAGAATTTTGATGGTAAAAGGTTTCTCTGCTTCTTAAAAAGTCTCTAACACTCTCTAGTCAAGTGATAGGCTTTACTGGAGATAAAAAAGAGAACACTGCTTGGAAAAACGTGAAAACTTCAGTTGCATATTTTTATTCCAATTTTCCAATTCTTAACACTTGGACCATATCATTTTGTACCATAAAACTCCATACGACACCATTTGTACCATAAAACATATAAAATGTAAATAAAATGCCAACTTATGGGTGTCACTGGATGGTCCCCCAGTGCGTTTGATGCCAAATGTACAAGTCTGGCTTAGGGTTACGCAATTATGCAATTATCTTAAGTATTATTATAATATTATATTCACAAACTTAAAACTATACATTATCTTAAATAATAAACTTCCTCAAAGTTGCCGCTTAGAAAGCTGTCATTGCTCAAGGTACCTAGCAGACTGGCAGCATTGCCTCTTTGAATAGCCAAACTGATTCGTTGGCGGAAGAAGCTGCCAGCCCGGCGGTCTCCCGAAGCCTCGACCAGTCTCTTACAAATATCAGAAACCAGTCGATGGGCTTCGGGGCCCCAGGGACCCAAAGTTTCGACTGCAAAGGGCGTAAATATGAAACTCTCAGAGAGAGTCGCATACTTACGCCGCTTCAAGTTCTCGGCAGTGCTGGCCGCGGCACGTGCTGACTTGGAAGTCGCCGGCACATGGGAAACAGCAAGTGTATCGACACAAGTGGCATCCCACACCAGCGATCTTTCAAGTTTCCAAGGAATGAGCGTCAAACCATCCGGTCTCCTACCGTCGCTGCGCACAATACCTACAGGCTCTAAGACTGCAGGAACGCCAGCGGCGACAAGAGCCCGCCGAATGACGTCATTCAAGGCAGCATGTCGTGACATGCGGCCCGCACTACGTAAACAGGATAAACCGTGGTGACCTAGTACATCGACGAGATCACCACAGCGGCAACGGTGAAGAAGGTTTGTAAATATTAACATATGTATGTACTTTTTGTTAATAAATCTTGTTTGTATTATATTATATTCTAATTAAAAAGGTTTCATTTTCATCATTTTGGCTACAGTGTAAAGACAGTGTAAAGACAGTGTAGACAGATAAAATAAAATTACGTGACAAGAATAATATTAAAATTCATTTAAGCACACGAGTTGTGGTTTCATAGACCCATTTTACTTTGTAATGTATTTTCGCAGACGTGGACACTTTTGCAAGTCAATTAGCTGTTGGCGAGATACTACAACTGCTTTATATGGAAAAAGATCTATTTCAGTTGGCGAATTTTCTTACATTCACGTCAGTCTGAAAATACTGAGCTTGAAGGAAGCGATAGAAGCACGAAAAGAGCGCGACATTTCAGCATATACGGTGGTTGTTACACGCTAGTTTGGCTATCACTTAATGGTTTAAACTAGGTATAATGCTTTGAATTAACGGGTAATACAGTAACCTTTAATTGGTTTTACAGTATATAGTTGCACATCTGGTGTTTGAAAGAGAAGATGTACAGACAAAGTGTGATATATGAGTAAATGGAAAATGTCTAGAACAAGTGAACGAAATTGTATATCTGGGGAATACGTTTTCGAAGGATGAAAGATGTGAGTTGGATATGGAGAGACGGGTAGCAGCCGGCAATAAAGTGAACGGTGCTCTGTCCGCATTAGTAAGCAGTGTGAATATATCTAACTCAGCCAAAATAGCCATACACAATGCGGTGTTAGTACCAATTTTATTGTACGGTAGTGAGGCCTGGATATGCCCAAAATCGAGTGAAAGTAAGATAAATGCAGTAGAAATGCGATCTCTTAGAATTATGTCCGGTGTCACCTTTGCGGACAAAATAAGCAATGAAGAGATACGCAGTATGACAGGGTAGCACAACAATGTTCTTGTAAAAATGAGGAAAGGAATGAAAAGATGGTTCGGGCACATGGAAAGAATGAGTGATGAAAGGCTGACGAAAGAAATCTATAGCGCAAAAATGAGTGGTAAAAAAAGCCAAGGAAGACCAAGACTGACCTATGTAGATCAAATAGCTAGAGTGTTAGCCGACAGAAGTGCTAAAAGCACTCGCATACCTAGGAGAAAATGTGTGAGTAGAATGATGAGATTCGAAGAAGCGAAAGAAATATGTAAGGACCGCGACACTTGGCGCTCTGTCCTCTCTGACTACCCCGTTGGGGCTACAGCGTGAGAATATGTATGTATGTACTTGCACACACACAAGGGTTAAGTGGGGCTTTTACCCAAATAAAATCTGCAGTGGCCGTCCTTGGCGCATTATGGAGTGGTTCTGGGATCTGCTATAAAACACCAGAGTTCCTCTCATGCTGAGCCAAAGCACTTCTGGAGGGGGATAACAATAGAACGTGCTCCAACATCCTCGCTTTGCCACGACAATGTGGACCACACGGGCTGTCGTCCTTTTCGGGGTCGCATACATGGTCGACCGGGAACCCCCCGATCGGCCGTGACCTGATGGCTCCTTTAATGATTTCGTACAACAGGTGGAGAACATCATAGTCATATTTTCGGATTCTGTCTATGTCTTAGCTTTATTATAAAGTTTAAAAAAAAATTTTGGTGTGGACTCAAAGCCTCAAAGACTGTATCAGTAACGATTCTGTCGCATTGTCTAACAAATTTGGGTATTAATATAACTCGTAAATTCACTGCCAGGGGTTACCCGCGGAGTCGGAGGCTTCAATCGTCCTTTCACGCGACCTCGAGGAGGGTGACAGCGTATTTGGTCCGCGTTGGTCGTGCAGGGGGAGCTCTGTTATTGGCCCTCCCCAAGAAGTGCTTCGGCACACGTGAGAGGAATACCACCGGTATTCCTCTCACGTACATTCCGTACATTCACGTACATTCCGTAGGAAATCTCGGAGCCCCCTCATAACGGCTCAAGAATGAATAATACAGAAGCTTTGGTGTATGAAAGACCTTTACCCGTTCTGGAGATAAAGGGTCTTCACTAGTCGGGCAGGCGGACAATGAAGCGATCCTATAAGGATTCCATTTTTCCCTTTTAAGTTACGGATCCCTAAAAATCGTAAATTTCTAAACTAATTCTAAGATCTAGAAGTAGTGTAAATTTTGGGAAAGCTTCTATTGCCTTGAAATTATGAAAAAGGTCTTGTAGATCCGGAGACGAGTACAATGTACTGAATATGTCGCATATATTCTAAGAAAATTTATTGTATAAAGAGACAGACGCACGAACGTACGAGTGCGATGCGTTAAGTTACAGAACCTTAAAAAAAATTTGTTTAAAAACCAAAAAATAATTGCTCTTGTCACTAATCGCTTGTATAATATCTTCTGACTCATAGATATTTCTGGACAATTCAAAACTAAATTCTGTTGCTTTAAGTAAGTAGTATACATGACTTCCTTATCGCGTTTGTAATTTAAATATCTATTTATCATATATACAATACACATATGTATCTCACACTGTATCCCTGACGAGGTAGCCAGATACTTCTGTCGCCTCCTTAAATCTCATCATTCTCCTCACACACTTTCACTGAGGCATGCGAGTGCTTTTGACATTTCCGTCAACTAACACTGGCTATCTGATCGTCATAAATCAGCCTTGATCTTCCTCGATTTCTACCACTACTCACTTTCGCCCTGTAAGTCATTCATTATTTATTATGTATATCCAATTTGTTAGTAGGAATAGCGTTTACATTGTATTATGTTTAATATTTACGTAAAAATAAGTTTTTCGTATTATGTGTTATTTCCGTCATGGTCTTTCTACAAACTACATGTGTAATATTGTCATACGACAGCAACTGACATCTCGCTTGCACCAACAATTCAATAGTTAGTGCAAGCGAGATATCAAATCCTTAAATCACGTTTAAACAATTGGTGCAAGCCACCCTTAAATTCAAAACAAAACAAGAAACAGTGCCAAAGTTTTTAGTTAATTCAGTGAGTAACTAATATTCCAATTGAACAAATAAAAATGTCAATTTAAGTAAATAAATCGGCCGTTTAAAACGAATGAAATAAAAATAAAAACATCTTTATCAACTAACGCGCCAAAAGATATTATACAACTTCAAAAATTTCAAATTTCTTGATTTAATTGGCCGTGTTGAAAGTATTTTATTAAATACGTAGTCAGCTTTAGTGCTTTTATTTCTATTTAAATATAAACTTATAAGGGCCTTACTAATAAACATGGCGTAAACATGGAACAGTTATGACAGCCTTCATATTCAAGCTCATGAACAAAAGAAAATGATGTAAAGATACAAAAATCTAAAATCAAAAATCGTTCTGAAGTTGAACTTTGTTTAACTTTTATTGAAGTTATACATCTCATGGTGCGAACAGACCATTATTTTTCATTTTCCATCAACAAAACAGAGTATAATGTCAGCATGTAGCGGAAGGTACCACGTCATCAATGTAACACAGGTTGAAGTTGGCTATGAAGTTGCGCGAGCCTATGTCGTTCTAACACAACATGAAGTTAGCAACCAAGTGAGTTTATTTTCTTTTTAAGTGACCAGTTTTAATTTTTTTATATGTGGCCAGTTTGTTTCTTTTTATATTTTATGCCATTCATCTCAAGCGGTTAGTTTTATTTTTTTATTTGTGGCCAGTTTTGCTTTTTATTTTTATTCACGTCAAAGAAGTATAAATTCTTACGTGTCTTTTTGGCGCGAACGGGAGAAGTAAGATTGTAATTTTATTTAGATTTTCTATTTTTTACATCTTTGGGAGTTTTAAAATACAAAAGTGATAGTAGATTGTTTTAAAGTTTAAAGTTATATATAAGTGAAAAGAATGGAATAGGTCTAAATAAACATGTGTAGCTAAAGTTCTCGCGCTCTTCCAGGAAGTCCTTTATAACTTCAGTAAAGCCTACTATTACTTTACTGGATGAGTTTTAAGATAAGAACTTACTTGTGATTCTACTTATTAATAGGTGACATTGGGATATGCGCTAATCTGTACGCCATGCCATAAAAAAAGAAAAAAAAAATCTTACATGCGTGCATGAGTATACATGCTTTTTAGTAATTGGGATAAATGTGATGATTTTAAAACACTAAATTATTTCCAAATCACATTACAGTTTAATGAGTTGTTTAAAAATCGATAATTATTTGAAGCCATTTGTTTATTTTCTTATTCTCGTTATATCAGCAATGTCAAAGGCCGCTCTAATTGTTATCGCTAGTTGGCGCTATACATCTTTCTTTGACCTTGTATTATATTTGTGAGAGAATTATCGAGATTTGTTTAATAAGCTTTTTGAATACTAAAATGTTTTAAAATTGTTGTTGTCTGTCCAAATATTACTCAGAAAATATAGAATAGATATTTATTCCTATTTACACACATACACATCCTCACTCTGTATCCCTAAGAGGGTAGTGGGAGAGGATTGCGGGGCGCCAAACATCGTAGTCCTTACATATTTCTTACACCTCCTCAAATCTCATAATTCCTCTTACACACTTTCATCTAGGTATGTCTGTGTCCGCCCTTGTCCACCGTTAACACTCTGGCTATTCGAAGTCAACCACGGTCTTCATTAGATTCTACCGAACTCACTTTCCCTCTCCAGATTTTCTTCTTCGACTATTCATCACTCATTCTTTCCATGTACCCGAACCATCTAAGCATTCCTTTCTTCATTTTTACAATAACACTGTCGTGCGACCCTGTCATACTGCGTATCTCATCATTGCTTATTTTATCTACGATTTATGCATGTAATGATGTAATCTCTTTTTTAAGGTATCTGTTTTACAATGCCCGATTATAGGTCGTAAAAACAATGGCTTACATGTTATTTTATTAGTTATTTTTTGTTTTTCCAATCTGATTATCTTTAAGTAGTTAATCGCACCCAGGAATCTAGTCAAAATAGTAATTTTTAATTTAACAATTAAGTACTTACCATTATTCTGTAAATTACTATCTAAATCAATTTTTGAATTCTCGAGCTGAGCGTTGGCTACGAATCCATACTGAAGCGACACTAGCGCCGCAGTGATGGCCAGCGAAATTAAGTTGAACATTGTCGTTATTTGATAACAGATGACGCTACAAGTATTATGCAATCTGAAACAATAATTTTCAGTTTATAAATATACAGTTCCTTTTAAATATGAGGTGTTTAATTGGTTGAAATATAAAATTTGCATCAGTTTTGATTCTTTTGATTATTTTTTTTCATACTGTTTTATAAGCCAGAGTGTTAGCTGACGAAATGTCAAAAGCACTCGCATACCTAGGCGAAAATGTGTGAGGAGAATGATGAGATTTGAGGAAGTAAAAGAAGTATGTAAAGACCGCAAAGCTTGGCGCTCCGTCCTATCTGACTACCCCGTTAGGGATACATAATTTTTACAGCGTGAAGATATGTATGTGTGTATGTATGTATGTATTTAGGGATACAGCGTGGAGATATATATGTATGTATATATTTTTGTTTTTGGTCTGTGTCTATAAATATCGTAGTTAATTATAAGATATTTATTACAGACATAATCTTTTACCACTAATAAATAGAGAGCAAAAATGCGACATTCTTGATAAATTATAATTTAATCGCTTTCGAGCTATTCTTAGGTATTCTAGATTATTTTACTATTAATATCACTGGCTTCGTCGCACCTTCGGCATCACCTCTTTATTGTTATCTATCCTAATAGAATTGACTGTTTATTAAGACCCGGTTGCCAAAATTTTGAGCGTTTTTAAATAAGTTTGTTGAGGCGGGCACACGTATAATATGTATTTCTTTATACATTTTTGAATCGACTGCTTAAAACCATAACGCAATTTATGTATTTTCGTTCCATACTTTTTTTTCTGCAATGTGATGTCTTCTTGAGATATTTTTAAATAATTCTCCGAAATTACTCGAGTTAGTTACGTAAAATTGCGGCTAACAGGAAGACAATAGAGTTTACTAAATACTGGCTAAAAAATGTTTTATTACATGAATTAATATTCCAGCTATAACGATATAAATATGTCGCTTTCGGAGTCGAAACTATTTTTCGGAGCTTGCTCTTATGGCATAGAAAATTTTGGCAGCAGAGATTTCAATTTTCCTAAGTGATTATAGAACGTGGTAAAGTGGTATTGGGTAATCTGATACTACTTTGCATTGACTTCATTTTGCTAGTTGCCATAAACAATTGGTTAACTTACATACATATCTTCAAGTGTCGCGATCCCTACATACTTCTTTCGCTTCCTCTAATCTCATCACTCTCCTCACACATTTACGCCTAGATATGCAAGTGCTTTGGACATTTCCGTTAACATTGGTTAATTTAAATAACAGAAAAAAAAATTAAAGAAACCTCTTTTAAAACATATATTTACATTTTTCGGAGTAACGGGATCGATTTATGCTTCCAAATTTTTAATGTAGATTAATCTAAACACACTCTTCATAATGCCAGTAGACTTTTTAAACATAATTATAGTTTTAAAAATAAACGAAAATAATTGTTAGTTCGTATTTTTCGTAAGCTAGTTCGTGCACGTTTGTATAGCGCAGAAAGTCTAATTTAGATTAATTTGTTTATCAATGCGTCACCTTAACATTAAGGCGACGATAATCAATAATTTAATCTAAAATAGACCTTCTGTTCTATGCGTGCACGCGCTAGCTTACGAAAAATACGAAAAAATAGTTATTTTCGTTTATTTTAGAAACTATAATTAATTTTTAAATGCAACTGTCATTTTGAAGGACATGTTTAGATATGATCCCGTTACTCAAAAAAATTTAAATCTCTTTTTTTTTGTGTTACAAAAGTCGTATCTTATGAACCAATCTTGTATCGCAACTGGCAAAATGAATCCATGAAATGAAGAATCAGGTTACCAGATATCACTTTCATACATTTTGTACTCACTCAGAAAAATTGAGATTCCTGCTGTCAAAAGTTCCAATGTGCGCCTTAATCTGTAACTGTACTGTTGTCAGATGGCCACCATTGATCACGAAAAGTGGTATTACACAACACTTAAAACTATGCATTCAAAATATTTCTTATAGTTTCCAGGCAATTATTAAAACTGAACTGTTAATGTGGGGTGAGAATTTAGAAAAGTTCTAACTTGTTACTTCTCTTGTAACTTCTGCTCATAGTTTCATTAAAATTCACTTTTCTCGTCTATTACTTCGTTATTTCAATTTTTTTGGCAGTTCACAAGATAGCGCCACTAGCGGCGTCGAACGCAACTGTTTTGGTAATTTAGAAAAAATACGGAAATATTATGAGCAACAAAGTATTAACTTTGTTGCATAATCAAAGTACTATTTATTGTTTAAAAACTTCTCTTTTTTACTACTTTTGATATAGACAGTTTAAAATAAATAATTAGCACAATTAATTTGCTGCTTTTAACTATTAATTATTTAAACTTTAAAATTAGGTATTACTTTTAACACTAACGCCCGTTTTCACTAACACAGACGTAGACAACTCCTAACTAAGTAATACTTAATGTTAGGTTATACCTAAACGATCGCGTTCATGTACTCTCTGAGGCGTTACCTAGAGGTTAGTGATATACATTTTCGTTCAGGCAGTTCGTAATTCATTAAGCATTTACTTTAGGTGACTCCTAAGTTTAGTGAAAGTTTTTATTTAAATTATTAAAACCACGGACTTGTATTACTTATATTTTACATCGCTTCCATTTTTTTACAGATAGAATATAATTATTTTAGTACATCATAAAATTTATCAAGTCATTTATAGTACTTTATTAATTTATGATTTAGTGTTTGACATGTTATTGTAAAATTTATTGACTAAGTGAACTTTGTAAATAATTGATCTTGACTAAGTAGATTGTTTAAATTTAATTTATTACTATAATAATTGTAGAAACAAATTGTAAAAATTTGCACACCCATTAAGGGTAGACATATGTACAACGCATAATAACAACGGATAGTAACATGTATTATGGATTCACATCTGTATTGTGTAATGACAACTTGTAATAAGTACTCATGTCAGCAAATAAACAAAAAAAAAAAAAATAATAATAATATTTATTTTCAACGAAGTTAATATGTGTATATTTTTCTATAGAGATAAATGGCATTTTTATCGTTACTTGCACCAATTTTACTTTTAAATATGTTCCGAATAGATACACAAGTTGACCATAGCCCATAGCGTAGCCTAACGGTTATGAAACGTTATGCTATATCTTCACGCTTCGCACGATTGGATAGAGAGTAACAGGACAACAAAATTACTACGCGATATTCTATGTATTTACAATTTACATATAAGCGATTCGAGAACCTCCCCTTTTTAAGTTAGTTAAGAATATTTACATACATACATACATACATATCACGCCGTATCCCTAACGGGGTAGTGAGAGAGGACGGAGCGCCAAGCGTGGCGGTCCTTATATACTTCTTTCGCTTCCTCAAGTCTCATCATTGGAAAATGATGAGATTGAGGAAGCGACACACATTTTCGCCTAGGTATACAAGTGCTTTTGACATTTCCGTCGGCTAACACTCTAGCTATTGATCTTCATTGGCTTATTTTACCACTCACTTTTGTTCTATAGATTTTCTTCGTCAGTCTTTCATCACTCATTCTTTCCATGTTTCCAAGAATATTTATACAGCTATAAAAAGAAGACATCCATTTATTTATACACGATTATCTATTTCTATTATCTCGAAAACCTGTATCTACGTCACAAATTAACAATTACCGACATCGACCAAACCGAAATTTTTGGAGTTCCGTAGCAGTGGCGTAGCTAGCCCTAAATAGATCCTTTATCGATATTTGTGGCTCTTTTCACACAACCCCGGCGAAGTGGAATACCTAACGCTCTCGCCACTGTTATATTGAGAAGGAAAACTCTTTTGCGAAATTAGAAGAGTTTAGTTTCAGAAGTTTTAAGTAGGATAAAACATGTAGAAAACGCATTTTCGCCGAAATGAGACCTAGCTAGATCGATTTTTCACCTTTGTGAACCCCTGTATTGTAAATTTCATAAAAATCGTTAGAGCCGTTTCCGAGAACACAATTACAAATATATATAAATTTTTTTTATGACGGAGACGGCGAACGTGCAAAGGTGACCTGATGGGAAGTGATCACCGCCGCTCATGGACGCCCCCAGTTAAATATATATAAATAAACTACGAATATGTACAAATATTGCTCGTGTAATAATATAGTGGATTAGCGACTCGCCCCGGCTTCGCACGGGGCGGGCCATTTGCACTAGACATTTTGAACTAGACTTCCGTAAAATCCGTTCTTCGAACGAGCGAGCGTCTACATCGCGAAAGGAGTAACTATGATAAATTTCAAGTCAATCGGACCTACAGTTTCGTATATCTCGTGATGAATCAGTCAGTGAGTGGTATTTCACTTATATAGATATACCTCTAGATAACCTTTTTTTAGTCATAGAACCCATAAGTTTAATATAATATAATATATTCTGTATTGTTCGAAAAAAATAGGCGAAAATATGTGAGGAGAGTGATGAGATTTGAGGAAGCGAAAGAGGTGTGTAAGGACCGCGACTCCTGGCGCTCCGTCCTCTCTGACTACCCCGTTGGGGATACAGCGTGAAGATATGTTATGTTATGTTCGAAAAAAATATTATCTACCTTCTTTTTAGATCACAAGTAATGTTTTTTATATATGTTTTAAAGTAATTAATGGTATTATTTATGTATTCCACCCAATAATTATGCGCAGGTGTTCAAAACGTGTCTAAAATGTCATAGGTACATTTAATAAAAAACGTTAGTTACCTTTTTTCTATCGTCGTAACGCCATATTTTTTTAGGATTCTGTCGCCAAAGTTCATAAAACAAAATTCGTATATAAAAGTATAAAACATACACCAATATATAAAACTGTTCACTGTTGTAACTATAAGGCGACGAATTAGTATTTTTGTCGTCAGGGATCTCAATTTTTGTAAGTAATTACAAAACATATGAAAGTGATATTTGGTAATCTGATTCTTCATTTCATTGACTTCATTTTACCAGTTGCGATACACAATTCGTTAACTTATGTAACAAAAAAAATAATGAAGAAACCTCTTTTAAAACATTAAATTTTTCGGGATAACGAAACTAATTTATGCCTCTAATTTCTTGTGTAGATTAATCTAAACACACTCTTCAAAATGCCAGTTAAAAGATAGATTAGATTATAAAATTAATTATAGTTTTTAATGTGAACGAAAATAACTGTTTTTTTTCGCATTTTTCGTGAGTTAGCGGCGCACGTTTTTGTGGTGCAGAGGTTAAATTAATTATATTATTTTAGACTAAATTATTGTTTGTCACCTTAAATCATGACAATATTACATCAAATACGTTACACCACGTCTATAACCTTACATTATGTAGTAACACACTGCATTCAGTAAACATCATCGATTTCACTATTAATTTTGACCACGCTTAAACAAAGACTGTTTGCAGATACAGCCATAGATAATACTAATTTTGATTACACTAGACTACTACCTGACAGCACATGGCGGCGGTTAGATTAAAAATCTCTGACTACCTCCATTAGACTACACTGTACACGACCACTTGGCTATTTGACAACAACTTCACAAAGACTGAGTCAGACGTATATATAGCCTCGTTAATACGTAAGCAAGTTCTTTAAGAGTCCACCTATGAGGACTTTAGTGTGTTTAGTGACCTGGATCTCGATATCTTAGAAGACTGAGAGTTAGATATTTGGAAACATACAACTTCATCTTCTTTATCTTGAAATCCTTAAATGTGGAAACGTAATTGGAGAAAAAAATCTCGATAAAAAAAATCTAGAAAATATCTGTTTTGCACAAAGATTCAGTTGCATCTCCGAGATTCTACAGGATTTTAAAATGATTTTTACTAAAATGGATAGGTAATTAAAATATCTCAAATCTGTAAAACCACTTTTTTTAAGGCAGTTTTCTTGCAAATTACAATTCTGTGCAAAAACAAATGTTGAGGTTTCTCCGCGCTAAAATATGATCAAACTTTAACTGCAAAAATGAACTTTATTGTTATCGCCATAAGGCGCGGGGGTATTGAACGAATTCGTCGCGCTGGCCTGCAGAGGCGGATTCTTAATCCCACTCTTGTTATTGAAATGTTACAAGATTATCGCAGATGGCTAATTGATTTGACAAAAATTGTTGTAAAGTTAACACACAATTTCAATTTCGCTGTATGTCTGTTCATATGTAACAGCTTTTTTATTCTGTCATCTTTACACATACTGAGCTGAAAAGTATAGACACGAAAATTTGCAACCGAAACTCAAAAATGGAAAACGAAATATAGTTAATTATTTGCAGTCATTTTTTTTTTCATTGAACTCTTATTTTGTCCAAAATTTCTACGTGTTTTTCCTACATGGTAATATAATTATAAACATAGGTTTAAGAATTTGGACTAAATTAGGGAAAAATTGTATGGTCTTTGGTCTTTCATTTATTTGTTACAAGCTTTTGCCCGCGACTTCGTTCACGCGTAGTTCAAAAATGCACAATATCTTTATAAATTAAAGCCTATGTGTTATTCTGATGTATAAGCTATCTTTTGTGAAATTGGGCGTTAGACGAATTCAAAAAGCGGCAAATAAGATACTAAAACTCTTCCTCATTTCTAAAATTATTGGACAACAAACACACATACTCGTAACACTTTCAGTGGCACGTTAACGTGATGACAGAGAATATGCCTTTCAAGCCGGGACCCCAGGTTTGATCCCTGTTCAATTAGATTTAGGAAACTAGGTTAGGTTGTTGTCTGGGTAATATTACTGGGAACTCCTCAGTTCGTATCGTATGCAATATCCTTATTACGCGCCTAGTGCTCAATTTGGGGTCACATCATTTGTGCAACTGTTGGTAGTATTATTATTATTACCTAAAGTTTAGAAGGTATTATAACGTCATACAGAACCCTTTGTGCGTGAATTGTATCACCATTGATTAATTTTTAGCTACCCTGAGGGACTTTTTGGCAGAAACGAAAGAAGTGAGGTTGTAATTTTATTTAGATTTTCTATTTTTTAAATTTTTGCGAGTTTTAAAGTACAAAAGTGATAGTATATTGTGTTTTAAAGTTCTGTGTAAGTGAAAAGAATGGAGTAGGTCTAAATAAACATGTGTAGCTGAAGTTCTCGCGCTCTTTCAAGAAGTTTTATATAACTTGAGTAAAGCGATAATGTTATGTTTACTGGAGGAATTTTACGATAAGATGAAAGAACGAAAACTTCGAATATGTTAATACATGAAATTACCAAATGCGCTAATCTGTGCACCATGCCATGAAGAAAGAAAAAAAAATTAGTGTCCCTGAGAAGAATGATAGCGCATGTGGTCTGCGCTGTCGTAAAAGATTTAGATTTAAAGTGCTGAGGGGGTGCCCTGTCCCGGATACATGCCTCGACTACACAAGGGGTGCTTCAGTACATTTCGTAAATGTTGGAGCTTCTCGACATATACTGAGTTTAAATGAGTAAAACCCATATGTAACCCAATACCACAGAGCTACTTTTTGAGAGTTCTACCCTCGATATAAAAAAGAAACACATGATTCCGTCATTTCGTGCAATATCAGATTATTTTAGAGAAATAATAACGAAATACCACGGCAATCGCTTTCAAGTTGTTTGTTACCACAGTCCAAACCCTTGTCAATAGATAAGGGTACATATTACACCCTGTATATTAAAAGGCTTCTAATACATATACTCATTTGCATTATTAAATTTTTGTCTTCTGAAACAAATATTTCTGCTGGTAACTTGTTGAAAATGTTACTTGTTTAATAGTTTGCTACAAAAATGTTTCATCATCAGCATATCAGCTAAAAAACGTCCACTGCTGCATAAAGTCCTCCCCCAAAGATTTCCACAAACACCGATCCTACACTACCCGGATCCAACGACTTCCGGCGACCTCCACCAGATCGTCGGTCCATTTTGTGGGGAGCCTGCCTACGCTGCGTCTTCCGGTACGCGGCCGCCACGAGTATTATTATTATTAATTCCTAAAATCTTTACCTATTTTCCGCTCAAACTCGAAAAACCACCAATCGACACGTGTTTCGCCTCTCAACGAAGCATTCTCAGGATATACCAGAGATCGGACTCGGTCAGCTAACCAGTACCGAATCGGATTCGGTCGATTGATGGTTTTTGGAGTTTGAGCGCAAATTAGCTAAAGATTTTAGGAATTCATCACATAAAACAGCTCTCTTCTCGTCATTGGAAAAAATACAAAAAATAATAAAAGTGTAGTAATAATTTTCAATATTTTAGTAACACTTTTACCGTTTCATATTTTTCATTTATATATAAAAACACGTATAACATCTGTATTAAAAAACCTAAAAATTTGAAAAACGTGTATCTACATCATTAGCAGAAGATATATTTACTTGTGACATACACCAATGTGTAGATAATTTTATGATAGAAAACTTGACTATTACGTAAAAATTGTAGGAATTCTGAAATGAGGGAGGCTGCGCATTTGCCTGTTTGCCTGCGGAGCGCCTTAAGTCTGTAGCGGTTGCTTATCCGGCGTTACACGCATGAGATTTCCTTTTCGGATCATTCCTTTCATGAGAGAGCGGTAATGTCATATGAAAATTTGTAACAATTAGCAAAGTGGGTGGCAATAGTGAAAAAAAAAATTAAAAAATACATTTTATTCTAATTATTATGTAATTGTAACAGGGCTACTAATACATTATGAAACGGGGACGCTCGCTATAGTCATGTCAGTACCAAATGAAACGAAAAAAATGTTAAATTAGTCGATTGATTTAGTTGAATCGATATTGACTGTTCTATCACTTGATAACACTATTATAGCTGGCCATATTATTTAGAACTTTGGTACATTAAAACGTTAAACTACCTTATTGAATTAAAAAATAGAAATTAAATTGGCCGGCCTGAATCGAATGCTGGAGCGTACGAGTTATTTTAAAACGATAAATTCTTATTGAATATTTTGTACATGAAGCTTTATTTAGAAGTATCGGTTACATGCGAATTTATCTTTCATACAGAAGATTCTGTAAGAACCTTGTAAAACGGCAAAGGAGATGTTCCATTTCTAGCCATCACTATATATATGTACGGTGTACGCACAAATCAAGGAAAATATCGAGAACAAAATTATTCCAATAACATATTAACTTATTGCTGATATTACTAACAGTAAAATATTTTGGAACTGTTCTTGACAACTACTGCAACAGTCTCTTTTTTAATTTTTTTCATGACATTAACACCTAAATTAAATACTAAAAAATTGCTCTGTGTTGTCGCACGTCTTTAGAAATTAATTTACTCTACCGGGAAATGAAATAAACACGACCAAAACTATTAGGTAGAAGGTGTTCTTCTTTTTTTTGTTTTAATGTCAGAGGAGGCAAACGAGCAGGCATGTCACCTGATGGAAAGTGATCACCGCCGACCATGGACACCCGCTACGTCCGGGGAATCACGGGTGCGTTGCCGGCAAAATAACATTACTTACGTAATATGATACTGCAATCTCATGGCCAGAACCCCATATAATTCTGAAATATCTCTTTGACAGTTAATATAGCTTCGTACTTTTGAAATTCTTATGATTCTTGGTGATGTAGCCTAAGGGTGGGGGATGTAAGGGGGAGAATCGTCAAGTCGATTTCGAGTAATTAAATTGTGTAGTCTTTAATTTTTCTACGGATATTAATGTTAATGAATGCAAAATGACTCACTATGGCTAACGAATTTTTATGTCATATATTTACTGAGAAAATCGACTATGGCCAGATTTTTCGAGATAGGCGGTCTCGAACTTTGTGGGAAACAATTAAAATCAGTTTTCTTGGTTTGACAGTAGATAATAAGTTACAATGGGGCGGACCATATCGGAGCGTTGGCTAGTAAGCTCAGTTCCGCAATGTATCTTATTAGACGCATTAACAATTGACGGATGTGGATACGGCTAAGCTGATGTATTTCGCATATTTCCATAACCTTCGCATATTAACTCCATTTTCATTTTACAAAATACACCAATACGTGCCATCCACAGTACGATTGCACGAGGGTTGCCGTGATAGTTTTAAAAACGATGTACCTACTGATTTTCTTGTCCTTATATATCTTCGAAGATATAGTATATATGCAAGGAAAAATACAGATCTATTTAAAAAGAAAGGCGATATTAATGGTATGGAAACTAGAGGTCAATTGGTTATTTCAAAATTCTAATTACATTCGTCGAATGGTTCCTTTTAGGGTAAATAAATTCGCTTTTATAATAAGGTTCCTCAGGAAGTAACTTAATTAACGAATAACAAACTTAAGATTTGATGAATATAAAACGTACATTGATTAGACGATAATACTATAAATACATGATTTCGTTGAAGACAAATCAATAGTCTGGAAATAATCTTCTCTGCACATGCATTTAATGAACTATGCTTTCTGAACGTTGTATTATAATTTTAATAAGCCTATTGTAAAATGATGTCGAAAAAATTATACATGACTGAGTTTATAGTAGGTTTTTCTGAATTACGTGTTTTTTCTTGCCAAATGTTTGATTTTTGAGATTCAAAAATATGTAGCTCGCTGGGTTCATTTAAAGAAATTACTTTAATTTTACTTTCAGGTTTCCTTTTTGAACCGAACTAAAGTAGATTTGACGTTCAAAAATACCTTGCATTTGGGTTTACTTGAATAAATTGATTTGACTTTGATTTGACTTTGACTTTGACTTTTTTTAATGTACGGAATTCTAAATTCATTGCTATATTTTTTTTCCGCTGACGACAGACATTTAAGCTTTTTTATAACAATTTTTTATTGTGTCGTATTTTCATCGATACTTCTTATCGATTTGAAACAAAATTTATTTTTATTTTGCAGTAATGTTCATTCGTTGAGATCTAATTTACGGAGACTTATTCAGTTTAGTATTCATATTCATTTTGATGTATACATTAATATAAAGAAATTATAACATAATTTACGCAATATTATGAATAGGTAGGCATTTAACACCTGTATAAGTACTTAACATGCCTTTCCATTTTTATATAAAAAAAGACGCAATTTATAACAATATACAATTTATAACAATAACAAAGAATACTAGTCTCTCAATTTATTAATTAACTCGATTATAATTTACAAATTTCAATATTTAACAAATATTTATCAAATTTTATTTTATTATTATGTTTAAAAAGTTGACATATTGACATACCTTCATATAAGATGAACAAAAAAAAATACACTGAAATGTCACCCAAAATCACTTTCACGGATAGAGTACAGTTTTACAGTAGAAATATAAAATTAAAAAAATAAACAGTTAGTTGTTGACTGTGTGGTGCTGATAAGACGAATACGAACACTCAGATCTGAACCAACCCTTATATACTCGATCGACGCGACACACACTACACGGTTTTCCATTTATTCGAAATTTTCATTCCTTTACAATCTCCTAACGTCACTTATTGTATTTTTTATGTAAATTTTCGTGTGCTTTATTAATAACTCTTTAAATAGCTATTACGAATTTTTAATATACCATACATAATTTATACAAATTTAGTACAGTAAGTGTTAATATCTCGCAATATTACATGACGTAACTCATATAACATTTGTATGTCATTATTTACTTATGATTATAGATAATACGTTTTGCAATATTTCTTAATTATGAAATATAACCTATAATTATGTCTAAAAATAAATGTACAGTTGAAAAAATATATGTTTTAACAAATTTAATTTCTATTAAGGCGATGAAATGAAAAACGTTTTTATTTTGGTGTCAATAATTACGTACTTCCGTACATATTTTCACGCTGTATCTCTAACGGGGTAGTTGCAGAGGTCGGAGCACCGAGTATCGCGGTCTTTACATACCTTTTTCGCCTCCTCGAATCTTATCATCGTCCTCATATATTGATGCCTAGGTATGGGAGGGCTTTTAACATTTCCGTCAGCTAAAACTCTGGTTATTTGATATTCATAAGTAGCCTTGGTCTTCCTTAGCTTCTACTACCACTTCTAAATTTTCCTCGTCAATCTTTCATTACACATTCTTTCTATGTGGACGAACTTTCTACGCATTTCTTTCTTCATTTTTACCTACGACGGACGGAACGGAACGGAAGCGGTATATGTATTTGGAGTTGTGTGCGTGTCTGTTTGTTACCATTTTCCTCCAAAACTACTGGACCAATTTCAATGTGGTTTTTTGCATTTAGAAGGTATCATTTCAGGTAGAAGGTATCATTATCAGAGGAGGTTATTAAACATATTTTACGGCTGCAGACCACCAGGGGGCGCTGTAGCAGCCAGGATAGTCGGCGCTTGAGGTCTTTTTATTAGAAAAAAAACATTTTGACAATTATGATGTTAGTGGCGACTCCTGGCGCTCCGTCCTCTCTGACTACCCCGTTGGGGATACAGCGTGAAGTTATGTTATGTTATGTTATGATGTTAGTGGAACGTAGATAGTACCGTACTTAACATACTCTCGAAAAAAATTAAAGTAGAATGTTAAAACGTAATCGACAAAGGATTAAATAAATTTTTTAGTCACCCTTCTAGTGGCTTGACGTTTCGGCCGAGTCGCATCAGCCGTGGTCTCAAGTAAACGGTTTACTTACAGTAGTTTGTTTGAGACCACGGCCGATGCAACTCGGCCAAAACGTAAAGCCACTAGCCGGGCGAATAAAAAATCTATTTAATCCTTTTTCGATTATGTTTCAACATCCAACGTGAGATTTTTCAAAATTATTAATTTTGCTTTTTTTTTACTATAACACCGTTATCCGATCCTGTCATACTGGGTATCTTAATAATAATTATTTGATAATAAGATTGCAGTTCATATTATTATCACTGTTATTGTAGAAATAATAGCTAATTTTATTTTCACATTTGCAATAGTAAGCAGGTAGTGAGATTGCAAAATTCAGCCTTTTTCATGTGATCCTAAAACCAATATTATGAAAGCTTGTTTCATAATAATGTGTAATATACAGCCAATATCTAATTGCGTGATCTCAAATTAAGCATTAGCACTCATATCGGCCCAGTTTGAGTGTTATCGGGGGTTCCCCCAGTTAAAAAAGCCTAGTGCTTAGATTTGGGTTGTGGTATGGTTTTAAAAATTATAGAAAAATTCATTTCTTAAATCGACCTGGTCGGAAACGCAAACCTGGGACCTCAGTATTGGAGGGTAGATGTACTAAAACCCTCTTCAACGAGTAAAATAAATAAATAAATAAACCTGTATTTGTTAATCGTAATAAGATTTGTGGAATCCCAAACGTGTTAACGATAAAAGGCACGCGTCATACCATTTCCCGAAATCGCACTTGGTACATACAAAAAAGTGTTCTGAACATTCCAGGAAGTAATTTTTGACAAGTGGCTCTCAGCTATAAATTACTTACTGTGGTATTGCGTGCAAGAAAACGAAGAGACTATCTTATTTGCAAGACATTAAAGCTTATATTATCCAATTAAAATAATTTGTGACGGTGCACGTGTCTATCAGTACAAAAATCTGATTGACACGTCATCATTGTAATATGAATGACTGTTCTATTCATGTGTATTGTATAATATACCTATTTCGTTTACAATATCACTTGTTTAAGAATCATTATTATGATGTAATTATAGTTATGCATAAGTTTCCTCCTTACCCAATTGCGATAAAGCCAGGAGGGTAATGTATAATGTATTCCTCCGTAATTGATTCGGGTATACCATACACTATACGTGTGAGTTTTGAATGTTACAATCATTGACCTAATTGCAAATGAAAATTTTGTCATATCTCAGACATCACCACAAAAGACATCGACCTTAAAATAAAGCACATAAATATTGCACAATATACAAAAACAATAAGCAATTAAATAATGAACGCGTTTTTAATGAAGTGTTGAAATATTTCACTCACAAATTAGAACCTGTTCCGATAGTTGCATGTGATCGACTAAATGAGTTGTAACCAATTGACTACTCTTTAAGTGGGCGAATTTTTAAATCTACATTTCCAGTCTTGTAGGTCAATGGTCATAGTCAATAAAACAAACGTTTCAGGCAATTGAAATAAACAAGATTTAATTAACTGTGACAGTTTTTAAGGTAATGCATAGTACAATTACATTATACCCTGTTGGGGATCTAGCGTGAAGATATGTATGTAAATATGTATGTATTTTATAGTCATAGAATTAGTATAGTTATATGCCTATTACATTACACTTATTCTGTCTTTTTTACGACTACTCTGAATCATGTTTTAACTGTAAAAAATCACTGTCAGCAAAACTAAATAAATAAATAATTAAACGCATGTATAACTTTTAGCCATCTTCCCGTTGCTAATGACCTTTTCGAATTCATATTCAATAAGCCACAGTTATTTTTTCCTCTTGCTTGCAATTGTGTTGAGTCCGAAGCCGAGTTTGTTGTTTTGTACAATGATTACAATTTTATTATGTACTTACATATTTTTGAGCTACTGTTGTTCGAAAGTTTTTTAATTTTTATTAAAAAATAAGTGAAACGTATGTTTTATTTCATATAAAGTAATTCTTGAGTTCGAAATTTAAATTTTCGAGATGTTTAAAAATTTATTAATATTCCTAATGCAATAAAATCACGTAATGTGCACCGCGTCCCATCGTTAATATGCAATGTATCCAGATAATGTCAGATAGAAGCACGAGAGTCGAATGAGTCAAGGACGCAACTTCAATGGGAAAAAGTTAAGGATAAAGTTGCTAAGTCTTTTTTTGAGTTTTCGGCCAGTTTCAGGTGCAGATAATTTTATAAGAAAAGGTTGGATTAGAGAATTTATAAGGGAAACTGCAAGGAAATACGTATTTGAAGAAAAAACTTTTTTAAATCGAAGCAACTTTTTTGTAATATTCAATTTTAATTTATTTAATACAAAATGACGTAGTTAACTGTTTTACAGTGGTTCTAAGTATTTGCCTTCTAAGTCGACGGTTCCGAGTTCGATTCCCAGGATAAGTTTAAGAAACCAATTTTTCTATATATATAGTGTTGTAGTCCGAGTGTTATTGAGTACTCCCCCAGCTCTTTTGTGGTATCCAATAGAAGCCTACTGCTTAGTTTAGAGGCATACAGTTAGTGCAATTTGCGCACTTGTGCAGTTGACATAATTTAATAGATGCGATCGGGAGTCGAACCAGGACTTCCAACTAAGAGAGCGAATGCTCTAACTATTGCGCCAATCAATAAACGTCTTTGATGATCTGATACATTTATTCATGTCACTTAATAAGCTTACGTATTAAAGCGACCCGTCCCGACTTTGTCCGAGTTGGATACATAATATACAGCCTACGTCCATTTAGAATAACGTACCTTCCACATATAAACAAACCTTCAAATTTCGCTCCCTCTCTTTATAATATTAATAAATATATTATATTATTAGTACATACATACATATCCTTACGCTATATCCCTAATGGGGTAGTCAGTGAGGACGGAACGCCTAGCTTTGGTCCTTACGTACTTCTTTCGCCTTCTCAAATCTCATTATTCTTCTCACGCATTTTCGCCTAGGTGTGCGGGTGCTTTCAACATTTCCGTCAGCTAACACTCTAGCTATTTTATCTTCGTAAGTCAGCCTTGTTCTTCCTTGGCTTCTACTACCACTCCCTTTCTCCGTAGATCTTCTTTGTCAGCCTTTCATCACTGATTCTTTCAATTTACCCGAACCATCTGAGCATTCCTGTTTTAATTTTTACAATATTATTAATATATAGATAATTATCCTTATGTTTATACGTATTTATGTAAGTATATCATATTTTACTTATTTAGCTAATATTATACATTTGTAACTGCATGTTATTCGATTATTTAGGATTCCCGCGAGACAGATAACCTTTTTAATTTCACAGATCAAATAGTTTTAAAAATAAATTGTAATATTATCAGATTATTCTCACATCGCACTGTTTCTTGGAGCGATGTAAAAAGCTTGACCTAAAATCCATCAACACGTGAAGTAACCAATTTCGATCTGTTGTTACTAGTATATTCTTACAATATAGTTAGTATGAGATTATATGAGTAATACGGCTAATACGATTTGAAAAATGTATATGTTAGTACTTGTTTGTTCTAAGTCAAAGTCTAATGAACTAGTTCAAGTAAACCCAATTGCAAGGTATTTTCTACGTCAAATCGTCAAAACGTCAAATCTACTTCGTTTCTAAACGAAACCTGGACACAGAAGAACCGACAAGAAACTCAGTCAGGTATCATTTTTTCGACATCATTCTACAATAGTTATTTAAAATACAATATTCATAAAGCCAGTAAATAGTAAATACATGTGCAAAGAGGATTATATCCAGACTATTGTTGTGTCTTCAATGAAATCGCTAATTTTGTAGTATGCTTTTTCAATCAGTGGGCGTTTAATAACAAGTTTAAATCTCTTTTCCGTGAATTGAGTAATTCGTTAAACTATATTCTTAAACTAAGTGAAGCACGTGTTGTGTTAGTTATTCTATTATATATATTTCTCGATATTTGTGATTAACTGTTATAATGATAATCGTTAACGGATGGCAACCATTGACCTTGGCAACACTATTATTTTGAAAGTGTTGCTGCGCTATTTTTAAATGTCAACAAATAAATCACTCGAGAAATACACGAGCTAGCGAAAGCACATCTTTCAATTATATCTCAATATATCCTACGTTTCCAACCATATCGACATCCCAGAAGAACGAAAAGCTTCCACTTGAAAGAGCGAAGATCGCCGCCCCAGCCACCTCGTCATTGTACAGGTCCCAGAGTCGCAAAGGCGGGTCTTAACTCTCCTTTTACGAGGCGAGGGATATCGTAGCCTTATTGTTTCGCCCAGGCTACAGAGATGACGTAGCCTACCTGCTAATTATGACAAATATTGACGACTCCATAACTAAAACTACCCCCTAAGACGAATTATAAACGAGTTAATTCATATTATTGATATATTTTCGTGCATCAATTTGTTTTATTGTCACCCGCTGCGGTGTTCGTAATATTACCTTCAAAGCGGGGGGTGAACTGAGACAATTGATGGTTTGCGTTGGCAAATAATATAATTAGGTTAAGGAAAACTTCAAAGAAATATATTGGCTGTGCAGAAATAAGAATTCAAAGTGCTATTTCGCTGACCGAATGTAGTTTATACGATTTCCTAGGAATGTTTCGTTGAGAAGTAAAATATATATTGATAAATAAGTTAGAAGCTTCAGGCGGAAGATAGATCTATAAAGAAATACTACTAATACAAACATACATATCCTCATGTATCCTTAACGAATCAAATTATTGGCAAATTGCTATCATTGGCCCGTATGTAAGGATCGTAAATCTTGGTGCTTTGTCCTCTCTGACTATCCCGTTAGGGACACAGTGCGAAGATATGTATTTCACCAAGTAACATTATACATGCTTATATATAGTGGGCTCAGACCAAATAAAAAATGAAAGACAACGCCGTCGTGAACAACACAATGAGGCTGGCAAAACTGTGCCTTGCCATTTATATATCATAGGTACATACAAAGAAACAGGCACACACACGCAACGCATTATTTGTGTACACGTATTACGTGTATATATGTACCACTGGACAGGCTTAGAAACCCATAATTTCAATGAATCAAAATAAAAACTGCTTGGAACACGAAATCTCAACAGATGAATAAATATGTTACTAACAAAATAACTTTATCAGTGGAATAGCATTATCAATGATAACGTTATCTTTATAATAACTGGAATGTTAGGAATGAATATGGTAACACCGGCCTATGTACCACACAATTAAAATCGCACGCTTATTACGTAACTTGCAGACGGCATGTGACAGCCAATATCGCGCGATATCTGCTGTCAAAACGAGAATTTGTGTAATGCAATTTGTATAGTGGCGCTAAATCAACCGCGAAAAGTGCATTTTATGGTCATAGAATAAGAGATACGCAATCGTCATACATGATACCAATTTTTTATTACAATTAGTCACAGGTCGCGCAGTGATCGCGTGGCTGTCGCTGTCTGCAAATTTTTAGGTAATAACCCCGCGGGGTAAGGTTCGGCGATCGCTTACTGGCTGTAGTAACGTAATTAGGTAGCCTGAGCGGCTCGACAAGCGGCAAACGTTACGTTAAATTGAAACGGTTGCTGGCGTTATTGCTTGTCAAAAGTGCCATTAAGCTACGTTTTATACAGCGGTTTTCACACGATTTTACTTTTCTTTCGATATTATAGAAAGTTAATAACGTGGCAACCAATTCAAAATTCGTTACACTAGATTATGTGGTATTTGTCATTCTATTCTAATAGCGTTTACGACGATTGAGCGAGTCTAGGCCCCCTGGTCTCACTGTGTTAGTTGCGGTATTATGTATTTCTTTTTTATTTGGTCTGAGATACTGGTGCTTAAAAGCGAGTACACGGTCATACATTTCATTCTAGTAATGTAACACGCACACATACACACATACATACAAATAAACAAGCAAAGACACAAACTAATCTAATTACCCTACGTCTGCAGATCGTACATATTTACGTGGCGAAAATCTAAAACTGCATAATTCTTTCTATTTTTGACATGATTTCCTCTAAGAGGCTACAAGAGCAAAAAGTGAGATCTATTCATTTGTCTTATATCAACAGTTGTAGATACAATAGAAATTTAATTTTTTTAATTATAAATTTTGATAATATAATGTACTTACATTCTGGTAAAAGAAAAACGATTACATACAATTTTCTCGATGGAATGTTTTACCGAAGTAGACTGTTTTTTACAAACTTTCAGTTAGTACTTCGAAGTGGGAATAGTTTCATTTTTTTTACGAAACATTACGAACAATAAAAAAATCTGGTACAACAAAAAATATTTTGTTCAATTGTTTTTATTTTACAGGCATTTTATTATTTGGCGCTTAGGAACGATGCATGAAATAGAGCACTCCTGCTAATACTTTCTCTTTTTTTCATGCGAAGACGTAAATAATGGTCTGTAGTTTTAAGTTAGTAAATATTAACGTTAGGATATGTATGTACTTTTTTGTTATTACTAATAAGAAAAAAAGGAAGATTGATGATTGATTGAAGTATGATCGTAACAAAACCAAACTAGGTTCGAATCTCGGTTGGTTTAACTAATAACGTGAGTTTTTAGAATTTTGTACCTCGAAAGCAAAAATGGGAACTCGTAAATAAATAGTAAATAAAAGTCATACCTAAATAATACTCAGCCTCAAACAAGGATAGGATTACTACATTTAGGACAGGATACTAGGTTTCTTTGATTATCTTTTTCTGTTAAAAAGTTAACCAATCGTGTAACGCAACTGGCAAAATTAAGTAAATGAAATGAAGAATCAGGTTACCAAATATCACCTTTATTTATTTTGTAATAAATAACACTACACACAAAAAATTGAGAACCAGGCAATTCAGACCTTGAGAGAAAGGCCATTCCTATATCTCCAGAGTCTCCAGTACCTACATCATATGGAAACCTGGCCGCACGAGGCGAACGCGCACATTAGTATATTGTGCAACAAGTGCGGTAAGTTGTCGATAGCCCACACGAACGAAGTTGAGCGAACGAGCGAAGCGAGTTATATATATATATATATATATTCATCATTTGAAGACGCTGTAGAGTATATATTATATATCTATATATTTATATAGAAATAACATACAGGTATATTATATACACATAATACTTACATGCGTAAGCTGCCCCGCAGCATACCCTGTGTACGTTTTAATACTCACGACTTAAAAGTGACAGGCGCGCACAATAGGTTGCGCACTAAAAACGTAACGCTGTCATTCGATGAATAAATTTTACTCCTCATATTTTTTTCATACCGGGGTCTTATATGAAAATCGATTCTTAAGGAGTAAACTCCAAAAATTTCAAAGAAAACTCATTTAAAACCGAAATTCACATTTTTCAGACTATCGAAATCGATTTATATTTCTAAATTTTCTGTGCAAATTGCTCCAAAGACACTTCAAATGCCAGTTAGATTTCCTTAATTAATTATAGTTTTTATTATAAACGATCTATTTTAGATTAAATTCTTGTTTCACTCCGTCACGTTAAAACAAAATATAAGTTAAATAAAAAAGTATATTACAAAATAAGTCACTGCATAAACCGAGTTCAAGAAAAAACACTGAAAAGTAAGAATTAACTATCCGTTACTAATCAAAACTTAAGTAAAAAAATAACTTTATAAACACGGTAGAAATACCTATATAATTAAATTTGACAATTACTGAAGTCGGTGCCGAGTGTACTAAACTAATAGACTTTCTGTTGTTGCACATTGATTTGGCACCGACTTCAATAACTGTCCAATTTAATTATATGGGTATTTGTATCGTATTTATAAAGTTATTTTTGTACTTAAGTTTCGATTAGTAAAGGAAAGTTGTGTCTTTCTTACTTTTTGGTGCTTTTTTTTTTGGAGTCGGTTTAATTTTTTTTTAATTTCTTCCTTTTGAGTGATGTTGGTCTAAATCACCCATTCCCAAAGTGGGCGATAACGCCCCCCTGTGGGCGTTGCAGGCCTAAAGAGGGGCGGTAAGAGACCCAGAAAAAAAATGGGGGCGTTGAGTAGAGGCCTGGGGGGTGATTTGTAATTTCATTTAGCTAGGAGGCATCTTAGACAACGACTGCATGAGCTCTCGACTCAGTAGACAAAATAAGTTTGGGAACCTAGAGTCTAAATAAATATTTAATTTATATTAATTTCTTTTCTAATTCTAGAGCACAATGTATTAAATTCCATTCTATTGCAGAGCACAAACCGAGGGCTCTCACAATAAAAGATGCGAACAGATCGAACATGGAATATTTCAATATCATTTCAATTTCAATAAGTTATAAAAGAACAGTGAAAAGGTTACATCATAATTACACTCTAGCAGTATTCTTCAATCCGAAAACGACAGTCAAAAGCCATATTCTCTGTCTGCCACGAGACTAACTGGAATGTATTACATCACAGGTAATACCTTACCTTATACCTTCTCCCTCCTACCATTATACGAGTACCATGTGGGAATAACGTTAGATATGAAATGACATACAAGACATTCATCAATATAAATCAATAATAAAGGTTGTAACCAGTTCGCGTTATTTGGTATTATTTGCTGTATCTTCGAAACCTAAGCGCCAATACCAGTGAAAATTAAATGGGACCAATCTGGAATTGTATCCTTTCAAATAAAAACACAAATATATAAATCGGTTCATAAATTACGGAGTTATGAGGTAACAAACATAAAAAAAATACAACCGAATTGGGAACCTTCTCTTGTTTTTGAAGTCGGTTAAAAATTACATGAATGCGAGGCAGTGATGTGACGGTAACGAATTATTTTGTATAATCCTTTATTTTGAACTACCCGTCCCGGCCCGGCACAAGTAGATTTTTTTTGAAAATAAAATATAGCCCATATTACTCGCTGATAAGGTAACCTTCTATAGGTGGCAGAATTTTTGAAATGGTTCAATAGTTTTTGAATTTATCTGTTACACACAAACAAACAAAGTTTATCTTTGTAATATTATTGGTATAGATAATCTGTGAAAATCATTAGCTATCATGGCATACTGTGGATTTGTGTCATCGACACATTGTGGACTTTTTGGCGGGAACGAGAGAAGTGAGTTTGCCATTTTATTTAGATTTTCTATTTTTTACATTTTTAGGAGTTTTAAACTACAACAGTGATAGTATATTGCGTGTTAAAGGTCTGTGTAAGTGAAAAAAATGGAGGAGATCTAAATAAACATGTGTAGCTGAAGTTTTCGCGCTCTTCCAAGAAGTCATTTTTAACTGCAGTAAACCTACTATCACTTTACTGGAGGAGTGTTAGGGACAGTTAATGTTTCTTCAGAAATTACGTCATTAGGCTGATGGTCTTGTTACCAATGCCTTAAGAAATATAAATAAATAAAAAATCATCGACACATTGTTTTTTTGTTATTAGTATTTTAAACTATTGACATCTATTATTCTATTTTGACATTATTAATTAATTAGTGTGATGATTGTTTATTATTATTGATTTTGTGACACTCGACAGAAAAATCCTGATTATTTTAATTTACAATACGGTTGAAATTAATGTTATTGATAATGAGCTTGTAAAAATGTGTAGAACATTACTTGCAATATAAATTTGTAAAATGGCCATGTAATTAATTTCATTAAAAGCTTCTGTAATACTAGATTATTTCTTAAAATAATGTGTAAATATTAATAATGACTTTTGTTTATGAAACAGCCACATAATGTGTCTATATCTAATTACTCTTCACTGAAAATAAGCTGAAACTAGACCCAATCACTAGGCAGTGATGGAACGGTGTCTACTAATTATGCGAGGCAATTTTAATGATAAGCGATAGAATCGGAACAAAGTTTTTTTAAATATTTTAATGTAAGTAAAGGTAACGAGATATCTCCGATGTTTTTTGTGGATGGCTATTAAAACAAATAAAATAAAAATAAAAAGTAATTCGATGTAGTTAAATATTTTTATATATTAATCTGCACTACATGTAGGTATGTTTCTTTTTGTTTCTGAGAAGAGAAAAGTCCCCATAGACACTCAGCCGGACTTTACGCCGACTGAGTAGTGTCGGACTCGAACCGACAAAAAACCCTTATCTTTGCTGTTAGCCCTAATACCTTTTACAGAGTCACCGGTCGCGTTGGGGCTAGTGTAGAAGGCGCCCTGCCAGACCTTATAGGTAAATATTAGCCTACCAAACTACTACTAGTTTATAAAATTGTCGCTTAGCGGTTTGCATCTCTATATACGCATTTAATTTGCTAACGTGAAAGAAATCTTCGAACAGTGCTCAACTTACGGATCATAATGGCCTTTAACTCAATGAACTTACCGTGATCAATGTTCTCGTCGTGAGATGTTGGATTTTCCTATGGAACTCATTAGCGCCGTTTAAAAAGGCAAAGCAAGTTTATCGGGACAAAGCAGCCCTCTAGCACCTTTGCAGCGCTACGGCAAAGCGGACCGCATACGCTTTGTAGTTGCCTGAAGTAGCCAACCGGAACCCTCGCTTTTATGAACATCAAAAACTCTCTTTAGACAACTCATACCATAGGAATACTGTTTGTTTAGCCTTGTTTCGTATCCAGGACAACAGCTACAGGCATGCGTCTGGGGTAAATACATTTGATATTATCGCATAGCGTTACCAGTGCAACTGTGACTCAAAATTTATTTGATTAACACAGGTAATTATCTACATCGTTAGCAGCTAGGATAGTTACTAATATTGTTAGGTTTATTTATGGAGTTAATGGTGATTACAAAATATTAAGAAATTTGTTATTCAAATTTCTTCGTTTTCTTCGTTTAGTAACAGATAAATTGAGTGGAGGCTATTTAGGATCTTCGTATCGTTAATTATACGTAGAAATAAATTATGATATCAGATTAATCACAAATTATCATAAACATTAGACGAGGATATTGGATGGCCCGGCATAAGTCACCTGTTGGCGCGGTGGCAGAGTTTTCCAAGGCGGTGGTTTTCTGAATCTATTCCCCGTTGGGGTCCGTCTGGTCGATTTAGAAAACGAACTATTTGAAAACTGCTGCGAGTCTGGGTGTTTCCTCAGAACTCTCTAAGTACGCTGTGTGGTGCCTACAACAAGCCTAGCGTTAAGTTTGGAGTCAGACAATTGGTATTATGATTTTGTCTAGAATGAAATCGGTTAATTTGTAATATGCTTTTCCAATCAATGTACGTTCAATAACAAGTTTAAATCTCTTTTCTGTATTGCGAAGGTCTCAAGATTTAATTGGAAGGTTTTGTAGGTTTTACGAATATTGTATGGAACTCTGTGCGTGACTCTTGTGCCCGATTTCACCAAAGCTCCCTAATATTTATCGAACCCCTAAAAAAAGATAGCTCCTGTGTAGTTAAAAGTTCCCCTAAATTTAGAAATTCGATTTTCAAACCCATAACACTATGTGACTTTGTGTGTTAGTTTTTGACAATATGGAGTATAATTTATAACATTGTCAAATACAAAAACTAGAAATAAAACAATACATCTGTTTCATTTATAAACTTTTGGGAACGAATAGTCACTATGGAAACATTAAAATGCCACATTATAAGGGACCGTTAGATTTTTGAAACCGAATATTATGTGAGAACCGGTTTATGGGTCCTTTTAATCTAAGGGGTACTTAGTTATGTGACGACTTAGCGTTGGTGAAATCGAGCATTACATACATATATATGTATATCTTCACGCCGTATCCCCAACGAGGTAGTCAGAGGACGGAGCGCCAAGCGTCGCGATCCTTACATACTTATATACATTTGTTTTTTTTTGTATATTTATGGTTTAATAAAGTACATTGTATTGTATTGTATGTAAGTATATACATAGGAAATAATTACATACATACATATCCTCACGCCGTATCCCTAACGGCGTAGTCAGAGAGGACGGAGCGCCAAGCTTCGCGGTCCGTACATACTTCTTTCGCTTCCTCAAATCTCATCATTCTTTTTACAAACTTTCGCTTAGGTTTGCGAGTACTTCTGATGTTTCCGTGAGCTGAAGTACTTATGAATTTAAAAGTAATAATGTGTACAATAAATACATCAATAACGTTATTAAAAGGTAAATCTTGTCAACAAGTAACTTATAAAGTTCCTTAAAAATATAATAAAATACAGAAATAATGGAAATTTTGTAAGTTAATTTAGCATCTAGAAAGAAGGCAATATAAAAATAGATTCATGATGTAACATATCTCGATCGGTGTAAACAGGCTCAGTATGAAAATTGTACGCACAGTAGCTGCATTTTATTCATCGCTAGCTGTACCCGCGACTTCATCCACGTGGAAAACTTTCCCAGAGCTTTCACGGAATAAATCTACCTATCTAGGAGCACCTTTGTACCTTTAATCACAATCGGTTCATACTCATTTCACCCCTTAGAGGAAGATTTTTGAAAAAAACATAGCCTATGTCCGTCCCCTGGTATTAAACTATCTCTGTGCCAAATTTCATCAAAATTGGTGCAGCGGTTTCGGCGCGAATACCGACCAGACATACAGACTTTCACATGAATAATATCACCAGCGGCCCGTTCCGACTTCACCCGAGTTGAATATAGTCTATGTTCAGGAATAATGTACCTTTCAAATGGTAAAGAATATTAAAATAGGAGCAGTAGTACCGGAGATTATCCTCCATGTAAATATATAAACATTTTATATACAAGGTGTTACAAAAGTACCCACACTACCAAAAGGGGGTTGACGTACCCATGAAACTGAACAACTTTCCCCATGGAACATGGGTCGAAATTTAAAAAAAAATGTTGGACCTCTCATACTAATTTCATCAGCTGAGCGTACATTTTGTACGGGAGGAGAAATTTTTTTTCATATTTCGACCCATGTTCCTTGGGGAAAGTTGTTCAGTTTCATGGGTACGTCAACCCCCTTTCGGTAGTTAAGGTACTTTTGTAACACCTTGTATACAGAGGATAATTTTTAACTCAGTTTAAATGTATCCCTATTTTCTATTTCCGTAATACGAATAAGCTCAGCAAAAAAAATATTTTCTGAGGTGATGTTACTTTATTCCTTCTCCATCACGACGAAATATCTCAAATGTTAAGATGTTAAAAATTACAAGTAAATTGAATTGTGACTATTTTTGTCGTAATAATAGCTTTCCAGTAATATAGCTCCAATCGATCAGTAAAATTGTATTCTCTAGACATGAAATTCAATCTTGAAAATAATATCATATTTATTTTTACCATAACATATTTGCTATTATGTTTCGCATGCGACTTTGCCTGCGTAAATTAATGAACAAAATGTGATTAGTTCTTGTAAATGTTAGCTGTCCTCGCCCAAAGTTCCAAACCCACAGGTTTGTATGTATGTGTAACACCTTCACATTTTAAGTCTATAGATATGTACATACACATCTTCACGCTGTATCCCTAACGGGGTAGTCAGAGAGGACGGAGCGCCAAGCGTCGCAATCATTACATACTTCTTTCGCTTCCTCAAGTCTCATCATTCTCCTCACACATTTTCGCCTAGGAATGTGAGAGCAATTGAGATTTCTGCAGTCTATAGATGTGGAAAAAAATTCATGTTTGACGTTGCGTAATCAAGACCCCGCGCGAAACCGGGGAGGACCGTATAGTAACGAATACGGAAGCTACATTCCAATTTCAGTGATACGAATATTACCCACGGGATTATTACCTAAAAATTTGCAGACAGCAACAGCCACGTGATCACTGCGCGACCGATGAATAATTGTAATAAAAAATTGGTATAATGTATGACGATTGCATATCTTTTGTTCTATGACCGTAAAATGCACTTTTCGCGTAGATTTAGCACCACTATATAAATTACATTACACAAATTCTCATTTTGACAGCAAATATCGCGCGATATTGGCTGTCGCATGCTGTCTGCAAGTTACGTAATAAACGTGCCGTTTTCATAATGACAATAGCGTAATGTCTTATATACGTCACTATCTATGTTGGATTCTATACTGTTTTAAAAACCCAAACTGAATTTAATTGAGAATTTTTATTGCAAGCAAACATCGTCAAGTAACCCAGTGGGCTTGCTTGTCTATAATTTTAATTGAAACCACAGGTACCTATTTTAGTCGCAAGAAAGCATGCCTATAAGTAACCCAGTGAGAATTGCATGTCTCTTATTTTAGTTCAATATAGGTACAAGAAGTTTTATTACAAGTAAGCAAATTGTGAATGTTTAACAATTTGCGATTCAGGCAGCGAGCATGGTTATATTAAAATGATAGGTAAGCAAAAAGCAAGCTCATTGGTCAAGCGTTTCTCTTCGCGCAATCTGTTTTGCAACCTTTCTAATGATATCAATCTCAAAAGTCTCACGATCAGAAAAATTAATCCCGAAAACTTTGGAACTAATAAGCGGTCGGAAACTCGATATCCCAAAAATCGGAATCCCGGGATGGAATCCTCTAATCAGTATCTGTATTAATATTATAAAGAGAGAGAGAGTGGACTTTGTAAGTTTGTTTATATGTGGAGGGTAATCTTTGGAACTGCTTCACCTACTTGAAAATTCTTTCAGTATTTGAAAGGTACATTATTCCAGATGGACAGAGGTTATATTGTATGTATTCAATCGGGGCGAAGTCGGCACTGGCTGCTAATATTTTATGTTTTTATAACAGTCTAAATATTTTATCTACACTGGAGTTTTTAAGAGAGCCTCAATGAACAGACATACTAGTTCTGTACTGGTTTTAATAGTATACGAATGGGATAATTGAAAACAGTCTAAGTACCTTCGCTACATTATTTGTGTGATTGAATAAAGTTATTCATTTTTACATGTCACCGATTTTAATATGTGGGTTGAAATTACGTGTAATTCATTTTAGTCTGGAAGAGCAAGAAATATTCTTGTGTAGAAGGATTTCTTAGTGTAAGGGGCAGGTAGTATAAGGCTTACGCCTGTAGCCCGAGGCAGAAAATAAGGCTGTGGTGGAGGACTTGCGACCTGTGAGTTCCATACTATATTATCCAAAAAATTGTAAATTCTACGACACAATGACGAAGTATTTGCTCTAAAAGTGTGTCCTTGAAGTGTCCTTTTTTCTTGACCGACTTTCTAGAGCTTTACTAATGCGCGTAACTAGGAAAGGTCACAATACAACGACGCATAACTCAACATGACATATTTTAATTTCTGTGAATATTAGTACCAAAAACACTTAGTTTTACGAGTATTTTGCAAATAATTATTTAATTACCGACTCATAACCTGACACTGACAGTGCGAGTGCCATACTTACTATGGCTGTTATGTTACTGTAGTACAAGTATAATAATTCCATGTAGCTGATTTACTCGTTGTTACGCTCAATGAGTCAGGAAATTCGTTTGACACACGGTGGTAAAAGCGGCAACCTATTATGATTTTATTTATTTGTTTATATTTCTTAAGGCATGGTAACAAGTCCATCAGCCTAATGACGTAACAGGTATTACAGGAGCTTTTAATGAAATTAATTACATGGCCTTTTTACAAATTTATATTGCAAGTAATGTTCTACACATTTTTACAAGCTCATTATCAATAACATTAATTTCAACCGTATTGTAAATTAAAATAATCAGGATTTTTCTGTCGAGTGTCACAAAATCAATAATAATAAACAATCATCACACTAATTAATTAATAATGTCAAAATAGAATAATAGATGTCAATAGTTTAAAATACTAATAACAAAAAAACAATGTGTCGATGATTTTTTATTTATTTATATTTCTTAAGGCATTGGTAACAAGACCATCAGCCTAATGACGTAACTTCTGAAGAAACATTAACTGTCCCTAACACTCCTCCAGTAAAGTGATAGTAGGTTTACTGCAGTTAAAAATGACTTCTTGGAAGAGCGCGAATACTTCAGCTACACATGTTTATTTAGATCTCCTCCATTCTTTTCACTTACACAGAACTTTAAAACACAATATACTATCACTGTTGTACTTTAAAACTCCTAAAAATGTAAAAAATAGAAAATCAAAATGAAATGACAACTTCACTTCTCCCGTTCCCGCCAAAAAGTCCGCAACCTATTGTGACTCTTATGAATGAGTGTGGGTAGTTGCAAGAAACCGCACACTACGAAGAAGACATTCATCCTCATCAGTCTGCCCGTGACCACGATCGGTGCAATCTGGTCGAAACGTCGGGATAAAATAGGTTATTAGCCTTAAAGTATAAACGCGACATAGACCCGTTAGTAAATATTATAAGATATTATGACTCCGTCTATTCTTATGCCTCTTTGTCCAAGCGATATCCTTGAGACGAACAATACTCTATTTTATGTTGTGTTCTTAATTTGCATGTAAATGTTTATTACAATAGCTATGTAAGTTTTTGATTTGAGGCGAAAGAAATATGCAAGGACAGCTTTGCTTGGCATTTCGTCTTCTCTGATTACCCCTTCAGGGATAAGGCGTATGCATGTACAATTAACATAAGTATTTTAATTTGTTAATGTATAAGTAGTCAGAAAGTATATAGGTAATGAAGAAATATGTAGACTTTTTGGCGGGAACGGGAGAAATGAGGTTGTCATTTTATTTCGATTTTCTATTTTTAACATTTTTGGGAGGGTTGAGGTCTTCGATCACAAATAAAGAACTAGATTCACAATCTCCTATAAAATTTAAACAAATTATTGTCCGAATTGACGTATATATTTTTAATATCGTAAAGTATTATGACAATATTGTGTTAATCTAAAGTAGACCTTACTGTCAAACCATAAAGTTATAAACGCTCGTAAACGATTCTTGCATGATATTGAAACGAAATTTGTTAAATAAAATATTTAAAATGCAATCTTACGTCTCGTGCATAAATATAATTCAAATAATATATTTATTTGCGTTGCTATGTTGCTACGTTGATTTGTTACGTGAAAGTGACAAGGATAAGACAAATATTGTCAGGCAATATTTAAAAATATGATTACGAATTTAATAAAAAAGAGCTATGTAACGTTGTTATTATAATGAAATAATGAACACGTAAATAATATTATTTATTTATTAACCGAAAATAAGAACTCGCGTCTTTTTTAGCGTTTTAGATGTGTTATTTTTGAAATTTTTGAAGGAGCACTTTGACATGTTCGCTGTTAGCGTTTTCGAATACCGTTAAAACAGAAGTGCGTTCAAATACTCATTTCCTCCTCCTTCCTTCTCCTCCTCCTTCACGAGTTTATTTATTTATTCATTAAAGACAAAATACAGAACGCAGTCACTATACGTCGTAAAAATAAAATTCAGCCATACACAATATTGTGCACACAATTTTGCAAACAACATATATATATACAAGTGAATTTGGTAACAAAATAATACATATAATAAAAAAAAAGAAAAAAAACAAGACAAAGAAAATAAACTTAACAAACAAAAAATAAAAACAAACAAAGATAATTAATTTATACAAACCCTAAATATTCATTTGGAAATAGAAGAAGTTTACGCGAGACCACCAAATAGATATAATGCTAGTGCAGAAAACCTTTTTGAAACCTAAAGGGCGCGACCCTGGCCTCCCGGGTTTAACATCGTGCGCAACGATAGAGTACCCGCCCCCAAAGGCGGACTCTTATCTACTACAGAAGTTCCCTGAACTGCATTCCGATCGACACACCCACTCTCACTAATCAGGCATCAGTGTGCCGGCTGGCCTTCACGGGACACGCGCCTATCACACTTGCGTCTGTATATCTCCCTCCCGGTAAAGCGCTAATTAGTAGTAATAATGTAGCAATTTAGAGGCCCTCCTAAACGTAGACGACTCTATACATCCCTCGGCTAGAGGAATCCTTAGGTGGTCAACCATCTGGCAGGGCGCCTTTAGAGCTCGCCCCAACGCGACCGGTGACTCTGTAAAAGCCACTAGGGCTAACAGCAAGGAGGGGTTTTTTTAGTCGGTTGGAGTCCGACTGAGTATCCGTGGGGATTTTTTCGGCTCTCAGAAATAAAAAAAAACAGTGTTAGAAAAGTTTTTAACGTGCGTAAATTGAGCCATCATTCAAATTTGTCTCTCGAGCGAGCGGTCACGTGACGCTTTTTTGTCGCGCTTTGATGAAATGATTTTCAGAACTTCTCTCTACCCCGTTAGGGATACAGCGTGAAGATAAGTGTGTTATGTATTTACTTAGCTAATTGTCAGGGTAGACAGTATTTGCCTCTATGGAATGCACGTCACTGCTATGAAAATATACATATTTATATATGCACATTAGTATTTTCATATCCTCAAATACATATACTATACATGTCCATAAAATATATAACAAATATATAATCCATAAAATAACATGCTAAACACAAATATAACACTTACTATATTTTAAATAGATAAATACACAAGGTTATTGTGAAAGGGGGTATAAATCCGCTGGAGTCCCAACGTGTCACTGTTGACTGTTATATTGCAGATGTAATAACTACGGGATACTTTCATTTTGTTTCCCATACCAAAACAAAATATTCATTTAATGGAAAAAAAATGTACAACCCTATTATTATGCCCTATATTACAAATGTTTGCTAGCGACGGAAAAACGGTAATATTAGGGTTGCCTTCATTTTTGTTTAAACTGAAGTTTTACACTGGAACTATTGACTTTGGGCGAAGTCGTAGAACGCAAGTTTTCCGTTGTCATGAGTACTTTTATACCCTTCCGTAAATACCCATCCTTTCGAAATAACCTTGTATACTTAAGAGACAGATACATAAACCTGCATAGAGTAAATAAATATACGTTTAACGTACATCTATACCAATATTATAAAAAGAAAAAATATTGTTCGTTTGTAATGGATAAACTCAAAAACTACTCAACCGATTTCAAAAATTCTTTCACCTGTAGAAAGCTACATTATCAGCGAGTAACACAGGTTGTATTTTATTTTCAAAAAAATTTTAACCTGTGCGAAGCCGAGGCAGTTCTCTAGTCTTTCATACGGTACTTCTTGACGGCATGCTTATAATGGATGAATTTGCTTTCCAATTTAAATTTCAAAGGTATATAAACGAGACTCACTTGGACTTGGACAAAGTCGACTACAGAGAAACAGGAGCACAAGCGATCTTTTGAGATCCGTTGTACTTATACGGCATGAGGTCTTAAATACGAAGAATGTGAACATGGCTATCATCGATCACAAATCGTACAACTCGACTGAGGAATAGCCTTATTATAAGGGACGTTGTAGTCAATGGACCTGCAAGTTGGCACCTATCTTGTGTTGAATTCTTATATTTTTAAAGTATATATATCCTTGTAAATGTGAAACTTGTTACTCGAAACGTGTTTCGCCTCTCGACGAAGCATCCTCAGGAGACGTGATCAGAGTGGGTCAGCTAACTAGCACGATTAAGCTGACCAGTGATTCGTTTGAGAGGCGAAATACCTTACTGAACAAATTTGATATTTAGGCGGAAGATGGATATGCGGAATTCATTACATGAAATGGATTTCCGCAAGTAACATCTGATTCTGTACAATGTCATCTATCTGGTTTCGCTTGTGATAGAGTGTTAGATACCTATAAGAATGGATAAATGTTATTAATTTGCACTTAAAACTTCGTGCTGTAATAAAAAGCAAAAGAGAAATTTGTTTTTTTTTTATAAAAGAGAGGACCCACTTCATTCTTTTCAATTGCATAGAACTTTAAAACACAATATACTATCACTGTTGTACTTTAAAACTCGCAAAAATGTAAAAAATAGAAAATCTAAATAAAATGACAACCTTACTTCTCCCGTTCCCGCCAAAAAGTCCAAAATAACTCGGTTTCTGTCAATAAATGTCAATTACTTTTTTTTTATATCAGAGGGGGCAAACGAGCAAGCGCGTCTCCTGATGGAAAGTGATCACCGCCGCCCGTAGACACTCGTAACGTCCGGGGAATCACGGGTGCGTTGCTGGCCTTTAAGGAAAGGAAGGGGAGGGAGGGAGATGGGCCACTGGCACTCTCTCTCATCGACAGCAATAGATGCTGTTATTTCACCCCGATATTCTGTGAGAGGGTGGTATTTCACCGTGCGAGCTGGCCCAATTCCTGTTACAATGCACCATGGCTCTGCTCGTGGTCCTTCTCACAGCCACTTGGGGGCCGTGAAGAAACCTCTTCGAGGCTTTTATGCCTCCTTGAGGTGGTCTTCATTTGCCTCTCGCCTCCGCGGGAGGGTCACTGGGGGATGACTTCCTGTTGGTAGTCGGTGGCGTCATCTTGCCATTGGTGGCGTGTTGGGACCTCAATTTATTCATCTCTGCACGGCCAGCTCCTGCCCCACTCCGCTGGGCTGTCTTATTGACTACCGGGCAGTGCGTGGGTGGGCCGGGCCCGGAGGACCCCTGTTACTTCAGGGTTGTTAGAAGCGTCCCTAATCTGGCATTTTTTTAAAGGGTCGCCGGAGGCGGGTTCTTTTCGTTTAGCGTGGCTTCTAATATTTCTTTCAGGACTTCCAAAGCGGTCCTGAGTACTTCATGCGTTACACTTTCCTGGTCGTCAGCGATCGGGTGAGGACTCTAGTGACTCTCCCTTGTGGCCTCTAGGGGAGCTACTAATGTCGGGGGCTCAGGGGAGGCCATTAATGAGGCCTCCGCGTGCTGCACGCATTCCTGTTGCTGAGGAATCAGCTGCTGTTGGAATCTTCTTTGTCGGGTTGCTAGTGCGGTCCCCGCCTTTTTGTTGCGGAGCTCCTGGCGTCGTATCGAACAGGTGGGGCTGTTTGAGGTATGGACCTCCCCGCAATTGGCGCAGGTCGGCGGCTTATCACGGGGGCGGGGGCATTCTCTCGCCACATGAGGGCCCCCACAACGGACGCATGCGAGTTTGCGGTGACATTGGTACCATGGCTCTGCCACACACGTGTATTTTATATAATCTCGCAGCGGTAGTGGGGAGTAAGCTGTCGGTCGATCTTCTTGATGACGTCACGAACACGGTCGCCGCTCTCTGTTAGAGGGCGCCAGTGTTCTCTTATTCTTTATTGATAGCGGTGTTGTTAATACTTGTCATCTGTAAATACGACTCGTAGCAGCATGCTGTTTTCTTTGACGCTCCACTCCAAATAAGAAATAGCATGAAATGTATATATATATTTAATAACAATAGATGTAATCGTATGACATATTTATAAATCGTTATAGATAACCGAAGGTTATCTGACGGTACTGTTACTGTAAGACCGCACGATAGAAGAGAATATTTTCATAATTAAATTCACATTCACAGTGATTATTCTTATAAATTTCATTCCTATGTACCTACGTTTATGTGCATACACATAAGTTGATACTAGGCAAGTATCGAAAAATAGCATATGTATACTAATATTACAGAGAAGTAAACTTCGTTTGCATGTATGTAATGGATAAACTCAAAACTACACAACCAATTGCAAAAATTCATTCACCTGTAGAAAGCTACATTATCAGCGAGTAACTTGGGCTATATTTTATTTTCAAAAAAAATTCTACCCATGCAGGCCGGGGCAGGTTGCTACTCTACAATGTACACCATACAATATGTGCCAACAAACCAGCTATTAGCTTTATGTAGACAGATTTACACAAGTCTTTCTATAAGTTAAACTAAGTAGTTATTCTTTTAAGGCGACGCATCGGAAATTTTGACTGCAGGGATCTAATTTTTTCTAAGTGACTACAAAACGTATGAAAGTGATATTTGGTAACCTGATTCTTCATTTCATTGTCACAAAAAAAATACCAAAGAATTCTGTATAAATTAATCTAAACATATTCTTCAAAATAACAGATGAATTTTTAACAATTAGTTATAGTTTTACGAAAATAACTGCTCTTTCGTATTTTTCGTAAGCTAGCGGGCACACCTTTGCATAGAGCAGACAGTCTATTTTAGATTAAATTATTGATTATCAATGCATCGCCTTAACTACGTTATCTGTAGACGTAACTACCTTATAATGAATAATAAAACGATGTAGACCCTGTTGGTTTTAATTGTAAAATGACCAAAAACATGGAAGAATCTTATTAACTTGAAGCTGGACATGGAATAAATCTTATTAGCTCAGAGCGAATAAGATTATTTTCCACATTTTTTCTTATTTTACAATTACATCTAATGGGGTCTACATTGTATTATTATTCACTATATGGCTATAACGTCTATACTCGTAACTAACATAGTTAAAAGTATGACTGATTATTTTGGTGGTGACCTCCATGGCGCAACGGCTAAGCGCGTCGGAAAGTAAACGGAGGTTGCAGGTTCGATTCTCGCCCCGTGTCTGAGTGTTTATGTATAATATGTGTTTATTTACTAAAGAAAAAGTATATAAGTAGTATATCAGTTGTCTAGTACTCATAACACAAGCGCTGTGCTGCTTACTTTAAGACTAGATAGCGCTGTGAAATGTCTGAGAGTATATATTATATATTATTTTGAGTTGAAATTTTTAATCAATTTGCTTCGTTAGTCCTTGTGTATTGTGGACTCCTAGAAAAGTAGCAGTTTTGTTCATTGACGGTTTTTCTTAATAAAAAAAAATATATCATATTGTATCCAATTGCGTGCTATGTTGTAATGATTTTAAAAGTTTATACATATCACATTGTAATTAAATTAATATAATTCCACCGAAAATGTTTCATGTGAAGTTGGTTGCCAAGATTCACAAGTTCCAGTAGAGCCAAGCCTCTATCTCTCTCTCCCTCCAAAGTCCAAATTATGTAGCTGTATGTGCTCATAATTGTACCACATTTATAACGATTAATAAGAAGTAACTCTACCTACAAGCCTTGACTTTACAAACTCTACATCTTGGTCAAAAAGTATGGCTTAAATCGGAGTGGTACTTAGTTTTTGCCAAGTGTACCAATAAAATAAAATTTCTTTATGTACCCTCTATACGAAGAGTTGCAAGAAAAAGTTTCCAATTTCTTGATTTTTCCGTTGTGTATATGCAAGTCCTACTATATACCAAATTCCAGCCTTCTAGAAGTTGAGGAAGTACCCTAGAGGTTTTGATGATCATCAGTCAGCGAGTCAGTCACAAAATCGACGTATTTGAGATTTCAATAAATCGAACACTATAAACGCTAGATAATTGATTCTTGGTGTGTTTAATGAATGTTTACTAAAGATTTTATGCTGAAAATTTCAGTGCGCTAACATTATCCAGAGCGAAGCTAAGATGGTTCAAAAATACGACGAAACGCTTCCAGAAAGGGATGCAGTAGCTCGCTTTTGGTCTGGTTGTATTGTCCTGGTGGGGGCACTACCGTGCGCCCAGATTTCAATTACAATTAAGTTAACTTTTTCAGTGTTGCTATGTGAAAACCACTAGCTAAATTGTAACTTGGACAAGTAAAAATGCTTTGTCTCCTGGATAACCAATAAAGTAGGAAGAAATATCATACTATTGTTAAAAGTAATTAATTATATTGATGGGATAGGTATTAGCTTTATGATAAATACAATATATATAAATATATATAAAATTGTTCAACGATGAGAACGCGCTGTTTTTCGTGTGGTGCTCCATTTTTAATAACCCTGAACAGTCACCTGTCACGCTGTCTTTTTCATTGGCAACACTTTACCGTATAAATGGCGTAAAATTCAAATCTTGCTTGAATTATGGGACACCCGTTATTTAATCGACTAATAATCGATACATGCTTTGCTTCTCAAAGAGGCGGACTCCGACTCGGTCCCCTTCCGACTCAGAGAGGCATCGGTGCTGGGTATCTCTGAAATCTCCTAAGAATATTATAAACTTTTAAACTTTGACATGGCTTTATTAAAAACTAACACTGAAAATTACTTGACTGAAATATTAAGCTAAAATTTTTATTTTTATTTTTTTTTAATAAAATTTGTTTATTTCACCCTTTTGAGTGATTTTGACCTAAATAAATATCTAGGGCAGGTCTGCAATTAACTTCATTCTAATTCCGGAGCGCAACGATATATAAGAGAATCATCAATATAAATAAAGGTTATAACCAGGTCGTGTTATCTAGTGTATTTTCGAAGTCCAAGCTCCAATATTGGTGAAATTTAAATGGAACCACCTCTGAAGTATTACCTGCCAAACGTAAAAAGAATTTTCGAAATCGGTTCGAAATGACGGTGTTATGAGGTAACAAACATACAAAAAAAAAACAACTTATAGACGAATTGAGAACCTCCTCCTTTTTTTAAAGTCGGTTAATAAAAAATTATCGCCTTAATTTCCCGTGTGTTACAAACCTGAAGAAGCTCCGTTGAAAAGCGAAATGTGTTGATCAACAAATTTCAAGCTTTGGACGTAAGATAGCATAAAAATATATATACTTATTTTATACAAATTAATCTTCTTAATGTATTTTCCTAAAATAACACCTGTGTTTATACAATACCAATGACCCGCCCGGCTTCGTGCGAGTAAAATTTTTTTTGAAAATAAAATACAGTCGATGTTACTCGCTGATAATGTAGCTTTCTACTGGTGAAAGAATTTTTGAAATCGGTTGAGTTATTTTTAAGTTTATCCATTACAGTAAAACAAATAAAGTTTACATTTTTATAATATTAGTATAGACATGTTTTCATATTCTCAAAATTCAGTTAACTTACGCCAAACTGAAAATTACTTACGCACATTTCGTTTTTATAATATGCTGACGGTTGTAGCGATAGCAGATATTTGAATTTATAACTGCTGATAGCTTGGTAAAAAAAATATGCTGTATACAAGAATGACCTCAGCGTGTTTCAGCAAAAAGATTAAAAGCACCTACTTTATCTGCAGTGTCGTCAGTAAATCGTGGATTTTCAAGTGCATTATATCATCTGTCGTCGAGACACACCCACGGCTCGACGTAGATAATACACCACTAGTGATGTCACTCATCGACTACGAATTCAAAAAGGAAATGATGACGAAACATTTTGATTATTACGCGATGAAAGACAATCACAATGCTTTAAGTTTTTTCTCTGTATTTTCTTATTCTCATTTATACTCTTATTTCTTATTCTCTGTATTTTACAATTCAAAATTCAAATATTATTGTACACATTTCTTGCACATTATTAAATATTAACTGTGTGCCTCGGAGTCACCCGCGTTAAACTTCATATATTTACGAACTAAAAAGTAGTCTATATTACTTTAGAAAATCCTCTATTTGCCAATGAAATGCCAGCCATTTCAAAGGTTAGAGAAATAAACAAACAGAGAGACAAAAATTACAAAACGCGTGATCGATATGAGCCGAAAAAAAGCTTGTATTTCAAAATTACGAAGAGACTATTCCATTTTATTTATTTCTACAGATATACATACATATCATAACATATCATATCTATATGATATGGATTCTATACGAATCCACTTAATTATAGAGACCAAAGTATGAAAGAATCATAAGTAGCGGAAATGGTATTAAAACGCAAACAAAGCAAATACGCTTTTACAGAGATTATTTGTAGGATTACTAATGAATTTAGCTTTAAAATCTTCTAACATACATTCGTAATTGTATCTTGATAGGAACATGAAATTTATATTAATAGGTGGACGATAAAGAGATTGTAGATTTTTGGTAATTAAGAATATAATTGATGAAGGTATATAAATTGATATAGGTATGTACATTTTATACTGATACATTTTCGTATACAATTATTATCTTTTGTAAAAAAATCGTAACTTAAAAGTTTATCTGCAATGAAATGAAATTATTGACGGAATAATATATAAACAAGTTATAAATGAAATACAACACGTTGCGACTGTTAAATAACATAACATGTAATAAAGCTTGCACTAGATGATGTCCTTGAAATATTTACAGAGCACTGAACTGAGTGTAATTTAACTGTAAAACGAAACGCACATTTATTCAGCGCAAAATGTGTACTACTCATATTCGGTGTTATTAAACAAACACTTCTCACGCTAGCAAAATCCAAATTCCTGCAATGCGGAATCATTGAAAATCGATACAATGCCACTGCGCAACAGACGGCACTACTGACAATAATGTTGATATAACAGTCTTAATGTTGAGCTACAAACCTAACTGATAAAGTATCTTCAGAGTCGCAGTACGGACGCGGCATTCCTCATTGCGCAGTCGCGAATATAAGACGCACGACAATTTTTCCGAAGACATTTTTTTTTATCGATAACTTTAGTTTTTCGAAGTGCGCGCTTCACTATTTTGTGGACGGGCTCGCCCACATTCCATTTTCGATTGTGCGTTTTTAATTTCAAACATTTTTTTTCTTTATATGTGTTCGTTACAGTCGCATTCATGTGGCTGGTGTGAGCACGTGGTTGCATAAAAACTTTGTTGTTAAAACAAAATGATAAAGGTTTTATTCCAAATACAATATTATTTGTATTTCGCTATAAAGTAAATGGACTTGAATTCCGTCATTCATTGTATATTAGAAACTGTTCAATATTGTTACGTCATCTTCGTGAGGCAGTGTGTTACAGTAGGTGAGTTTTTCTTTTTTTTTATGTGTGTGAAAATCTACTTTGTTTGAAACCATGAATAATAATCGGTAATCGCTTATCGCCAGTGTTAGAGGTATTTCATTATTATGTGTGCTTCTGTATAATCTATGTTGTATCGACTCCAGTAGATTTAAACACAGAGATTATTGAGCGCACTTTAGATAATGCGTCTTTTTATGAACCTATTATCTAATACATGATACAGATATGACAAGCAATCATTCATTCTATCCTTGGATTGTTATGGCAAATACATACTAATTACATTAGATAAAAAGATCACAACTTTTTCATATTCTGGAATTTGTCTTTTACGACATTACAATAAAATAAATAAAGTTTATTAAAAAAAGGGAAACACGTATAAAATTGTGTATTTTTGTTCAAAAAAGAAAATTTCATGGTTTGAGTTTGTTACATGTTGTTAATGCTTGAATTTCTTTTCCTTTGATAAAATCATGTTTTATAGACTAGTGATCTGCCCCGGCTTCGAACGGGTAGAATTTTTTTTTAAATTAAATTCAGCTCAAGTAACCGCTTATAATTTAGCTTTCTATTCGTGAAAGAATTATTGAAATCAGTTGTGTAGTTATTGAGTTTATCTATTACATACAAACAAACTTTACCTCTGTACAATGTTATAAGTATATAAGTACAAGTATTAGTATAGTTTTAATCATTAATGTCGTAATAATATGTTTAAGGTTATACATTTTTGGGTTGTAATCGGTTTTAGCTGTAGGTAGGCTCTTGGGGGGGACGAAACCAGGGCCCCGATATAACTGGGGCCTGGAAATGCAAATCCTTACAAAGTTCTGTGCGAGTGTTCAAGAATTCGAATATAATATATTCGACTTTAACGCACAATTTACTATCACTTTTATACTTTAAAACTATCAAAAATGCAAAAAATAGAAATTCTACACAAAATATAACCTTCAATTTTCCCGTGCGTTAAAGTTCTGTGCGAGTGTTCAAGAATTCGAATATAATATATTCGACTTTAACGCACAATTTACTATCACTTTTATACTTTAGAACTATTAAAAATGCAAAAAATAGAAATTCTACACAAAATATAACCTTCAATTTTCCCGTGCGTTAAAGTTCTGTGCGAGTGTTCAAGAATTCGAATATAATATATTCGACTTTAACGCACAATTTACTATCACTTTTATACTTTAGAACTATCAAAAATGCAAAAAATAGAAATTCTACACAAAATATAACCTTCAATTTTCCCGTGCGTTAAAGTTCTGTGCGAGTGTTCAAGAATTCGAATGTAATATATTCGACTTTAACGCACAATTTACTATCACTTTTATACTTTAGAACTATCAAAAATGCAAAAAATAGAAATTCTACACAAAATATAACCTTCAATTTTCTCGTTGCCGCCAAAAAGTTCAAAAAAAACTTCAGTACATAAACTGAAGGTTTCGTGTCCAAGAAGTATATTGTATTTCCAATAAAGCCACTTTACTGGGGACTGTCGAGACTTGATATTAAATAAAAGAAAAATTTTCACTGAAAACTTCGGCTATATGGGTATTGTTCTTTCTAATTAGTACCTTGATGGATGGCCGTCTCCAACTGTGCGTTTTTTACGACATTTTCTACCACGTACGGCAATTTTATGGAACCAACTTATAGCGGCGGTATTCCCGGACCATTAGGACTTAGGGACCTTCAAGAATAGGACCTACTCTTTCCTTAAAGGCCGGCAACGCACCCGTGATTCCCCGGACGTTGCGGATGTCCGTGGGCGGCGGTGATCACTTTCCATCAGGGGACACGCTTGCTCGTTTGCCCCCTCTAACATAAAAAATAACCTATTTTTTTTATTCATGTTATGTTTGTCATACGCGAAGGTATATTTCTTGAAACTGTACTTATAAGCTACGTATATATAAATTAAGTTAAATATCATTATAGCTTTATAGGCCTACTAAATACAAACTAGTTTACAATTTTTTTTTTGTACTGTGACGTAACATTACAAATAGACGTTTCACAAAAAAGCTGTAAAAGTTTTATAAAAGCTGTAAAAAATATAAAATATTCTAACCGATTTCATTAAAAGTATTTTAAAAATTATAGTACGCAACTTTTTTCTCATCAGTTCTGAAATAGTTTTAAATGATAATCATTCTTGTCAGTTCTGAAAATATTTAAAAAGCAATACCTGAATGCGTTTTCTGCGTGTTCTGAACTCGTTTTGAAAATTACATCACTGTTTCTTGCCGGTTTTAAAAAGGTACGATCAAAAACGAATCCCGACATATATTCTTGTAGGTTCTGAGGTCGTTTTGTCAAACCAATGCTTGACTGAGTTTCTTGCCTGTTATGGCATCTCGTCGTTGAAAAAGATTATACCTATTTTTCTTGCCAGTTCGTTTCAATGTCAGCAATTATATTAGATTATATATTTAGTTAACTCTAGTGTTAACCGCTCTTAAATCATTTAGCTTATTATAAACAATTTAAAAATTACTTACAGAAAACAATAAATATTTTTGCAATCGCTTTTTCCTTCAATTTACTTTTCAACCTCTTTTAAAAACTTCCAATTTTTTTTGTTCAACTTCAATATACAATACAAGTAGGTACATTAAAATATTTCAATATTTATATAATCTACATAAAGACTTGAACATAATATTCAATGCCAAATATGAGGTTAATAACTGATTTCTTTTTATTTCTACATAGTTGCTATGTACAATTATTTAAATTGCGTACAAAATTCTTCGTCATTTTTTATAATAACCTAAAAAATGATTCCAAATATAAATTCGCTAAAGCATTACAATTATGGCCAAGGTCAGTCATTACTGGCAGTTATTGTGTTCTATTTTCAAATTTAAATTTACCAAATTGTCTGTTGTATTCATAAACACATTATGAACCTATTTACACAAAAACCTAGTTTGAAAAGTGTTGCCATACGGATACGATATTAATTAATATAAAGCCTCTTGCCCACACGCTTTGAATTTAAAAGCGCAAAGCTTTCAAATTTTTCATCATTCATAATCATGTAATAAAAAAATCTCTGTATAATTTGCAATAAATATAAATCCTATTTTCTTAATTTATCAAAGTATTGGGTTCTGATTGGAGGAACTTTAATAGCATTTTAATGATTTGAACTTGGGGTTATCTCTGCATAACTTTCACTATAAAATAATAGAACTGGAGTCTTTTTACATATTATATAAAGTTAAAACCATTTTTAATTTTAAAGCCATTAATATCAAAAAGGAATCATTTTTGGAATGTTCCGTATAAGTAAAGAAAATGCGGAATCTTTGTAAGATCATTCCCGCGTCCGTTCGTCTGTCCGCCAGACATAAATGATTTTTTGAGAAACTGTGATGTACGAACTAGAAATTTTTTAGACTTACATATGTTTTGTTAACCTACATATATTGCACTAGTTATTATTTTTAAATACTTAAAGGAATTAAAATGAGGCAAATGATTTAGTTGGTTATGATTTTCAGTTATAGAAATTTACCATTTCGTAAATATCTCACGGAATATCCGGATCGGAGTCGCGATTATCGACTTAATATCATTAATTTCCAAGATTTAGATTAATTTAGGAAAAAAATTACTAAAGTTACTTATCTGAGCTGTGGTTAGTATATCTCTATAAGCTAAGTCTTAGGTTCTATCCGATCAGCTCAATTTATGTAACTATTCTAAATTGAGTGTTACCCAATTCGCTGTGGCACCTATATTCATTTACAAGCTTAACTATTACTAATCTAAGATGTTTTTCAAACTAGGGTACAGATCTTATCCTCGTCACGAACTGTTATAATTTGTATATAGATTGAATTTAGTATTCTGTAAGACTATATTATTTTTGGAAATGAAACGATACAAAATGATATTTTTTTTTCTTCTAAATGGTAGGACACACAGAAATAAACTTAATAGTGTTGCCATGTCCATAATACAAGTTAATACTAGTAATTTTGATATTGAGACTAACCTGTCGGTGCGTGGTGGTACATCTTTCTAAGCTAAATCTTAAAGGACCGGTATCGAATACCAACCATCTTTTGGGAAACTATTTCTTCCTATTTCCTGATTTATTTTGTAGTCTGTGTGTTATTGGGCGCTCCCCCAGGTAGGTGTGTAGTAACCACGATGCAAGCCTAGTTTTAATTTGGGCTCATACAATCGGTGTAATTGGTTGGAGTATTTGCGTACTTATATTTATTTATTAATGTATGTAAACTATGTAGACTATACTTACGCATTCATTCAGTCGTTGATTGATGAATACACACCAATTTTGAAAATAAAATCGAACCTGCGATTTTTAACTTAAGAGCTATATTTAAGTGCTAGTTATTCAGCTTAAAAACAGTATACAGGATGTGAATACAAAGATTTCTTTTTGCTCCATCAGACTGTACGGCACCAACTTGTATCACATAAATTAAAAAAAAAACACCGGCCAAGTGCGAATCGGTTCGCATGAGTGTTCTGTATTAACAAAAATAATGTTGGAAGCTTTATTGAACTATTCATAGTTTTATTGTAATTCTTAGAACCTGCCGATATTCTATGAAAGCTAGTCATCGATATAAACAATAATATTTTGTCAATAACCCCAATGAAAGTCACTCTCGCGAGTCTACGTTACTGGAAGAAATTTCTTTTTTTTAAACTTCGAGATAAACAGACAAGCAAACAGCCCATCGGCGTTTTGCAATATCAAGGCCAAAATTTCAAATTGGAAATACATTGACAAATGAGAACTAAGAAGTTGTGCCTCTTGCACAAGAACCGGTTGCCTTATCCTCTGAAAGATGAGAAAAAGAAGCTATTCGTAATAAGTTCAAACTTTATTGACTCTTTCTGTATAAAATATAAAATTTTGTTCCTCGACGCCATTTTAAATCGAATCAAAACTAGATATCTTATTCGGAGTCCGCCCCTATGTAATCTATTTCGTGTTTAGTTTTTCTCTAAAATCATTTCAGTGTCATAATCAAATGACTCCCCCTCTAGTGAAGTGATGTCACTTCCCGTAAAATATTTGCTTTATGAGTTCAATACAGGCTCAGTTAAATTTTGTAAGCATATCGGAGTAAAGTTCTAATCTGGGTCAGAGCTACTCATTCAACGACTATAACGCTCTGCCCTAATTTAAAATGATGTATAATATATGAACACCCTCTAGCCTATAGCCTTTAAAGGTCCTTAGAATACGGCATGTCCCTTAGCCGTCTTAGCCGGACCTGCGCGGGAAGATAACTTCATGTTTCTTTCTATCCCATACTGAGAATATGTCAATTGCAAAATTTACAAAGAAAATAAAAAGCAAAAGCGGGAATTTTTGAAACGGTTTTTTAGAAATACACTATTTTCGCCACCAATTTTCTCAGTTTTGGGAATTTTCCCAGAATTAATACATCTCTATACCAGACTAGTATAAAGCCGATGGTTCCACAAATTATAAGCGGAACGCTAATAAGTCCGGTCGGCCAACTGCAAGGCCGGCCGCGTCTGATGCAGTTCGAGTCGGAACGGTCGTCGACCGCCTCGTTCGTAATCAGTTCAAGGTTATTGATTCACCTTCACACCTCATTGGATGGCGGTGTATACTTCGATTCTTCGGTTGGAAGGAATAAATAATTTATAATGAAATTCATAATTTCGTTTTTGTTCAGCGGAATTCGTTTAAGTAAATTCGACTAGACATGTTCGATGTTGATTGTTTTAAAACTAATTATATGTTTGTGATTAGTTTTGTATGACCTCTTATTTATTTACCGTTATTATGGAGTTATATTCTATATATACATACATATCTTGACGCTGTATCCCTAACGGTAGTCGGAGAGGACGGAGCGCCAAGCGTCGCGATCCTTACATACTTCTTTCGCTTCCTCAAATCTCATCATTCTCCTCACACATTTTCGTATGTATAATAAGAATATAAAAGAAAAAGCTCACAGACGGTCTGACATATTAATGCACAGCCAAACTATGGGATCTGAATTATTATTTTTTTATATCAGAGGGGGCAAACGAGCAAACGTGTTATCTGATGGAAAGTGATAACCGCCGCCCAAGGACACCCGCAACGTCCGGGAATCACGGGTGCGTTGCCGGCCCTTAAGGAAAGAGTAGGCTCGTTTCTTGAAGGTCCCTAAGTCGTAACGGTCCGGGAATACCGCCGCTATAAGTTGGTTCCACAAAATTGCCGTACGTGGTAGAAAATTTTTGAAAAATATTGCACAGAGATTCCATGTATAGAATGAAAGAAAGAAAGAAACATTTATTAATACACTGTACATTAGAAAAAGAAATACATTAGGTTTTAAAACATGCCTATGGAATAAAATTAACAAAAATAAAAGCTAGCAATTACTAAAAATTAATATATGCCTTGGCGCATCGAAAAGGACTTATTCTGCATATGCTGCAGTCATATACACTTACATGCATACGATTATATGTTCACAGCGAAGATTTTAAGCTGAAGCGTAACCGATAGCTAATAATAACTTTAAGATAAAATTTATTTGAGGGTACCGAATAGACAATTTCGGTGGAATCCACCGCTTTATGTACCAATTGCATCTACTAACTTTCGTAAGAATTCCTTTTTATTGCGAGTGACTAATAACTATAATGAATTGGCAAAAAGATTGGATTATGATCTTCATAACTTGGCAAGGAGAATGCGTAGTAACGAGTTTTTTTTTAATTTGTGTTTCCGTTTGATAGGTATACAATGTAATGTTTAAATTTTTTATTTTTATTTATTAGGTTGATGTTAGTAATGGCTATAATAATTGTACGTTTACAATAATATGTTAATTAAATGTACTATGTATTTGCATTTTGTGTAATAATTAGTATCTCATTTGTGAAGACCTTTTATTGACTGTTAAATTGTTACTTTGGTTTCGTATTATTTGTTTTTGGCTGTTGGTCTTCCTTGATTATAAATAAATAAATAAAATAAGAAATAATAAACAAAGTAGACACAAATGTAAATTATATGTATATAATATACATAAATCACGGAGCACTCAACCTATAGAGTGGCAATGTCATTTATTTTGTATGAAAACAATTTACGTCTGAACACTGTTGCGGTTCTACTTTGTTTTCTAGTTTAATTTTTTGCTGTTTTCCCACACCACCGTATAGAACAATAAACTATTACACAAATATTTAAATATCTGTCGGAATATACAGAGATGTACACACATGTCCAGTATTGGTTATGTACTACTGAGAACGGATTTTTAGAAATTAAATCTGGATTTGAAAAAGGCGTCGAAGTTAATACGGAAAGAAAATGAAATAAAATAAAGATACAAATTGTTTTAGAGTCATTGCGTGGTATATTACATGAAATGAAAGCTCTCTAAACATTTCAAAGAAAAGTTTAAAAATAACGCATTCTTTTTAACTCTTTTGAAAATATGCTTTGAAGTTTCTGTCGCCTTCTCTTCTGTCTTTCCAAGTATCACTCAGAAAAATCTTGCGCAATAAAAATAAGTTGTACATTGAATAAAGAAACCAGTTGTTCCTAAATTTAAATTACAAAAGTCAAATGGGCCGTTTTTAGCCAACTGAGTTCGTTTTCGTAATAAAATTTCTCAAGAAATTACTCAATTAATGAAAAAGAAATTTAAACTTGTTATTAAACGCACACTGATTGGAAAATAATATTACAAAATTAGCAATTTCATTGAAGAAAAAACAATAGCCTGGAAATAATCCTCTCTGAACACGCATTAACTGGCTTTATGACTATTGCATTTTAAATAACTAAATTATAGAATGATGTTGAAAAAATGATATCCGACTAAGTTTCTTGTCAGTTCTTCAGTGTCAAAGTGTTCTTTTCGAACCGAACTGAAGTAGATTTGACGTTCAAAAATACCCTCCAATTGGGTTTACTTGAATAAATTGATTTGACTTTGACTTCGTCTTTGACTTTAAAGATTTATATTCTATTAAACAATTTTTTTTTGCACACAAATAAAGCTTCACTACAAACTTTGATTTGCATTGGTCAACAAACAACTCACAGTATTGTATAGACTCAGGTGTTACTTTGCGAAAATCCATTTCATGTGATAATTTCCTAAACTCTTTAGCTATTTACCGCTCAAAGCAACCGCACCAATTCAGTGCTGGTTAGCTGACCGAATCCTATCTCTGAGTTGATGTGGATTGGTGGTTTTTGGAGTTTGAGCGAAAAATAGCTAAAGATATTAGGAATTTATCACATGAACTGACAGTATGTAACAGTAAGTTTGATTCAAATGTGGCGTGTTTTAAAGTAATTAAGGTAAAATTAAGAATTAAGATAGGTATAATAATTACTTTAAAATTAAATTAATTAAATTAATTTAATTTAAAATTACTATAAAATTAATTTACATATGCTCTTCGCTGTTCTCAGCTTTTTAAATTTCAAACGCTTTTAAAATCTGTAGACAATATTCTAAAAAATACATTATCTAAAATATTAAATTGCTCCTTTGTTGATGACAGGGTCTGGAATCAAGCCTCGCTTCCCATCTGTTATGGAGGCCTGGGCATACGCAAAATCTCGAGTGTGTCACTGCCAGCTTTTCTTTCATCAGCCTACAGCACGGAAAACCTTTTCCTATCTGTTATTCGCCCTTCCTTAGGATCGGTTGAGGTGCCGTGCTTGACTGATGCTCGAAATGCTTGGTTAAGTGTTTGTCCGAGTACTAACCTGCCTACCTCGACCTTTTCTCAAAAACACTGGGATGAGCCTCTATGTAAAAATGTTCATTTACAACTTTTAGATTCTTGTAGTACCGAAAAAGATCGGTCTCGCCTCCTAGCTGTTTCTGAGAAGGAGTCAGGACACTGGTTGAAGGTAATACCTTCAAAAAACTTAGGAACCTTAATCGACAATACCACGCTTTCTCTCATAGTATCCCTTCGTCTGGGGGCCAGGACTAACCTTCTTCACCGTTGCCGCTGTGGTGATCTCGTCGATGTACTAGGTCACCACGGTTTATCCTGTTTACGTAGTGCGGGCCGCATGTCACGACATGCTGCCTTGAATGACGTCATTCGGCGGGCTCTTGTCGCCGCTGGCGTTCCTGCAGTCTTAGAGCCTGTAGGTATTGTGCGCAGCGACGGCAGGAGACCGGATGGTTTGACGCTCATTCCTTGGAAACTTGGAAGATCGCTGGTGTGGGATGCCACTTGTGTCGATACACTTGCTGTTTCCCATGTGCCGGCGACTTCCAAGTCAGCAGGTGCCGCGGCCAGCACTGCCGAGAACTTGAAGCGGCGTAAGTATGCGACTCTCTCTGAGAGTTTCATATTTACGCCCTTTGCAGTCGAAACTTTGGGTCCCTGGGGCCCCGAAGCCCATCGACTGGTTTCTGATATTTGTAAGAGACTGGTCGAGGCTTCGGGAGACCGCCGGGCTGGCAGCTTCTTCCGCCAACGAATCAGTTTGGCTATTCAAAGAGGCAATGCTGCCAGTCTGCTAGGTACCTTGAGCAATGACAGCTTACTAAGCGGCAACTTTGAGGAAGTTTATTATTTAAGATAATGTGTAGTTGTAAGTTTGTAAATATTAACATATGTATGTACTTTTTGTTAATAAAGATGTTTATTCTTCTTTAAAAAAAAAAAGATAAAAGTTGGTAATTATTATTAAGGTAGGTATAAATAATGATATAATAAAGTTTGGTAATCCCGATGTAATTTGTAAATTACTAGTCGATTTCGTCGGGATGAGATCTCCTATCCAGAACATCTCAGAAACTACCCTACTTTTTTCAAATGATAGTTTTGGGTAGCCTGTCTTGCTTTCTTTTTTACCCTTTATATGTGGCTAGAAACCAAATTTAAAACACGAATTTCTATATTTTTAACTTCAAAAGTGTCAAACTTTCGCACAAACTTTCATCCCTTATTCAACTCTCTTAAGGGATGAATTTTCAAAAATCCTTTATCAGTGTGTAACTTCTGAGCAAAATTTAGTGCTTGTAAACCTACCGTATAGGCTATGTTGTCTGTTAGTCAATCAGTGTAAATTTACATTTTTTTCTAAATAAAATACAGGCCATGTTACTCGCTGATAATGTAGCTTTCTATAAGTGAAAGAATTATTGAAGTCATTTGGGTAGTTATTGAGTTTATCCATTATATACAAACAAACAAAGTTTACCTTTATAATATTAAAGCATAGAAAAGATTAGGCATGTGTTTTGGAAACAATTCAACGTTATGCCCCTGAGATGATCTTATTCATAGCATTGTAATCATATGAATCACATATTTTTACATAATAAAAGGGACAATTCTTTTTCCAGTATAGATTCGAATGAAATTGTTCAGCTGTTTCAATAGCAATGTAACGGTTAGTTCACACCGAGACGACACGTAATCGTGAGGCGAGGAGATGCGGCATATACTTTTAAGAAAGAGAAAGAATAAAGAACTTATTTACTACTGAAAAAGGTATATGTGGGCATAAGTATTTCTACGTATAACCTACATCAGACCTATTCATTTCACTTAGATTAAAGATCTCAATAATGTACCATACATGTAACAACATGTAATACGAGTAACGATAAAGGCTATATAATAAAGATGTAAAACATAACATAACATATCTTCACGCCGTATCCCTAACGGGGTAGTCGGAGAGGACGGAGCGCGTACGTAATATAATAGAGATTCTATGTAAACCCGGGTAATTAAGAATACATTGCCGTATACACGGCGATCCGTCAAACACTTGCGGCTCGAATTAGGAGTGACAACTCCTGATTCAAATGTGACCATTACGAGATAAGGTGGCTACCGGCTCACAACAACGAATGGTGTCCCATCAGAGTGTTGCCCCTCTCGTCATGCGACACTGCCATCAATTCCACTGTAGATACTAAGAAGATGGTGCCACTGACTTCAGTGAAAGAGCGGTAGTTCTACATATCACTCTCACTCAAATTGATATATGCCCCTTTGGAGTCGTAAATAAGTGCATATTCTATTGCTTTAATTCTTAAGCTTTTGATCATGATACTGAGTTTTTATTTACTGTTTTTTTTAGAGTTACTGAGACGCAATATTACATTATTCATTTAACAACCTAGCGTATGTCACGTATGGTCGTAATTTGACTAAACAATATCTCTAACGTCAAATCGGTTAAGTTATTTTGGTTTTGTCAGGGACATCTGTCACTCAAACAAAAAACACACACACATACACTCATATGTACGCTTAAAAAACATTATGTTAGAGTTACGTTAGTTATGTCGCGTTGCATCGTATCTCGGTGTGAACTGACCTTTACTCGTAACGAATTCTCAATTTTCATGCTCTGTGTTGCTAGGCATGTCTTTAACGGTGTCGGTCATGGTTGGTGCTTAATTTTAGTCCCCACGAACAACACTGTGCCCCTGCACAGGCTTTGGTGGAAACCGGGCCAAATGTAACGGCGTTTATATAATTCGTTGGGATATTTAACGATGTCGCTTTCTAGTGAAACTAACTCAGACCGACCATATTAGAAACGAACGTTGCAGCGAATAGAATATTTGAATGAAAAATAAACGTTATTAACGAGCAACGGAATTAATCATTTATACTTCAATTTATTAAGTATATAAAAACCTAATAGCATCCACTATAAAACTGTTATATTTCTGAATTATATTATTTACGTTTTGAAATTAATAGTTACAACAGTAATATATTGTATTTTTGACCGTTAACTATTCTAAATTTTAAAATTAACAATTTAAAATTTAATCAAATGAACTGGCAGATATCATTGTTAAGATAACAGCAGAAATTATTTAAAAAAAAAATTATTGTTTTATATAATTACTAGCTGACCCGGCAAACGTTGTATATTGCCTTATAATTATTTGTAGTGAATAAAACTCAAATAAAAAATATCACTGATCAGTTATCGACCGCAGAGAGTAGAAAATGTTTAAAGTACTAATATCGCTATTAAAAAATAGGGGTTAATAGTAGAAAAGTGAAAATTTAGGGTTGTAAGTATTTTTTAATGCCATATCAAAAAATTAAAAAATTTTTTGGGGTGGACCACCCTTATCACTTAGTGGTATGAAAAATAGTGTACGTCCTATTCTCAGACCTACTAAATATACACACAAAATTTCATAAGAATCAGTCAAGCCGTTTCGGAGGAGTTTTGTTACAAACACCGTGACACGAGAATTTTATATATTATATGTGAAAAATTTATTGGAATACTGCAATACGAACTGTTATTACATAGTTTATTTTTGTTTACTATTACATTTATATTGATCGAATCATTTTATAGCTTATTGTGCCAGATATTACTCTGACACAGCACTTCGTAAACTCGTGCGTAATCGTAACCTACACACAAAATATCTGCATCGCTGCAAAGGAAATTGTCACGTACATATTCGATATAAAAAGCTGTAACAATTAGTATAAGGATGAGATGTAAACGACAGCTCTACGGCGTTACCACACTGCACGGTACCAATATAATATCTACCACATAGTCCACAGTATTATTTTACCAACATGAAGAAGCCCGAGCAACACTTATAAATATTTTATGGCGTCAATATATTCATTCGAGTTTGTATATTATTCTTAGAAAGTGCTAAAATTATATTGTAAGTCATTCTATATTTTACAGCGATAAAAAGCATTTTTATTGTTATTTTTATCAAGCTTGAAGTGCTTTTATGTATGTGTTTTTGTATGTGTACTGTTTCCTGTATCAATTATTTTGTGTATTGCACCTATTCATATTTAGAAACGTGTATTTACTTCTATGTAATATGGTTTCTATTTTTGTATGTATCTTCACTCTGCGAGTAACGATATTTCGTTAGATATCGTTACCATCCTATTTTATCGTTAGAACCCTCCTCGTAGATATTGAAAGGTTCGGACTGTTTGATCTTCGTGCACTGTATTTCTTTACATTTAATGTTGATTTTATAACCTTGTTCGAAAAAACAGAAAACAAAATTTGAATTGTTAATTTTAATTAAAAATCATTAATTAGCAAAAGAAATTTTATTAGAAAAATAAAACATTTTGTTTTTAATACATAACTAGAGTGTCATGAATCGTTGAACTAGTCTGGTGAATCGATTAAGCCGCTTTACGATTTTTTTCAATATAGAAAGAAAACAGCACTTTGTTAAACATTTCTTTACAGAGAACTTTAGTTGTTAGAATTAAAACAAACATGTACAACGTGAATAATGTAGGTAAAGCTGCTAAATCAATATCAATAATATCTGTAGTAATATTACAAATGCGAAAGTATATACATATACTTTAACTCTTGCATTTTCTATGGATAACCGCTATACCGATTTTGACGAAATTTGATATGGATCTCCATATCAAATTTGAACTCTAAAGAAAGACATATTAAGGTACTTTTTTCTTTCTTTTTTCATTTTCTTTTTATTTTTTTTATTCGCGGCTAACACAGACACATTTTTCACATTTTAACGTTCATTAATCATCGTTTCGTTAATCAGATATTAAACATACATACATACATATTTTTATTATCCCTAACTGGGCAGCCAGAGTGGACGGAGCCTCAAACGTCGCGGTCCTTACATACTTCTTTAGCTTCTTCAAATCTGTGAGTGCTTTTGACATTTCCATTGGCTAGCAATCTGACTATTTGATCTTCATAAGTCAGCCTTAGTCTTCCTTGGCTTCTTTTACCACTCACTTTCGCTTAGTAGATTTTCTTCATCAGTCCTTCATCACTCATTCTTTCTATGTGCCCTAATCATCTAAGCATTCCTTTCTTTATTTTTATAATAACATTGTCGTGCAGCCCTGTCATATATTTTAACATTTAACAATTATATCGAATAACCGGATAATTTTTATTATTATATTTTGAATAATCAACTCCTAAGGGTCGTTAAGATTAGTATAAAAAGAAGTCCAAGCGTACGACATCGTGGAAACCAGTTAAAATAGTAAACCGTAAAACTTAGACGTAAGCTGCAAAAAAATAAATATTTCGACCTTTCAGAAGCTTGTTAAGAATTTCCGTTGTCATACTTATTTGATCAAGAATAAAATATTTTCGTGTAGGAGAAAAATTACTCACCAATATCAAATTTTGTATAGATAACGGAGTTGCAATGTGGTTAGCGATTACGTGATAAAACGCGATAAAAAAGGAGAAATCAGGGGTTCGAATTGGGGGTTACACAATAGGTATCCACTAGAGCTCTGCCGGATTGTTAAAAATGTATATCTGCGGATACAAACACGGATACGGATTATTGTCTAGATCTACGAATACGGATATGGATACGGACCTCAACAATCGTACTTCATTGCTTCGTTGTTCGTTCGTAACAATTAAATTAATCCTATCTTAAATATAGTGTGGTAACTTACTGTAATGTTTATCTTAATTATTTGTTTGATTTTTAAAATAAAGAGTGCCACAATTGTAATTTTAAGAAATAAAAAGTAATGTGAAGTCATTATATTTCATTTCTATTTTTAAAATTCCATTGAATGAAATCCATTAATATAAAAGATCCGTTCAAGATCCGCTACAAGTAACGGATACGGATACGAATACAGTTCTTTATTTCCCCTCGGATATCCGCGGACACGGATACGAATATTTGGCACATCACTAGTATCAACTCGAGTTCATTCATTGCCACCGTGTTATCTCTTCTAGACTTAGCACTCGACGTCAAAAAACGGACGCATGTGACTACACACATATTTTCCACCTTAAAGATCATGACGGTCCTCAGTCGCGAGAGTCGTCGAGTGCTGAATGCACATTCTGTTTGTGTATGAGCGACAAAGACAATGATTATACATAATAACCAATTAAAGTGTAACATTAATCACATTTGTCAAGTTTTAAGGACCTAACTTACCTTACCACTACGTAATAATTAATTGTATAATATATCTTGTTTTGTCATAACGCGATATAAAATCAATGCCGATAGCTACGCCTAAATGACCTCAGTAACGATATTTTTTGAGGGGCCTGTTTACTCCACTGCGGCGATGCCTAAAATGAGGGTAATGTTTCTTTAATCAAATAAACAAAAGCATTTGCATTTACAATATGTATTATTTATAAGTATAAGATACTCTACTTACATATGTATGTATTATAGAACTTAAAAACAATGATCCCAGGGTCAAAGTTAGTTCTGCCGGTGCCACAGATGATTGCGCAAGCGTGCCCGCAGTCCCCGCAAATGGCACCCCGGGAGACACCGTCACGTTTAGTGGGTAACCAACAACTGTTAACGCGAAGCGCCACATTCCCTCCCGCCGCCTCCGAGCAGGATAGGGATTTATTTATTTTTTATTTATTTACAGGGATTTATTTATTATTTGGTGTAAGTTACCACCACGCGGACGAAGTCGCAGGCAAAAGCTAGCACGTATATAATTATGTTCAACAAAGAACAAGATGTCGCATCTTGCACATGAAGCAATTCGAAAACACTAATTGATTTCGGTTAATAGAATTGGAATATGTAAAAAAACCGATTTCTCAATTAACCGGTTAAAATACCGGTAACCGTAACCCAAATTGTAATCAACTCCGGTTCGGGGTCAATAACCTAAACTGGTTTGGAAAATCAACCGGTTTCCGAACACTGCAAATAGTAATCTAATAGTACAAATTCAATTGAGGATACTGAAACAAATTGAATACAGATATCACTGGATCCGTTCCGGTCGTAATCCGGCACAAACTTGGCGCGAAGTAATACTTGTCCGACGCGTAAGCAGCTCGCTATTAGAGCGTATAGTTGACGTCTTTGGTCCGTGTGAGTTATTACGAGTAATTTCACGAATTTTCTCAGATAAATTAGGTTTTATTACTATTTGATTATAATGTTTATAATAGGAGGCGAATTCTGTAATTTCGTTTACTATTAGTTGTTTATGTACAGATGTACAGACAAAGTGTGAAATATGGGTAAATGGAAAATGTCTAGAAGAGGTGAACGAAATTGTATATCTGGGGAGTGCGTTTTCGAGGGATGTAAGATGTGAGTTTGATGTGGAGAGACGGGTAGCAGCTGGCAACAAAGTGAACAGTGCTCTGTCCGCATTAGTAACCAGTATGAATATATCTAACTCAGCCAAAATGGCCATACATAATGCGGTGTTGGTGCCAACTTTATTGTATAGTAGTGAGTCCTTGATATGCCCGAAATCGAGTGAAAGTAATATAAATGCTGTAAAAATGCGATCTCTTAGAAATATGTCCGGTGTCACCCTTGCAGACAAAATAAGCAATAAAGAGATACGCAGTACGACAGGCTTGCACGACAGTGTTATTGAAAGAATGAAGAAAGGAATGCTAAGATGGTTCGGGCACATGGAAAGAATGAGTGATGAAAGACTGACGAAGAAAATCTATAGAGCGAAAGTGAGTGGTAAAAGAGGCCAAGGAAGACCAAGGCTGACTTATGAAGATCAAATAGCTAGAGTGTTAGCCGACGGAAATATCAAAAGCACTCGCATACCTAGGCGAAAATGTGTGAGGAGATAATGTGTAAGGCATGCAAAATCTTCACGTAAATTGCGTATGAATTGTTAAGAATTTTCTCTTTTTTTAATAAGCCCTTTAGCATAATCACATTTCTTTATAAGAAATACAAATTTTAGAAATGTTATTAAAAATAACATAGTTTGAATTAACTTATCTTGCAATAAAATTTTTCCTGGAGACTGGATTGAAGCAAAAAGGTTATGCGTTCTCGAAAATTCTACCAGAGACAAAAATAATTCTATATCTATTTTAGGATTTTTATTTTTATCAAAGCTGAAATATTTTCTCCTTTTTATATTTACCCATATTTTACGAGGCGTCCTCAAAAAATTCCAGAGATCAGACTCACTCAAATAATTGACACTGAAACTTATTCATCGACCAGCTAATTAACAAATTAGCTGGCCGAATCTACCACCTTATTCACAACGTTTCGAAAACTTTCCGTGGCGGAAAGGGCCGATCGTCGGAAAGCATAAATTCAATCCGACGGATTGGAAAATGCTATTCACAAACTCTATCGGTATCTCATCGGAAAGGACTTTACGAATCCGAAAGAAAATGCATTTATGAAGCATGTTACAAAATGGTAGAAATAGTTTTCGTTTTGGTAAAAAATATTAGTGTGGTTTAAACGTATCACATTTTGACAATCACAATGTATTCGGTAATATATCATAATTAATAATTATGAAACAGAGATTACTTAGTATTTTTTAAGATTAAACAGTTTTTGTAAATATTTTACTAAGATTCGAAGAACTAAACGGGCTTTATAAATACGAATTATACTGTCTGTGCTTATCGTCTGTGCGTTCAACAAGTTCAAAGAAATTATACTAGATGTCGCTTAGTAAAAATTAATAATAACCACAATAGAAAGTACAATAGCGTTTTTATTTTTGATTGTTGTTGTTTCTAAAACTACCTCAAATACCTCAAAGATCGTTTAGCTATGGATTGAGTAGCTAATAAAATATGTTATAAAAATATTAGGCAAATTAATCCTTAGGCACGTATTTAAAAAGGGCACGAAATTCGTCTAAAATTTTAGATTACATACGCGCACGCAATTTGTTTAGATTTTTGACAACAGACGTCATCGTTTATACACTATATAAATATAATATGAGAACCGACGTCTTGGTGAAGCAAGTGCCTTAACATGGTATAAATTATTAGCGTTATCCTTTCCTTATAATTTACACACAATCTAAGTAGTATTCGACATACGTAACGCTCTCAATCTCGTGGTCTCGTATTTGTCTGGCCGGGAGTAAAAAGTGAGTGTCAATGGGGTTTTGTTTGTTGGTTTGAGGTTAAGAATGGGCGTTCCCCAAGGATCAATTTTGGGACCTTTTCTGTTTTTAGTCTACATTAATGATCTTCCATTTATGCTCAGGAACTTATGCGAAATAGTATTATTTGCTGATGACACTTCATTGTTATTTAAACTGGACAGAAAGAACTTAGATATTACCTGGGTGAACGGGATCCTGGCGGACGTCTTGGGGTGGTTTGCTGTTAATAATTTACTACTGAATGCACAAAAAACCAAATGTATTAAATTTTCCCTTTCTAATGTACCCAGAATCCATGATAAAATAGAATTGGGTGGGAAACAGTTACAATTAGTTAGGTCTGCCAGTTTTCTTGGTTTAACAGTAGATAGTAAATTGCAATGGGCGGATCATATCGGGGCATTGGCTAGTAAGCTCGATTCCGCGATATATGCCTTTAGACGCATTAGGCAATTGATGGATGCGGATACGGCTAGGTTGGTGTACTTCGCATATTTTCATAGCCTAATGTCCTATGGCCTTTTGCTGTGGGGATCAGCGGCGCATATTAACTCGATTTTTATTTTACAAAAAAGAGCGATACGTGCTATTTACAGTATGAATGCACGAGAATCACTAAGAGATCGTTTTAAAGACATTGATGTACTGACCTTGCCGTCCTTATACATCTTTGAAATTATTATGTATACGAGGAAAAATATAGATCGATTTACAAAAAAAGGCGATATTGGTGGTATGGAAACTCGAGGTCGTGATAAATTGGTTGTTCCAAAATTTAAATTACATAAGTCAAATGTTTCATTTTTGGGTAACTGCGTTCGTTTTTATAATAAAGTTCCTCAAGAAGTCACTCAATTAACAGAAAATATATTTAGATTAGTTATAAAACGTACATTGATTAGACAATCATACTATAAAATAAACGATTTCGTTGAAGATAAAACAATAGTCTGGAAATGATTTTCTCTGCACATGCATTTACTGGCTCTCTGAATATTGTATTTTAATAAACCTTTTGTAAAATGATGTTGAAAAAATTATACCTGACTGAGTTTCTTGTCGGTTCTTCTCAGTGTCCAGGTTTTCTTTTCTCTTCTCTTTGAACCGAACTAAAGTAGATTTGACGTTCAAAAATACCTTGTGATTGGGTTTACTTGAATAAATTGATTTGACTTTGACTTTGACTTGTATGCCAAAATTATTAATTTGGTTGTCTCGAAAACGTTTTCGACACTAAAAAGTCGTCGGAAGCATCCGAAGGTTTCGTCCCGAAATGAACTGTCAAATTATTTCGTTTCGGAAAGGTTTCGGATTTGTGAATTGCGTTTAGACAAAATCATCGGAAAGTTTCCTGTAGGATACGGAAAGTCGAGTTTCCGACATTTGTGAATAACCCCACTGATCTCCCTTTCTTGTGGATGCTTCGTTGACAGGCAAGTCGATTAAAATCAGCATAAACATTATAAATTTTACCTTCAGTTTAGCCTAAAATAAGAGAATTTTTTTTACCCGTGGTTTTGCCGTAGACTTATAATTCCAGACAATCTGACCAGTATTACGAAGCCAAGCAACTAAAATCAAATAAAATTTAGATGTGTGGGTGCTGTTTTCTAACGAAATGGCAGCCGATGAGCTTATCCGATAATAAATGTGTGTTGTATGTACAGGTGAGTCAGCTATCTGATTTGCCTTACCATTATTGCGGGGACGTTGGTTAATTAGCGTCTGTATTTTTTTTTTGTGAAATATCTTATGCGGTGGATCAGACCGGCTGTTGGCGTGGCGATGTGACGACGCGTCGTCATGCTTTGTACTGAGCTCTGCGCTATATCTATAGCGTATGCAATGTTGTCATTAATTTCGGAACACGTTGTCTGTTTTTTAAACAAAGAATAACATTTTTCTTTAAAAAAATCTGGATATTTTGTTCTCGATTATGCCATATTTTTTGATTACGTCATAATTATTTCCTCTATCTCCATCCTCTCATACATATTTTCGGCTCATTTTTTTTATTACACAGGAGATGCACGCAGATAATCAACCCCCTGGGGGAAATATTGGGATATTGGCTTTTACCCTTTTACACACAGAAACTTTTTCTTCCGTGGCCGTCCTCGACACATTGTCAAAGGGCTCCGGGTTCACCTAAGGAATACACCCAAGACCCACTCGCGCTGCTCCGAAGTGCTTGTGGGGGGCTGTAACAGAGCCCTGCTATACCCTCGCAATGTCACAACAGCGGTGACCACACATTCTATCAACGTCTTCGGGATCGCATGGATGGACGACCAGAGCCACCACATTTTTCTAACCTTCCACATTTTTGCCTTAATTTTAGCCTTAAATTTTGAAAATGGTCCTCTCAAGCATTTAAATTCGATATCCACTTACCCACAAATGTATTGGTATACATATATACAATCATACTTACATACATACCTTCACGCTGTATCCCTAACGGGGTAGTCAGAGAGGATGGAGCGCCAAACTTCGCAGTTCTTACATACTTCTTTCGCTTCCTCAAATCTCATCATTCTTCTCACCCACCCATTTTCGCCTAGGTATGCGAGTGCTTTTCACAATTCCGTCAGCTAACACTCTGGCTATTTGATCTTCGAATACAGCTTTGGTTTTATCGCTTCTTTTACATCTCGTTTTCGCTCTGTAGATTTTCCTCGTTAGAGTTTCATAACTCTTTCTATGTGCCCGAACCATCTAAGCATTCCTTTCTTCATTTCAACAATAAAACTGTCGTGCAACCCTCTCATTGCTATACATTACATACATATACAAATTATTATATATACGCTGCCAAAATTATAATATTCTTTTTTACGAGTACTTTGCTGTACTTGGATACGTAATAAAATAACCAGCTATATATACCTGTGCATGTATGTACCTACCTATGTGAGTGTGTGTGTTGACGCCTCGATATCATATGCTAAATACCGCTGATAATGATCAGCGTAAGGTGAAATTTGCATTCAGTGGCCTATAATATCACGTTTCAATGCGCTTCATTCATGAAACACCGACATTATTAAATTACTGCGTATAATATTTCGTTTGTATAACTAGAATGAACAAATTGTGAAAATATTTGAAATACGATGAAAAATATGTTATTCGCTTTTAAAAAGTAGCGGAAACTGAATGGGGTTAAGTTCTGTTTTTGTTACTCCTAACGCTGGATAATGTCATTGGGTGGTCGTGACGTCACAGCTATGTAACGCTATCTCTCTCTAGCTTATGTTCACTCTGTTCCCGCAATTTAAAGCGCGACAGAGCAAGTATATTAACTAAAGTGAATTTACTAAAATACAGACTCTCTCTAACTTAGCTCCACTATATTCCAGCTATGACACTTTTAGAGTGAGTGACAGAATGAGTGAATTTGAGTGAGAGGCAGCGCTATATGACAGAGACAGAACTTTTCCCCACAAGTTCCATCTCTCTCACATTTTATTTTTATTTTATATTAACTTTAAGATATATGTGTAACGATTTAGGTCAATAATAAAAACACAAAGTTGTCTTCTTATTAGATGAAGTAGATAAGAATTTCAGAGAAGAAATTTTTTTTTTAAATAAATACTCCGGACAATTACACATATTGTGTGACCTCAAACCAAGCAGTGAGCTTGTACTATGAGTACCACACAACGAACTCTGGGGGAGTTCCCAGTAACACCCAGACTCTAAGCCAATTTAGAAAAGTTCGTTTCCTAAATTGACCTGACCGGGAATCGAACCCGGGACCGTAGCTTGGAAAGCAGATGCATATGCCACTGCGCCAACGGTCTTGCTTCGTACTTTTCAGTGTGCGATCTTTTCCGTAGCCGGATTTTAGTTTTTAAACTTATTTCGCTTCATTGATGCGCGTGAGCGATAGCGAGAAATTATAACAGATTAAAAAATTTTTCAACAGAAAAAATAGTCTAGAACGATTTCCATCAAAAATATATTGTAACATTTTCAAAAACAACGGCTTATTAATACAAAAACCGCAAGCTCATCGGTAAAAAATACAGGGCAAAATATTGTCAATGTATAAATTTCCTCTCTCACAACAGGAGTTAAAAATACTAATATTATTTCGTTACATATGTTTTGACATTTGATAGCGTTGTTGTAAAACCTTATAAAAAAATTATTGTATTAATTCATGCGTTAAATTCAAATAATTTATTTGCATAAATATGTGATCGTTATATGACATTCCTTTTGTTCACACATTCACCATTACTGGCAAGCAAAATTGATCACAAGGAATCAATCAATCAATTATAATTAATTATAATCAATCAATAATAATCCTTATATATTTTCGCCATATCCTGTCAAAATTCGGATTTATTATTCAATAGGTTTTTCCTATTTGACCTATCTCAACAAAGCATCTTCAGTAGCAATTGCCATAATTTTAAGACAAAAATTATATTTTCTAAGCTTATATTTTAACGAATCAACAAAATTAATATTTTCTATTTTCTTTTTCAATAAGGAACCGATAAACAATTTTTTTTAGATTACGCATACTAGCTAATTCTTGCTACTCGAATTCTTGATCATAAATGATTATTTGAGTATTTGATTGTTAAAAAAATATTTACAATATTTAACGGTAACTTCAAAATATTTATAAAACACTTCACTATATAATTTACAATCGCTACCGCTCGCGCTCCGCTTATCACGGTATCTTATATGTGAATGAGATTATCACGTGGCGCGACTTCCGTCCATGGCCGTCTCACGTTCTATATTTAAGGGAGAGTCACATTCACATACTTATACCGTATTCCCGGACTGTTACGACTGAGGGACCTTCAAGAAACGAGCCTACTCTTTCCTTAAAGGCCGGCAACGCACCCGTAATTCCCTGGACGTTGCGGGTGTCCATGAGAGGCGATGATCATTTTCCATTGGATGATACGCTTGTTCGTTTGCCCCCTCTGATATAAAAAAAAAACAGAATTGTTTAAACTTTCAAAAGTCTAATAATATCTTAAAAAATTCTGGAAAAAGACAACAAAGTATCTTCCTATTACCTATTTAAAATCTCAAACAGTGGCCTGTTCACAGTTTGAACATATCCACACTGCAGTTTAGGGTATAAAAAAATTAACAGGAAATGAAATCTTTGACGCCTCGGGAAACAGATCAACCAAATCAACTTTTTTTTGTTTCAAGAAATGCAATATAGCGACAACAAATGTTAAGTCAACACATTAAATAAGTTCTATTTTATTAGTCTTGGTAAATAATCTGGGTAAAGTATAAGTACTTAATAAAAAAATAACCCCGTTTGAGGAACAGGTAAAAGTTAAGCGAAATTAGAAATAAACACGCCTTTTTTGATATATGCAGTTCTAGTGTGAATTGTTAAGATTCTTAGTCAGCACATCAAAGATGGTGTTGTATTTTATCAAGCTTGGTTAACATGAATAAAGTGATAAAAAAATAACCTGAATATTTAAGCAGGCGATAGTAGCACCAAAATGAAACACATAACGATTACGCTAAAGCGACTGTCGCGTCTGTAGCTTGCTACAAATACTTAATCTGTGCTCCATAGTTTTTGACAGCGTTTTGAACGATTTGACCCGTGACGTGCGCGACGTTCAAAGTATATTCATACATCACAACTCGAAGACATTTTCAACTACACATCTTTTCAACAAAATAAAAATAATTGCGCTGAAAGCTCTTTGTTAGTAGGTATTTTTCTTTAGTAAAGAATAAATTAATGGATGAGATTTTTTCATCATTACTTTGTTAATAATATACCTACATATCACATGAGTTTGATAATAAATTGAATACTTTGCATTTAATTTTGGAACGAACCCGTTACGGCGTACTTGTCCGTATAGCCCTGTTAAATAATAAAATATTACTGTTGTACTTAAAATTGTATAAAAAAAATAACAATTTCACTATTTTTCTAACAATCTTTAGATTTTTCTTCGATTTTCTAAATAGCGTACAAAGCGCGAGCCGAAAATCTAACCATCTTCTTTAAATTACAAGGCAAGTGGGTCATTTTTGGGAAACTGTGTTCGTTTTTATAAATAATTCCTCAAGAAATTATTAATTTAATGGAAAAGCAATTTAAACTTGTTATTAAACGCACACTGATTGGAAAAGCATACTACAAAGTTGGCAATTTCATTGAAGAAAAAACAATAGTCTGGAAATAAACTTCTCTGCGAACGCATTTACTGGCTTTATGAATATTGTATTTTAAATAACTATTGTAGAATGATGTTGAAAAAAATGATACCAGACTGAGTTTCTTGTCGGTTCTTCTCAGTGTTCAGGTTTTTTTTTCGAACCGAACTAAAGTAGATTTGACGTTGTGATTTGACTTTGACTATGTCTCTGCGCCTGTCCGTTCGTCTATTGCTGTTGCAGCCGATTAGGGATGTGTTCGATCAAACGAGTATATATTTTTCTTTGAATAAATCGCCAGTTATTTGAGAGGAAATCAATATTACGTTTTACCATCTACAATTCTAAGAACAGCGAGCCTATTTGGAAATATTATACCACCGTTTCGCATGGAATAAAAGATTCTGAGAATATTTTAATGGCGTCCTCCCGTCATATGATTATTTACTATTTGGTATTATATTGTTATTTCACCTCAAATGAAGTTAATAGACAATTGGCTTTTCTTCATCTAACGACAATTAAATTGAATAATGAAGCATATTGAGAGCATATGGGAAGTGTGATCGAAAATTCTAATGAATACGTGTGAAGCCGTTCAAGATGGATTGAAGAACATAACAATTACTTTCAAGATGATGACCATAATTTTGCTGGAGTAAGTTCTCGATTGATCAAGACGTCGTCTTTTAGTTAGATGTCTAAAATCGTTTGAAAGTCTACCAATGATAATATTTTGTTGTGTATAATATCACTGATATCATTGTACTCGATAAAAGTTATTTTTCAGACGGCAGCTAATTACTGTTGCGTTATTTTTTATAATTTTAATATGTAACTTGCAAAGCATTGAAAAATGCCACGAAAGAATTCAAAAGTAAAACATATTAAACTGAATTTTAAAATCGTCATTTATAGTTACTTTACCACACTTATCTCTAGTATATCCTGAGGCTGCTTCGTTGAGAGGCGAAACACGTGTCGATTGGTGGTTTTTGAGTTTGAGCGGAAAATAGCTAGAGATTTTGGGAATTTATCACCTGAAATGGATTTCCGCAAAGTAACACCTGAGTCTATACAATATATTATAATGTATTTGCTTGTTCCTTGCCTTTTGCAGTGGCATAGGGGATCCAATGTTAGTCTAAGTAGCGATAGGTGTCAGTTGAACATACAGTGAGGGTACAGTTGAAATAGTTACTACTCTAAGGGTGGTTTGCACCAAATATTTAAACTCGATTTAAAGATTTGACATCTCGCTTGCACCAATTATTTAAATGTTGGTGCAAGCGAGATGTCAAGTATTTAAATCAAGTTTAATGAGTTGGTACAAGCCGGCCCGAGTTTAAAATACTCTTGTTTCAATGCAAAATTCCGTTTGGGAATTTAAGAAGTTTAAACATTAGCTCCCTTCAAATGACGCTGCGTGTCTTGTCTGTACGTGCATTATCTATCTGTACATAGTCTAAAACAAAGTCGCTTCCCGCCATCTGTCCCTCTGTACGCTTAGATCTTTTAATCTACGCAACGCATTTTCATGCGGTTTTCACCAATAGATAGAACGATTCAAGAGGAAGATTTATACTTATAGTTTAATATTGTTTTGAGTTAATTTGGTCAAATATGACAATAATAGTTCAAGATGTCGGAAAAAATCAAGCCGACTGAGAGCTTTTATCGAAAATGCTGTCTTATTCCAAAACTATGATGGAATTGTTCCTCTTTATTAGGACTACAAAAAAGTCAGCGATGGCATATGTCTATATTATACGGATAGCCTTCTATAACCATTTTAATGTTTAAAAAAATTGATACAAATTATGTGGAGTTTGAAAATTCGACGGATCCGAGGATATATAGTAATATCAATGATTAGCACCCGGGCAAAGCCGGGGCGGGTCGTTAGTAAATTTATAAAACGTTGCTCGTGAAAACGTAGCAGTATTCGCATTGTTAGAATAATGACGGATTTACTTTGTAAGTATCACGCGACTTCTAAATAGTTTCGCTATTTAGAGGAAGGTATTATTACGAATATATAATTATATAGAGTTGATTCTTGCAGACAACTGTATTTTGATTTTGACAGCCAGTGTCAGCTGTCTATCTTCACGTCCAAATCGTGAAAGTTGGCCAAGGGGTGGGGTTTCTTATTAGAAATTTGGTGATGAACTTATTTATATTTTCAACTAACTTTCGTCCAAATATTCGAAGATATTGATCGACGTGTTACTTCTCAACCGAGCATCCTCTTTTCCAATTTTTCTTTCCATAAAAATTTTACTTGGGCTATTAAGCACATGTAAAAAAAATTGACAAATCGGTTCAGCCTGCCTCAAGCTATGCACTCAGCCATGAATGACATTTCGTTTTTATTATTTTGTATTATATATGAGGTTAATGTGAAACGGGATATACATCCGCCGGGGTTTTAACGTGTTACCGTTGACTAGATTGCAGATGTAATAATTACGGGATACGTTTATTTTATTCTCCATACAAAAAAACATTAATTTAATAGGAAAAAATGTACAACCCTATTTATGCCCTATATTCCAAAAGTTTGCTAGCGACGTAAAAACGCAAATATTAGGGTTACCTCATCTTTATTTTTTGTAACTGAGGTGTTACACTAGAACAATTATTGACTTTTGGCGGAGCTGTAGATCGTAAGTTTTTTGTTGTTATGGGTACTTTAATACTCTTTCGTATACCCGATCTTTCGAAATAACTTTGTATATTATAAAAGGTAAAATTATGGGTGTTTGTACGTTGGAGTAATCTTTGGAACTACTCTTTTCTTTCACATTATCCGTGTCTAATATAGGTTATATTTTATTGTGATAAAATAAGTTTCCAGTACAAAAATTAGCACCCATACAAAGGCGAGCCGGTCGTTATTTTTTATATATACGAGTATAAACAGAGAAAAATGTAACACAATCACAGCTGTTTTTTTCATATTGAAAAGAACCGAACAACAGCGAGTCAGAGTAGCGTACTGAGAGTTCCGTACCACCATACAACGTATTTCTATTATGTACTAGCAAACCCGGCCCGTTTCACTGATAGTTAGTTTCACTGGGCGTAAAAAACAAAACAAAAAAAAATTCTCCTGATCCGATCGGTACCAAATTTTACAGGAACACCCACTAGGCCAATCTGTAGATTCTCTGAAAATTTCATCGAAATTGGTCTAGCCGTTTCGAAGTCCATAAGGATCATACATACATACATACATTGCCTTTTATATATATAGAAGATTTACCTAATAATATAAGTCGGATCCAAAAACAAACTTAACTTTGCAGTTTTATTTTCATTTTTTATTTATACTCCAGACAATTACACAGAAAGACATCTCCCATACTCAACGGGAAGTACTCCATAAGCTTTCATTTGAGTACATAAATTGGCATACTTTTTGATAACGTTGGTTCTTACGTTTACATTCATTTTAAACATTGCCCGTTGTAGCAAAAATTACTAATTTTATTGCTCCGTTATATATGTATATATAACGATATAAAAGCTTCTCCATACAACTGCATACTTTGCCTCCCTATTGTACCGCGCACTGTAAAAATGCGGCGATGAAGACGTTCAACGAAGAATCACAAAAGCGGCCAAGAAATCTTTAATTTGTGAGACGGAAGCCAAATGCTTGGGAAAATGTAATAATTCTCAGTGCCGGGTTTACGTGTGGTGCAATGATTTTTTTTTTTTATATCAGAGGGGGCAAACGAGCAATGTGCGCTGTTCACGACGCGGATGCTTCCATAGAGCCTGCGTCGCTCGAGGTTCCGTCAAAGACCCTGCGAATATGTTTAGTTTCTCCAAGGGATCTTTTCAAGTTTATAGTTTTAGTTTTCAATAACTTCCTGTAGCCTGCAGAGATCGCGAAGCTATGTGAAAAGTAAAATATTATGGATATTTTGTCTTTTTATGAGAAGATCTGATTGAATCTAGTTAGTTTTACACTCACTAAAATTACCAATGTGAACTCTATTGTATGTGTCTGCGAAAATTTGTCCATCCCTACTTTGTCCTGTGATTTACATTCAATGTCTAAATGAAATATTTTTAAATTAACGACAAAGTTGTGCCTTTTTATTCTAGCAAGCCTTCCCTTTCTAAAAAATACTTTTACTCTACCTTGTGGGTCCACGAGCGTGTACACCCAGCGAAGTAAACGGGCTATGACTTCATAGCATCATTTATGCACCATTTGGACACGAATTTCCTATCACTGCTGAAAATATAACTGTATTCCATTTTGATCGCGGGCCTACTAGTGGGCGTCAGAATGTTGATTGCACTCGGGCGCTACATTGGCTAGAACCGGCGCTAATAGTACCCCTCAGGCAATAAATTTGCCTGACTAGTCCGTTGGTTCGATAGCAGAGCATCTGTTTTCTAAGCCCAGGCCCCGAGTTCGATCCCCGGCCAGATCAATATAAGAAACGAACTTCTCTCCATTCCCTTGGAGTCGGTGTGTTCCTGGGAGCTCCCCCAATCCGTTGTGTGTTACCCATTGATAGTACGAGCCTAGTGATTGGTTTGGGGTCACATTTTGTGTTATCGTCTGGAGTATTATTATCCTTTCAAATATTTATAATTGTCTTACAAGTTTTTAACCTACTTAAAGATAGGAATCTAGAAATACGATACAAATACCGACATAATTAAATTTGACAGTTGTGGAAGTCGGTGCCGAATCGATGTGCAACAACAGAAAGTCTATTAGTTTGGTAGCCTTGGAATGGACTTCAGTAACTGTCGAATTTATTTACATTTTGTATCATATTCACAAAGTTATTTCTATACTTGAGTTTTGATTAGTAAAACATAGGATAAATTGAAGTCGATTTTATCTTTTTTTTTGTAAAAAAACGTAATCACCTTTGCTATCAGACCAAGAAAAATAAAGGATACATACATACATACATACATATCTTCACGCTGTATGCCTAACGGGGTAGTCAGAGAGGACGAAGCGCCAGGAGTCGCGGTCTTTACATACCTCTTTGGCTTCTTCTAATAATAATGCGCCAGACGATACACAAGTGGAGAAATTACACGAGCTAGCGAAAGCACGTCTTTTAATTATATCTCGTCATCCTACGTTTCCATTCAAGTCAACATCCTAGAAGAACAAATAGTTTTCATATCCGAAGCGGGATATTGTAAAAACCACTGCCCTATTAAGAAGCTGAACAACAAGACGACGAACGATTTGAAGAAGAAGGATAACGCGGAAAGCAGTGTTGCCATTTGTTAACGATTATGATTAGAAAGATTAATCGAGAATATTGATAATAGCTAACATTAGTATTTACAAAAATAAAACTATTTAATACCTTTTCCTATTGACGCACATTAGTAAAAGTCTAGAAAGTTGGTCAACAAAAAACGGACACGATGTTAGAGCAAATGCTCGCTCCATTTCGATTCTTGATCTGAGCCCACGACAGAGACTACTAGTTTGGTAGGCTTGGCACCGTCTTTAGTAACTGCCGAATTTTATTTACATACATACATATCCTCACGCTGTATCCCTAACGGGGTAGTCAGAGAGGCCGGAGCGCCAAGCGTCGCGGTTCTTAGATACTTCTTTCGCTTCCTCAAATCTCATCATTCTCCTCAGACATTTTCGCCTAGGTATGCGAGAGCTTTTGACATTTCCATCTGTTAACACTGGCTATTTGATCTTCATAAGACAGCTTTGGTCTTCCTTGGCTTCTTTTACCACTCACTTTCGCTCTGTATATTTTCTTCGTCAATTTTATTTATATTTGTATCGTATTAATAAAGTTATTTTTGTACTAGAGTTCTGATTAGTTAAGGATAATTATTTTGTACTTTTCAACCTTTTTTTTAAAGTCTGTTTTATATTTTTCTTTAAAAGTTTTTTGTTTAATTAGTAAACGCGTTTGCTCCTATATATCTTCCCATCTGTCTTTACACTGAACCAGTAAAAACTGGATTCACTCCCTTCATACCTTCGTTTGCGTTAAGAACTTTTGTTACAATGTATATTATCCAATCGACGGCGCATAGCAACAGCGTTTCCGGCACATACCGGACATTAGTCGACACTCGACACTGAACACAGTATCTAGTATTATATCACGCCTTTGACAAGCATATGGAACGGATTTCATAGATCTCTCCAACGAAATTGTTACAAAATTGGGTCAATATCAGTGTAAGAGGACGTCGAAAATTGAATTGGAGAATTGGTGAGTTACTAACTACTCCTACAGACCGTGTGAGCCGATTCAAGCTCCGTGCTTAGTTTAGACCATACAATAGGCTAACTAGATGACGGCTCTTAAACGTGGTATATTTCATCTATCGTATTAATATAATGAAACATTTTAAATACGATTTAGATAAAACTAATCGACGAATATTTTTTATTCTTGTTTCGAATTATTAATATTTCGTATATTTTTTCACAGTTTCGTTTATGATTACTGAACCTTCTGTTAAGAAGTAGTCACCTAACGTATTGTCTGTTTAATTCCTTCGAAACTTGAAATTCTGCAGACAAAATAACCAAAACAGATATAATTACTTTAATGTTGACGACCTCCGTGGCGCAACGGCTTAACGCGTCGGAAAGTAAACGGGGGTTGCGGGTTCGATTCCCGTCCCGAGTCTGGGTGTTTATGTATAATATGTATTTATTTACAAAAGAAAAGTATATAAGTAGTATATCAGTTGTCTAGTACCCATAACACAAGCGCTGTGCTGCTTACTTTGGGACTAGATGGCGCTGTGTGAAATGTCTGAGTTTATTATTATTATTATAATGTATGCGGTGTATCTAGGGTTGCCACCCGTGCTTTATAATAAAGTAGTGTACGTTATTTCGGACAAACATACTTTATATTTTATGAAAGCAATAAAGTACGTGAAAGTACTTTATTTTATTCATTTTGCATTTTTAAGGTTTTACTTTATTACTCACTAAAAGAAACAAAAACATTAAGCGATTTGTGCGTGTAACGGTACAGATTGCACGCATGGATAAATGATAATGATCCCTGATTTTGTTTTTGAACGCTACCTAAAACTTCAGCGCCAATTCAAATCACTAAAATCGCAAATAATTTTTTAAAGTAACGACAAAAATACTATATTTATGGAAAAAAAAATAGCAGGTCCAATAAAGTGGTACTTTATTTTTGGAGTTTATTAGAAACTTTATTAATTTACATTAGAAAAGTTAATATACTTTATTAACGTAACAAAAAGGTGGCAACCCTAGCTATAGCTAGCGGTAATCAGAGAAAGTAGAGCGCTATGTACCACGGTCCTTACATACTTCTTTCATTTCCTTATATCTCATCATTCTCCTCACATGTTTTCGGCTGGATATGCGAGTGATTTTGACATTTCTGTTAGCTAATACTCTTGCGATTTCATCTTCATAAGTCAGCCTTGATTTTCCTTGGCTTCGGCTACTACTCACTTTCGTTGTGTAGATTTTCATCGTTAAAATTAATTTAACGACAATATATCTAACTATATATTTTTAATGTGTCGTCGTCCACAAAAGTTTAGATAAGTTGAAATAGATTTCTGCAAGTAACGGCTTTTTATTATTATTTTTAATAAAAATGTTGGCTGGAGCAAATGTCAAAAGCATTCGCATAACTAGGCGAAAGTGTGTGAAGAAAACGATGAGATTTGAGGAGGCGAAAGAAGCATGCAAGGACTGCGATGCTTGCGCTCCGTCATCTCTGACTTTACTTTTGCTACTACTGACTTTTTATTACAAAAAAAATTAAATTGACTTCAAAAAAAACACCGAAAAGTACGAAATAATTGTGTTTACTAATCAAAATTATTATACAAATTATTGTAAAACTTTGTAGACATGTACTATGCATAATATCAGTCTGTGTAACATGTATTATGGATGACATCTGTAATGTGTAATGACAGTCTGTAATATGTACTCTTGTCAGCCAATAAATGAATAAATAAATAAAAATAAATAATACTCATGTACAAAAATAAAATATCTAATAAATTTTACAGTTACTGAAGTCGATGCCAAGCCTAGCAAACTAATATAATTTCTGTTGTTGCACATTGATTTATTTACAGTATAAGCAGTTAGCTTTATTTGGTCTTATTTGGTGTATCTTCGAAGTGCAAGCTCCAATACCAATGAAATTTAAATCGGACTAATATAGAAGTGTATCCTTTCAAATAAGTGAGTCCGAAGTCAGAGTGTATATTTTAGAGTGTGACGAACTTGCGCGCGCCGAATTTTTTTTTTTGCATATCTGGCCGGTTTTGTTTTTTTTATATGTGGCCAGTTTTACTTAAAAACGTCAATGAGGTCTAACTTCTTACATGAGACTTTTTGGCGGGAACGGGAGAAGTAAGGTTGTCATTTTATTTAGATTTTCTATTTTTTACATTTTTGGGAGTTTTAATGTACAAGTGATAGTATATTGTGTTTTAAAGTTCTGTGTAAGTGAAAAGAATGGAGTAGGTCTAAATAAACATGTGTAGCTGAAGTTTTCGCGCTCTTCCAAGAAGTCCTGTAAAACTTCAGTAAAGTCTACTATCAGTTTACTGGAGAAGTTTTAACGTTTCATATAACGATTCTACTTATACTATTACAATACGTGACATTGGCAAATGCGCTAATCGCCATGCCATGAAGAAAGAAAGAAGAAGAACTTCTTACATAGACTTTTTGGCGGCAACGGGAGAAGTGAGGTTAACATTTTGTTTAGATTTAGAGAAAAAGAAAAGACTTTATATGAGTACACACAATTTTTTTTTATTTAAATTTGTCGCTTCACATACCTCCTCTGCTGCAAGGAATACATCCCTGCCTGCACAGCGCCCACGACTACCTTTTGCAATGCACTTGATTTCTTGAACATCTTGTAAATTATTCTTAATTTTCTTGTAAAGAGATCACGTATTCAAGACGGTAGAAAAACACTGCACTTACAGATACAGATATTGCGCGAGGCCCCTAAATCTTCCTCAGCCCTAATGGATAGGTCAGTGATGTTTGTTGAAATACCAGGTCAGTCTTATTAAGGCCGATAGAAGGCAGTGCGCAATATAATATGATTCGCAATAGGCGATTACAATATAATGTGATAGGCATCTTCTTAGTAGGACGCTGTTGATAAAGAGGGAATGGTCACGGACATTTAACTATACCTTTACATATACGTATACATATGTATGTAATCGTACGATTAGAGAATTGAGAAGATCATGTTGTGGTCAGCATTTCGTGAAACACTGCAATTTTGTGATGTGTACTGTTGTGAGCTATGGGAGGATTGATTAAATCAATACGTTTTGTCGATATTTCAAGCTAAACGATTCACCACATCGTAATCAGTGTTTAACGCAAAATAGTTGCATTTGACGCCGCTAGTGGCGCTCTCCGCGCTCTCCGATTGGTTTACGTGCGAGTAAGATGGCTGCATCTGGACTTTTAAGAATGTTGTTATTCTAGAATATTTTATAAAAAGTGATATTTGAACACCACAAGCACCTCAGAAAATAAAGCAAGTGCTTAATTCCATTTGCGATGCGTACGTGTTCGTTGCATCACATAGTTACGCAGTAAGTCGACTGCGACAGACTGACATGGTCAAGCGGAAAAACGGTCGCCAGTTTCGTTTTTCCTTCGAACTTTATAAATGAATTAAATTGTTTATTATTCTTCTTTTAACTAGCTACATTATGGTTAAAAGTGTTAAAATGATCAATGGAATGTGCCGGATCGTTAAAAATGTTTATCCGGGGATACGGATACGGATGACAACTTTTTTACATAATTCGTTCAACTTCCTTCGTAAACGGTGCGTGTGACCGTGAACCGAGCTGCTGAACATATTTCGACTTGCATTTCAACGCGCGCGTTTTAGTTTATCGTTAAGTGTGTCAACGGACAACATAGCTTTGTACATTCGTTTTTCTGGAGAATTTACAAGTTCAGAAAGATATATTCAAAAAGTTTATCGGTGTAATAAGGACATTTTATTTACATTAGTTAAAGAAGAGGGAACGCGTGAGAATAATAAGCGAGCGGGTGACAGCTAGTAACGAATGTAAAAGATCTGTTTTGAATCTTTGAAAAAGTAACGGATACGAATACGGATCTTCTTTTGCCCATTGATATCCTCTGATACGGATACGGATATCCAGCCCATCTCTATACAGCGATCACATAGTAAACATATTTACGAGTAATAACATATTTATAAGATACAACAAAAAGAAGAATTAAATAAATATGAAATTACTTGCTATTGTCAGCGAATTCTTTCGGGTCAAATTAAAAAAAAAGTGGCCTAGTTCCTTGTTAAGGATTAGTGCTATCTGTACTGGTAACTTCTTCCGTAGTGAATAAACTCGTTCAGAGGTAAAGTTGCTAGTCTGGTAGGGACCCTTTAGGCCCTTCTTACATTATGACACTCATAAGTTAGGATACTGCAGTCGGGCACCAATTGAATACTTGATCACAACACAAGGTTTGTACAATACGCTACTGAATATCAAGATAATTTCGGTATTCCTAGCACACACTGCTAAAATTAAATAATTATTTATTATATGATTTGGAGATTTATTATTGACAAGTTTCCAATTTTTTATTTTGATATTATTTTGACATAATATCATTGGTTAAATAATTGACAAATAATTGACTTTTCCACTATTAATGTGTTCATATATTGATGTATAACTAAATGGGAAATTAATAAATTTTTCTTTCTTTCTACAAAATCCACTAATTTGGATATTAAATATTTGCATGATGTCTTAGTAGAATGTGTAAAGGAAAACTTATTTATGTCAATATATGTTTTATGTAACTACTCGCATTATAGCAAATAAAACATTATTATTATTATTATTAATATTAATAATAAAAGAATGAGTGATGAAAGACTGACGAAGAAAATCTATAGAGCATAAGTTAGTAGTAAAAGAAGCAAAAGAAGACCGAGGCTGACTTATGAAGATCAAATAGCTAGAGGAGGAGGAGGAGGTGAGGAGAATGATGAGATTTCAGGAAGCGAAAGAAGTATGTAAGGACCGCGACGCTTGGCGCTCTGTCCTCTCTGACTACCCCGTTGGGGATACGGCGTGAAGATATGTATGATGTACATTCAGTCAAGAAAGTATCGGGAATGGATGATTTGTTTATGGTTCCAAATTCAATTTTTTGTTTTTTTTTGTTGTTAGATTGGCACAACTGTCTTCCATTTTGGCGCGGAGTTTGAGTTTGCATCTGTTATTTAGATTAAATACAGTGCTGTTTTTAATTATATCATTCTAGTGCATATTGCGAATTTCATAATGGACAAAAACATCGAACAAAGAGTTTGTCTTAAATTTTGCATCGCCAATGGAATTTCGTGTTCGGAGTCACTGAAAATGTTACATAAGGCTTACGGTGAATCGACTTTATCAGAAACACGTGCTTATGAGTGGTACAAAGCGTTCAAAAGCGGTCGAGATGTGATGGAAGATTTGCCTTGCTCTGGTAGGCTATCAACGTCTGCAACTGAAGTTAACATCGCAAAAGTGAAGGAAATAGTGACTGAAAATGCTCATTCAAGTTTGAGAGAGATAGCCGCCGAACTTTCTGTGTCTCACGAGTCGATCCGTACAATTTTAAATAATCGCTTGGGTATGAAACATGTTGCCGCTCGGCTAGTCCCAAAAGACCTGAATTTTCTCCAAAAACTCAATCGCATAAGAGTCGCTGAGGACATGCTAGACGAGTCAATTCCGATCCAACATTCATGAAACGCATTGTTACTGGTGACGAGACGTGGGTTTACGAGTTTGGCATGCAAACTAGTCAACAAGCTTCGGAGTGGCGCCTTCCAACTGAACCGAAACCGAAAAAACCACGCCAAAGTCGATCAAAAGTCAAAGTCATGACTGTTTTCTTTAACTATCGCGGTGTTGTGCACTCGGAATTCTTGCTGGAAGGTCAAACGGTAAATAAAGAATATTATTTGGGCGTTATGCGGCGTTTAAGAGAGCAAATTCGACGATTAAGGCGAGATTTGTGGAAAGAAAATTCGTGGATTTTGCACCACGATAATACGCCTTCGCACAAGGCCATCATTGTGAACGAATTTTTGACCAAAAACTCAACAAATACCATTGAGCAACCACCTTATTCACCAGATATGGCTCCAGCCGACTTCTTTCTTTTTCTTAAACTCAAATTACCACTTCGTGGCACCCGTTTTCATTCGGTAGAAGACAACGGAAAATTCGCAGCGAGCACTGAACTCAATTCCGGAAAAAGCGTTTAAAAAACGTTTTGATGATTGGATTATTCGTTGGCGTAAGTGTATCGTTTCTGAAGGAGCATACTCTGAAGGTGATAAAATAAATTTGGATGAATAACTAACATTTCGTGTATTATTGATCTTTTCCCGGTACTTTCTTGACAGAGTAGTGTGTATGTATTAATAAAAGACATTTTTAATTATGTCGATTTATTCCAATGACGACGAAGTACTTGCATTCTATTTTATTATAGAGACAGGAGACATCTACGGGCAAAGAGAATACATTGGACTCATTCTTACGTTGATAAAAATATTAATTGTAAAGCTTGGTCTTTCTTTTGTAGACAGAATGCTATTAGTAATATAACACTAGTAATATCTGATGACCTACAGTTTTATAACCTTGGATACCTTTCGATTTCTTATTTAATGACACGACGGGTATAGTGAGACTATCAACGCATAGGATATGTACCGGTAGCGAAGTGTACGAGTCACCATTCAAATATGAGATACTCCACGGCGATTCAACCTCGAGGACTCGAGTAGGATACTAGTCGCCTATAAGTATCATAATGTAAGAAGGGCCTAAGCATCGACAACTTTTGAAATCACGACTTTGAGAAAGTCTATTTCTTAAAATAATTCTCATCTTTTAGATAATTTTAGCTTTGAAATATTAACCTTATATTTAGATGGTTCGGGCACTTAGAAAGAATGAGTGATGAAAGACTGACGAAGAAAATCCACAGATCGAAAGTGAGAGGTAAAACAAGCCAAGGAAGATCAAGGCTGAATCATGAAGATCAAATAGCCAGAGTGTTAGCCGGTGGAAGTGTCAAAAGCACTCGCTTACCTAGGCGATAATGTGTGAGGAGATTGATGAGACTTGAGGAAGCGACAGCAGTATGTAAGGACCGCGACGCTTGGCGCTCCATCCTCTCTGACTACCCCGTTGGAGATACAGCGTGAAGATATGTATGTATGTATGTAAATATTAACGTTTAGATATGTAACTATTTATTTACTGTTATTTGATTTATAATGTCAAAAAGTATACAAAATTAACATCTATCAGAAGATCTACTGGTTTCAACTTGTGAAACGATTTCGAATTCAGCCTATATAATGTATACACAAAGGATCAGTTGACACATATTACATCGTATATGAAACACTATGTCGTTGCGTTATAGTCATAAAAATGTCAAATGATTTCCGCTATCGCCACGACAGTGTGCGGCCATGAAACCCGCGGCTTAACAGCTAAATTGCTTATAAATATTATTGTAAGAGATAAATTAAATTCTTTGATATTTTTTTACATATTATTTCAATTATAATACATAAATTCAGATCAGAATAAAAAGACTAATAAACTTAGTTCGAAAAAAAAAAATTGTGCTTAAATTTTTATTGGTCTTTAGGTGTTATCTATTATAAAATACATACATATGTATCTGTATCCCTAACGGCTGTATTCCTAACGGAGTAGTCAGAGTGGACGGAGCGCTAAATGTCGCGGTCCTTACATACTTCTTTTCCGCAAATTGCATCATTCTCCTCACACATTTTCCCTAGGTATACGAGTGCTTTTTACATTTCCGTAGGCTAACACTCTGGCTATTTGATCTTCATTGTCGCCTTGGTCTTCCTTGGCTTCTTTTATCACTCACTTTCGCTCTGTAGATTTTCTTCGTTAGTCTTTCATTACTCATTCTTTCTATGTGCCCGAACCATCTTAGCATTCCTTTCTTCGTTTTTACAATAACACTGTCGTGTAATCCTGTCATGCTGCTTATCTCTTCATTGCTTATTTTGTTCGAAAGCGTGACACAGCACATATTTTAAAATAGAACTGAAATTAAGTTTAATATGATACATACCAACGCATTACGCACATACATATCTTCACCCTGTATCCCTATGGAAGTAGTCAGAGAGCACGGAGCGCCAAGCTTTATAATCCTTACTTCGTTCGCATTCTCAAATTAATATGATAACAAAAAACGTAAGAGGCGGTCAACTCAAACTGTATCTAATTTTATTACATGCCTATTGTCTAGTAGCAAGAAAGTCGATTAAATTTAACACTTCGTTTAAGACCAGGCTGTCACTTTTCGACAGTATCAATCAATAAAGATGGCTTGTTTTTAATGGTGCATTAACTTCAATTAACTTTCTTGCAAACGGGCGTACATGTACAAACATAACACTATAATTTGCGGATCCTATTCGCCGTTTTCATGGCGCCGACATTCCTTCAAGGTCAATTCTAACAACCGGACGAGGAAGAGATGGCAAATGGTCCGCAACTAGGAGATTGCGAAATACTAGTTAATACTCGATCACTACGGGGATTGGAATCGGTATAGTTGTCTATTAAATGGATAAGTACATTAGGTACTTCCTCCGTGAATTACAATTCAGTTAACTTTATATATGTTCACCTCGATCGTGTGGAATTTCGATAAACTAGCCTGTGTTCTTCTCCAGGGTTCAAACTATATCCAACCAAACGTCAAAATTGGTTCATCGGTTTAGGTGTGCCAGCTTAACATACAGACACAAAAACAGTTTCACTTTGCAATATTATATTATATACTAGCTGAACCGACAGACGGTATCCTTAAATGAATATAATCGACGACCTCGATGTGGCATGGTTCAGGCGTTGTGTCTAAGCGCGGAAGGTTCCGGGTTCGATGTCCGGCCGGTTTAATTTAAAATATGAACTTTTCTAGATTGTCTCGTGTCTGAGTGTACTAGGAGAGAGTCGTGGTCGCGTTCTCATAGCACAGGGAATGCCCTAACTTAGAGCAAATTATCAGTGCGTATCTTATTTATTAAATGTTATTTATTTCTTTATTAAATTTTATTATAATAGAAGCGCTCGTTGATTGTATATAAAAAAAAATTAGTAGACCACATTACAGAATCCGAAATAGAACACTCGGCCTGGCAGACCTACGCTCTAGCCACTGTGCTATTGCGAAGATAAACTCTATTGTCAACTTACCGATAATATTTCGCAGACAAGTTTTAATTTGTGAAAACACGGAAAAAGCGAATTTTCCTAGAATTGACATCATGATAGATCGATTTTTTGCCTCCGTATTAAACTTATATTGTAAATTTCATAGATGTCGTTAGAGCTGTTTTCAAGAACGCAATTACAAATATACTTATATTGCTCGTATAACGGTAAATAAATAATAATATAATATGTATACATATAATTTATATACATGATATTGATTTAAGTCTGTAAATCAATATCATGTTTATAAATCAATATATGTATTTCGTCATTTGCAATTACGGGGTATGATTATGAACGATAGTAACCTGACGCATGATGAGAACGGTGGGTTTTGGGATGTCTTGCCGGAAAAGTACGTCATCACCTCACTCAAAAACGTTTGGGAAATTTAACATTACATACATACATACATACACATCTTCACGCCGTATCCCTAACGGGGTTATCAGAGAGGACGGAGTGCCAAGCGTCGCGGTCCTTACATTCTTCTTTCGCTTCCTCAAATCTCATCATTCTTCTCACACATTATCACCTAGGTATGCGAGTGCTTTTGACATTTCTATCGGCTAACACTCTAGCTATTTGATCTTCATAAGTCAGCCTTGGTCTTCCTTGGCTTCTTTTACCACTCACTTTTGCTCTATAGATTTTCTTCGTCAGTCTTTCATCACCCATTCTTTCCATGTGCCCGAAACATCATGGCATTCCTTTCTTCATTTTTACAATAACACTGTCGTGCGACCCTGTCATACTGCGTATCTCTTCATTGCTTATTTTGTCCGCAAGGGTGAATTTAATATTAAACTCATGAATCGCCAAAAACGTAGCAAATACTTCATGGAAATGACGTCATTTTGGGAGAGAGAGGTGTTATTTGATCTGCCAAATCAATTATGTAATATTTGCACGGACCCATTTATAGTCTATATATGGGTCCATCCAAACTGTTTTTGTGTTTTTCTAAGTATGTGTCGCGACCAACCGAAGGTTTGGAAGTATGTACCAAGGGAATTGCAAGGGAATAACAAATTTAAAAAACCATTTTAAGTTACTTCTTTCTCTTTTATTCTTGTTGTCTTCAAATTCTAATTTATAATTAAACTTACGTAAATATTTGTGTGTGTATAATATTGTCAATATTTTAGTTCAAAGACTGCATAAAATTATTTGTTTCTTGGATTGGGGCGATCTAACTAAATTTATATGGAAGTCTTTGAAACGGATCCACGGATACTTATTCATTTGAACCTAAACGACCCAAGACGAAGCTATAAGCTGCTAACTTAAGCGGAGCTAATTAGAAATCGAAATCTGACTGGCCCGTTGGAGCAGTGATTGGTTTTACTATTTTCCAAGCTGAGGGCTTTGGGTTCAATTTCAATCCTTGCGAGCTCACATTAATAAACGAATATTTCTAAATTATCATGAAGTCGAGGTATTACTGAAAGCTCCCTTAATTCATTGTGTGATATCCAGAGTTCAAAGTCAGTGTTCAGTTCGAGGTTACACAACAATCGTGGACCTCCATATTTAGATAATACAACAAAGGTAGACGAAACAAAAAACATAAGTCATAAATAATAGTTTACTCCAAACTAAGGTCACACAATTGTCTACCCTCAAAATAAGTACTAAGTTTGTCCGTTCGATACTGAAATGCTATGAAATATTAATAATAGTCTACTTTAGTCCAGAAATCCAGAATTGGATCGAATGTAGGTGAGATTTTTTTTAATTTTGCTTCCTCTGATTTAAATGTCGGAGATCTTTTATAACATCTATCTACATTCAGTCAAGAAAGTATCGGGAATGGATGATTTGTTTATGGTTCCAAATTAAATTTTTTGTTTTTTTTTGTTGTTGTTAGATTGGCCATTGTTAGAATGATAGAAGCCAAGGAAGACCAAGGCTGACTTATGAAGATCAAATAGCCAGAGTGTTAGCAGACGGAAATGTCAAAAGCACTCGCATATCTAGGCGAAAATGTGTGAAGAGAATGATGAGATTTGAGGAAGTGAAAGAGGTGTGTAAGGACCGCGACTCCTGGCGCTCCATCCTCTCTCACTACCCCGTTGGGGATACAGCGTGAAGATATGTTATGCTATGTTAGATTGGCACAACTGTTTTCCATTTTGGCGCGGAGTTTGAGATGCATCTGTTATTTAGATTAAATACAGTGCTGTTTTTTATTATATCATTCTAGTGTATATTGCGAATTTCATAACGGACAAAAAATCGAACAAAGAGTTTGTCTTAAATTTTGCATCGCCAATGGAATTTCGTGTTCGGAGTCACTGAAAATGTTACAGAAGGTTTACGGTGAATCGACTTTATCAAAAACACGTGCTTATGAGTGGTACAAAGCGTTCAAAAGCGGTCGAGATGTGATGAAAGATTTGCCTCGCTCTGGTAGGCCATCAACGTCTGCAACTGAAGTTAACATCGCAAAAGTGAAGGAAATAGTGACTGAAAATGCTCATTCAAGTTTGAGAGAGATAGCCGCCGAACTTTCTGTGTCTCACGAGTCGATCCGTACAATTTTAAATAATCATTTGGGTATGAAACATGTTGCCGCTCGGCTAGTCCCAAAAGACCTGAAATTTCTTCAAAAACACAATCGCATAAGAGTCGCCGAAGGCATGCTAGAACGAGTCAATTCCGATCCAACATTCATGAAACGCTTTGTTACTGGTAACGAGACGTGGGTTTACAAGTTTGACATGCACACTAGTCAGTAAGCTTCGGAGTGGCGCCTTCTAACTTAACCGAAACCGATAAAACCCCGCCAAAGTCGATCAAAAGTCAAAGTCATGTTGACTGTTTTCTTTAACTATTGCGGTGTTGTGCACTCGGAATTCTTGCCGGAAGGTCAAACGGTAAATAAAGAATATTATTTGGCCGTTTTGCGGCGTTTAAGAGAGCAAATTCGACGATAAAGGCCAGATTTGTGGAAAGAAAATTCGTGGATTTTGCACCACGATAATGCGCCTTCGCACAAGGCGATCATTGTAAACGAATTTTTGACCAAAAACTTTTTTTTTTATGATAACTAGGTCCACGTTTGACTCCTACTGCACCTGATTTTAAGTAGCAGTGGAGCCTAAGATGTAGCACGTGGATCTAGTAAGTGCCTATTCACTCTGGCCTTAAAAACTTTTAGGTTATACTCGTCAGGAAACACAGACGCCGGCAGGGCGTTCCACTCCTTAGCCGTGCGTATTAAAAATGTTGAGGCAAAACGCTTAGTGCGAGTGGGTGGTACATCTACAATATAGGGATGGAAACCCCGCCTATGTCTGCTTTTCCGGTGATAAAAAGGGGACGGCGGAATCAAGTCATTCAATTCCGATGCACACGCTCCGAAATGTATCCTGCAGAAGACTGAGAGGCAAGCGACTTTTCTTAGGTGTTGCAAGCTTTGCAATTTACTGTTGACCAATTCTTCGTTACCTATCAATCTTTTAGCTCGTTTCTCCACCGAATCAAGGGCGGCAAGTTGGTACTTTGCTGCACCATCCCAAAGATGACAGCAATACTCCATACACGATCGAACTTGTGCTTGATAAAGTTTTAAGAGCTGTTCAGGTGTGAAGTAATGCTTGACTTTAAACAGGATGCTCAGCTTTTTTGCTGCTGTACTAGCCTTAGACTCAATGGAGCAACCAAAATTGAGGTCAGATGTTAGATCCAAAACTCAACCTCAACTCAACTCAACAAATACCATCGAGCAACCAACTTATTTACCAGATATGGCTCCAGCCGACTTCTTTCTTTTTCCTAAATTCAAATTACCCCTTCGTGTCACCCATTTTCATTCGGTAGAAGACGTAAAGGAGAATTCGCGGCGAGAACTGAACTCAATTCCGGAAAAAGCGTTTAAAAAACGTTTTGATGATTGGATTATTGGTTGGCGTAAGTGTATCGTTTCTGAAGGAGCATACTCTGAAGGTGATAAAATAAATTTGGATGAATAACTAACATTTCGTGTATTATTGATCTTTTCCCGGTACTTTCTTGACAGAGTAGTATATCAATACTAATATCACAAAGAGGTATACTTTGTTTGTTTGTATTTAATCGAGAAACTCAAATACAACTCAACCGGTTTCAAAAATTTTTCACCTATACGAAGCTATATCAGCGAGTAACATGGGCTGTATTTTATCTTCAAAAAAATGTCTACCCGTGCGAAGCCGGAACGGATCGCTAGTATATCATATACTGTATCAACTTTTACGTCTTTCTACTTACTCCTACATACTTCAAATATCTGTTCTATTCGTTTCTTACCTCTTATTAACTGTATTACAGTTACCTCATTTTATTACTTTTACATTGGAGGTGGGCTTAGTAATACTTTCGGTGTGTGTATGGCTTCAAGGTGTCCGATTTTTACGATCCTGTACGGCCAAAAATTTACAAGTCCTGCCTGCTGGGTATTGAAGTAGAGAAAGCACAACTAATATACAAATAAGGGGCAGTGACCCAGTGTTGAGCGAAATGTAATTGTAAAAACAATTACAATTAAAAATTTACGATACGTTTACCTAATACTACAGTGCCCTTGCAGTATCTAACTACGATTATGTGTTTTTTCTTTCAAGATATGCATGAAAACGTACAAGAAATATTATAAAATCTCGAACTATATTTAAATAGTAACTGTATTAGAGCTGTATTCTATGTAGTATGAAATAGATATATCAGATTATGTCATAATTTTATTAGATACATCAATTTTATAATTAGGTCAAAGCGAGTGGCCGTATTGTCTAAGATTAACCGAAAACGAGTAGTTTTAGCCGTTAATTTAAAGAAACTGCCGAGTTAATAGGCAATTGCTCCCTAATCTCTGAGAGTAGGTAGGAAGGGATTGATTAAATCATGAAACAACTTGATATAACTTGTTGTAATGAAGAAGGACGAGGTGGATCGAGAACATACGGGGGATCCCAAAACTATGGAATTAATCCAATGCAAGCAGAAGGGAAGTCGTTCCTAAGCACATGAACTATGGATGTAACGACTACAAAGTGGATGCATCGTTTTGCATCCGTAATTAGGGTTGCCACTTACTTTGTTGAGAAAATAAAGTGTACGTTTAATTTTTTAAGATAAAAAAGTGAAGTACAACTTGTGAAAATAAAGTATTATTTTATTCGATTTGCTACTTTTTAAAAGTATGCATTTTTAATTGCTTTCTAACATCTAACCAATACTTGTTGTTTTCGGACACCTTAACAGCATCTTGAAATTCGTCGAAGTTATATAATATGATATCTTATTTAATACGTATACATAATTAATTTTTGATTAAGTTTAAGGACGCTGTTTCTTTCGTTCCGTCACTCAGATAAAACTACGTAAATGCTGAAGTGGTGTGAATGAGTAGCGGAAATAATCCGATTTTGTTTAAATTAACAAAACTGTTACATACTTGGGGTGGCTTGCACGAAGTATTTAAACTCTATTTAAAGAACTGACATCTCGCTTGCACTAACTGTTTAATAGTTGGGACAAGCGAGATGTCAAATCCTTAAATAGAGTTTAAATGGTGCAAGCCACTCTAAGTATTTCAAAAATGTTTTGACATTGACGTTTTAGGTCACGTTTAGAAATAAAATCTGTGCACATTATTCTTATTTATTGACACGATCCGGGAGCTTTTCGCGGGACTTAACGGAGAATAATTGGGCGTTTATTTTAATTATTTGAAAACTGTTTCTATTCGATATTGTGATGTAAAATTGAGGCGTCCCAAGTATCTGCGCTGTTGCTGCGTGCAATATGTGAAATTATTAAAGTCAGTGCATATTTGGTAGTGTGAATTTGAGATTTTTAGTAGTTTGTTCTGCCTACTAAGTGAAAGTTAAAGTGAAGTCAATTTATTCAAGTAAACCCAATTGCAAGGAATTTTTTAACGTCGAATCTACATCAGTTCGGTTCGAAGAATACTATAAAGACTGCCTCGATATATTTGTCGCCGGAAACTTCAAGGAACATTAAAATGTATTACGTCGACATGTTAATGAATGAATATGAAGAATATATGTATTTATTACTAAAGACATCGGCTGTACTAACTTAGATCCCTTTGCTTTTCATCTCAAGTGAAAACTGTACAAAAAAAATTACGTGCGGTTACTCGCAAAAATCGCTAACACTTTTGTCTAAAGATTCACATTGTGAATAATTTTAATACTTACATTTATTTTGTAATTTTATTAGAAATATAAAAAAAATGTTATGTATTAAAAATAGTTAAAACGGATGCCATTAATGATTCGAATCTAAATAAATTCTGCGTTCTAGTTAATTATCTTGCATGTATATTTTATCAAACACGATGCTGCGACCTTTATCTAATGTTTAATGAAGTGAGTAGTGAATCGTATGACGCATAACGCAAGATAGATAATTAGTAATAAACTCGCGTCTTGACACGAGTTTGATTTCATTCATTGTATAATTAAGTAATAATAAATAAATTAAAGTAATAACGCACAGAAATAATTGAACGAATGAAACTGAAGCCATTCGCTTGGAGCTATAAATGGCTTCATTTGCTGATCAAGCAAGTGCTTATCTTCCTAAACTAAAATTAAAAAAATGACGGTCTATGCATTGAAATTATGTCATAACATTGGAAAATCATAAAAACCCTTTTATTATTGCATTCTAAATGCAATTAAGTACATATTACATTTCAATGGATACTAGAGGTCGTCCGGTGGTCGAATTTCGACAGTAAATATAAATTAAACTTATAATATATAAACTCTTTGATGATAATCTCTACTCTGTGCGACTGTTTGATCAGAGGACCTAGAAATATAATAGGCGGAGTCGTAATAAGTTGCCACTTACCACCGTGTGTCAAACGAATTTATTTCTCTTTGTATCTCATTCATACCTTCCCTAGTCACGCACATTAGTAAAAATCTAAAAAGTAGGTCGACAAAATAATAACTCTTTAAGGACACGCTTTTAGAGCAAATGCTCCGTCAATTGCGATATTCGGTCCGAGGTTTGATGCAAGGAAGTTATATACACATGATCAGAAACTATTATGAAGACTTTTTGGCGGGAACGGGAGAAGTGAGGTTATTATTTTATTTAGATTTTCTATTTTTCACATTTTTGGAAGTTTTAAAGTACAAAAGTAATAGTGTGTGTGTTGTGTTTTAAAGTTCTGTATAAGGGAAAAGAATGGAGGAAGTCTAAATAAACATGTGTAGCTGAAGTTCTCACGCTCTTCCAAGAAGTCCTTTATAACTTCAGTAAATTCCACTATCACTTTACTGTAGGAGTTTCACGATAAGAAGGAGCGAGTTTGCTTCGAACGTGCTTCATGCCGAATTTACTTATTAATTCGTGACATTGGCAAATGCGCTAACTGTGCGCCATGCCATGAAAAAAGAAAAAAAAACTATTATGAGTTTGACATTGACAATCTTTTTAACATTGGCAGTATGAACATAAACAATGAGTGCTTTATTTAATTTAATTTAGTGTAACTATTCGTAATACACATTATAAAAATTTTAGCTTTCTGCGCTCTTTTTCCATAAAATCTTTAACTATGCCAAATCTCATCTTCTCCGCGCGCGCAATATTTTGAAAAGGGATCCCAAGTTTTTGCTTTCCGTATTAATATAATGATAATGCTTACACATGTATCTATAACTTCACCGACGAAAAAAAAGGGAGATGTTTAAGTTGAAGCGTTTTTTTATGTATGCCCATGCATAATTTTTTACAGAATATTGCTATTACGATTATTCTTTTTTATTTGAAATGGTATAGGTATGTCCAGAGAGGTCCCATACAAATTTAGTTAAGAACTGACGATGGAGCACTGCTCTAATACCATACAGAACCTATATAATTAAAGACAGTTATTGAAATCAGTGCACAATCAATAAACCACTACAGAAAATCTATTAATATAGTAGGCTTGGTACCGACTTCAATAACTTTCAAAGGGGTTTGAAAGCTTTTGTTCGGAGCTTGGCATACTCGAAGGCCGCCATTTTTTTTTGGAAAATACGGCGCGGGATAAATCTATATAAATCTATTGGTGACATTTAAACGAACAAAAAATTACTAAAGTTGCTATATCCTGAAACAAGTATAGAGTTATTTGCAAGAAAAGATTGATGAACGAAAACTTCAAATCATTAAAATATTACTAATTAAGGGTGGCTTGCACCCACTAAGTATTTAATCTCGATTTAGTTCTTTAAATCGAGTTTAAATAGTTTGTACGAACCGCCCTTAACGGTTTTACGCATTATATTGTATTGAAATAGCAATTGGTAGATCGATTAAACTTTTTACTGTAAATGTTATTATATTCTAAATGGCATTAGCGGCCATATAATTTCACATTGAAGAGATAATCAACAGTAAATGAATCTCAATAATATGGATATATATTCATTGTTATGATCTGAACCTCCTAAGGAGTTCAAATGTAATATTTGCATGCTTTTAGTAAGCAGAGTGTGTAAAGTGTCTATTTAATTCCATTTACATCTGATTTTACTCACATTCTTGCAAATAAATAAATATTATTATTAAACATAACATAACATATCTTCATGCCGTATCCCCAACGAGGTAGTCAGAGAGAACGGAGCGCCAAGCGTCACGATCCTTACATACCTCTTTCGCTTCCTCAAATCTCATCATTCTCCTCACACATTTTCGCCTAGGTATGCAACTGCTTTTGACATTTCCGTCAGCTAACACTCTAGCTATTTGATCTTCATAAGTCAGCCTTGGTCTTCCTTGGCCTCTTTTACCACTCACTTTCGCTCTATAGATTTTCTTCGTCAGTCTTTCATCACTCATTCTTTCCATGTGCCCGAACAATCTTAGCATTCCTTTCTTCATTTTTTCAATAACCCTGTCGTGCAAGCCAGTCTTGTACTAGAGTTTCAATACTAAAGAATAATTCTCAGAAATTTATTAATTCATTATACTGTTGTTTCGGTTTTCGAAGAAATCCTAGTGAACGGCGATATAAAATATAGGCATAGCTAATACGATTATTATATTAATATAAGCCTTATTATAAAAGCAGTTCATTGTAAACTTGATTCGTAGACCGCCCACACTCTCATTACCATTCATGAAGTTATCCAACTTAGTTAAGTATAAGGAAAATACGGTCAAAAATTAGCTTCGAATTAACTTAATACCGTGAAGATTCTAGAATATATAAGCGTAACTTAACTTCTGAATGAAGGCAGATTACATTTTTAGATTGAATACGAGACATGACATAATAACCTTCACGCCATATTTTTACCAATATGTGGAAGAAATATGTATCGTATATAAATTTTTAAACTTTCGCGTTGCATTATAAAATATTTAAAAAACACTTTTACTCGGTTTACTTGAAACCACGGCCGATGCAACTCGGCGGAAACGTCAAGCAAAAATAAAAGGTAATCGCGTTAATTTCCTGTGTTTTTTAGATATTTTAATATGTATCATGTCACCATAGACCTACAAGACAAGGAATTGCAAACGGAAACTTTCTCACACATCAGACGTCACAAGTTAATTATCATACTTGAAATAAAGCCATAAATATTGCACGATATAACTTCAATAAGCTATACGTGTTTTTAATGAAGTGTTCAAATATTTATGTCACAAATGAACCTGTTTCCATAGTTGTATGTGAACATGTAAACGACTAAATGAATTGTAACCAATGGACTATGTACAAGGTTACTTCAAAAGGATGTGTAAATGGTAAAGGATACTAAAGTACCCATGACAACGGAAAATTCGCATTCTACAACTTCGCCAAAAGTCGATAGTTCTAATGTAAAACCTCACTTTAAAAAAAAAAGGTGAGGCAACCCTAATATCAGTGTTTTTACGTCACTAGTAAATATTTGGAATATAGAGCATAACGATAGGATTGTACATTCTTTTCTCTTATATTATTTTGTATGGGGAACAAAATAAATGTATCTCGTCATTATTATATCTGCAATATAGCAGGCAATATTGACACGTTGAAACCCTGGCAGGTTTATACCCCCTTTCACGATAACCTTGTATACTCTTTAGGTGACAAATTTTTAGTTCTACATTGTCAGTCTTGCAGGTCTATGGGCGTCACTCTCGCAGACATATAAATGTATTTTTATAACAAACAATATAACAGGGTTATCGTACAAATTTTAAAGTGAAAATACTAAGAATATGTTGTTATAAAATGAAGATAGAAATGCTTACATGGTTTGGACACGTAGAAAGACAGTGATGAACAAGTAACAACGAAAATGTACCAAACCAATGAGTGATCATCACATCGCAAGATTACATGCGCTACATATATAAAAAACATTGCCCTCCTTCTTGAGCAGTAAATATAAAAAAAATTGAAAAAAACAGCTGAATTGGGAGCCTCCTCGTTTTCTGAAATCGGTTAATAGTGCACACAATTTTATCAAATATGTTTCTCTCGATAAAAAAACATTGTATTAGGTACACGGTTAAGGTACAGATTGTAGTAGGTACATTAAAAATGTTACATCTTAATTTATTATTGTCTCATGTTTATCTACATATAACTTCACATCCGATCTCTTTGTGTTATATTAGTAATACCTATAATTGGCACTGTATAATTATTCTATCTTTATTATTTCTATATTTGTTATATTCTGGTATGTTGTTGGTGTGCCAAACAAAGAAAATAAAAAAAATAAAATGACGTGTGGTCTCTTTTTTTCAGATAACGCAGGAGATACCCTCAAAAACTCAAAAGGTACCCTGCCCTCCAATAAGACGAATGAAAATGGCTAATTTTATTTTTTACATTTTATTAACAATTTAACTGAAAATCTTACACAAATCACTTACTAATTGACAGTTCTCTGACCTAGAAAATTTTTATTAGAATTATAATGAGTTCTGTTTTACAGTGAGCCTCAAAAGCCTAGATCAAAATAAATTAATTAAACTAAAAAATAGACCTTATTCGTGTCGATCCACGCACAGCGAAGGGTTCTGTATATTCATTTAATCTGCAGCAAAAATAAGTTTGTATTTTATAGCATTTCTCAATAACATTGCGAAAAACAAAGTTATTGCTCAATGAGTGAGTGTGTAACCGAAAACGCCCTATACCTCACTTTTTAGTTCTACTGTCTTATTTTTTTTTTATTTCCCACCTATAGTTGAATGTTAGAGGGGGGACACACTGTAATTTCCTGAGGATGCTTCATTGAGCGGCGAAACACGATGGGATTAACTATTGATATTTCAAGCGGAAAATAATTAAAAATTATAAGACTTCATCCTATTATTTATTGAGCTATTATATACATACTAGAGGTCGCCCGGTGGTAGAAATTCGACCGTAAATATATGTGTATACATCAATTATTTTAAATTAACGTAAGGAGCGCGAAGTACGACGAATAAAGACTTTATATTTAGAAGTCTTTAGGCTTCGACTCTACATCGAAGGGAAAAAACTGTTTCAAAGATTTTTTCCATACCTTCGATGTAGTCGTCAATAGCTACTAAAAGCTCGTCCATAGCTACTAAACAAAAAAAAGAAATTCAGTTGACAAACAGAGGAGAAAAGGCACTGAACTGATTTTTCTTTACCTATTTATGGACAAATATCCGGTGTGACTGTAAGAAGAAGGTGAAACACTATATTTAAACAGTAAACACACAACAGTAAACAGTAAATAAAACTGTAAATACCTAACTTGAAACAAGTATTTAGTAACAAGTAATCTTTCAAGTTACCCCTCATTTTGGGTAAACGAATTGGTATTGCAATGCTCCAACATTAGTTTTAGAGATACTAGTCGTCTTGCACACAGTTTAGGGTTTTAATATGATTTGACCCTACAAAGGACTCCAGAAATTAAATTACCTTTCCATTTTAAATACAGAGCCCTTTATACGCGAGTGGAAAGAACACTTGATTAAATATTTTCTCAATGTACAATATAGTAATATTCAATAAGACAGAATAAGCTATTGTCATGTATATACTGATAGCAAATGTCCATTTCAAACAAAATGTGTTTAACTAAAATATATTGTGGAAGTACATGTCATCGTGTATTTTGTTTAAATATATATTGAATCAATTGACGTGGTAATACATTCACTATTTTAAATTTTGAATCTATGTGGACTTTATGTTACTGTATTATAAGTTCCGTATACGTTGTAAATGGCGGCTAGATTATAAACAGTGACCGGATTCATGAGTGTCATTACTATCAAAAGTATGGATATGACTCAAAAATCCCGGGATGACCCGGGATTCGGTGCCTTACGGACGGAGTACGGAGTAAGGATGTACTAATACAAAAACATGCGTTTTATTGAATAAATGATACAATATTTGGATTCCGAACGAGGATGATTCTAAGTTAAAGTCAAAGTCAAATCAATTTATTCAAGCAAACCCAATTGTAAGGTATTTTGAACGTCAAATCTACTTTAGCTCGGTTCGAAAAGAAAACCTGAACACTGAGAAGAACCGACAAGAAACCCAGTCAGGTTCAGTCTAACGCATATGTACGAAATCTTTCACTATAAAATTTATTACACTTATAAAAATTAACGACAGCAAATTGGTTAGTAAATAAGTAAATTAAACAATCATTATGATTTTTGAAATCCATATTTTTCTCAAAAATAAAAAAAATTTAACAGCCTTTACTAAACAATCAATCATCAATCAATTACTAAATAATACATGCCGGGAATTTTGGGTCATATCCATACTTTTGATAGTAATGACACTCATGAATCCGGTCACTGGTTATGAAGTAGGTACTTGGCAAAAAGAAATTGAGGAATTGTGAATTAAAATTTGGGTAGTAGGACCCTTGTATTGGGTCCGTACGGTTCGCCACCGCCACTTTATTTACTAATATTTTCGCCAAACGGCAGTGTTTGCACTTCTGTGTTCCGGTGTGGAGGGCCGGTGAAATTTCTAACACAAGAGGCACAACATCTGTGTGTTCAAGTCACTAACGCATTTAATAGATAGATAGATAATATTGGTTTCCCTGCACACAAATATATACACAATTACACAAATACAAATACAATTTAAATAATCCAACGAAATACAATATTTTTTTTGCATTATACAACAATAGATCAGCACTGCAACAGCGAAATGACTCCCAACTCAGCACAATGTCATGTGACACGCTCATTTGCAATCTGAATGCTTACTGAGCCTTAAAAACAACCCGAAACTATACGATAAGGCGACGCATTGATAAACAATACTTTAATTTAAATAGACCTGCGCGCGCTATCTTACGAAAAATACGAAAAAAATAGTTATTTTCGTTTATTTTATAAACCATAATTAATTTTAAAAAATCCAACTGATATTTTGAGGAATATGTTTAAAGTAAACTATACAGAAAATTTAGAAATTTAGAAATATTATTATTATTATTATTATAAATCGGTCCCGTCACTCCGAACAATGTAAATCTCTGCTTTAAAAGAGGTTTCTTTGATTTTTTTTGTGTTACAAAAGTTAACTAACCGTGTATCACAACTATCAAAATAAAGTCAACGAAATGAAGAATCAGATAACCAAATATCATTGTCATACGCTTTGTAGTCACTTATAAAAATTGAGATCCTTGGCGTCAAAATTTCCAATGCGTCGCGCTTGACTCAATCCTGCTGTAATCTTATATTGCGCTATTACATTAATATTCAACGTACACTGAAAAAAATACTTTGCAGTCGAAACTTTGGGTCCCTGGGTCCCCGAAGCCCATCGACTGGTTTCTGATATTTGTAAGAGACTGGTCGAGGCTTGGGGAGACCGGCGGGCTGGCAGCTTCTTCCGCCAACGAATCAGTTTGGCTATTCAAAGAGGCAATGCTGCCAGTCTGCTAGGTACCTTGAGCTATGACAGCTTTCTAAGCGGCAACTTTGAGGAAGTTTATTATTTAAGATAATGTGTAGTTTTAAGTTTGTAAATATTAACATATGTATGTACTTTAGTGTTTAGTTGAATTCAGAGAGTTGATCTGTCGTTTCATAAAACCAACCAAAGTTCACTGAAGTATTAATTATTTTTAGAATATCAAGACTGTTCAAGTAATAATATAAAAACGTTTGAAGTTACAAGCACTAACATATAAAAATTCACAACAATTTGTGTTAAATTTACTAAAGAGTTTAGTTCAACAGTATGTTGACGGTGTGCATAGGCCCCACCTTAGGTTATATTACTTAAAAAATTTGTTCATTACATAAGACGATTTTATAAATATTTCAACATTTTAAGTTTAGTAAATTCATTAATTTCCATGTGTTAATCCGCGAGTTCAGTAAAACTTTTGTAAAACCGACTAAAGTACTATTTCAGTGCACTGCTGAGACATTGTAAGTAGGCATTTGTGAATGTCCGATACATTTTTAGAATACATAATATTTTAACATGTCATATAGCCTTGCATAGCCTTGCATATAGCATATAGCCTTAATCAAAAGGTAGGTTAGGTAAAAAGTAATGTCACTGTAATTATGCAAAAAATATGCTAGGTGACTGCTCTTAAATGTAGTATATATTATACACAGTATTAAAATAATTAAACATTTTGAATACGACTGAGAAAAAAGCAACTTATAGCGGCGGTATTACCGGGACGACGACGACTTACGACTGAGGGACCCTTAAGAATCGAGCCTACTCTTTCCTTAAAGGCCGGCAACGCACCCGTGATCCCCCGGACGTTACGAGTGTCTACGGGCGGCGGTGATCACTTTCCATCAGGGGACACACTTGCTCGTTTGCCCCCTCTGATATAAAAAAAAAGTAATTGACATTTATTGACAGAAACCGAGTTATTTTGGACTTTTTGGCAGGAACGGGAGAAGTAAGGTTGTCATTTTATTTAGATTTTCTATTTTTTACAATTTTGGGAGCTTTAAAGTACAACAGTGATAGTATAGTGTTTTAAAGTTCTGTGCAAGTGAAAAGAATGAAGTGGTCTAAATAAATATGTGTAGCTAAATTTTCGCGTTTTCCAAGAAGTCCTGTAAAACTTCAGTAAAGTCTACTGTCACTTTACTGGAGAAGTTTTAACGTTTCATATAACGATTCTACTTATACTATTACAATACGTGACATTGGCAAATGCGCTAATCGCCATGCCATGAAGAAAGAAAAAGAACAAAAGAACCGAGTTATTGGGTTTTAAACTTTCAGTAATGAGAACAGTGCGGGGATGAGCTAGAGGGAGATAGCGTTACATATCTGTGACGTCACAAAGTTCGCAATGACATTATACAGCGCTAGGAGTGACAGAGACGAATCTTATCCCCACTGTATTCTCACTACTCAAATTTGAAAACGAATAACTCTTATGTTTTTCGTTGTATTTCGAATATTTTTTCATATGATACTTTTCTTTTGTATATGATTACTGAACCTATCTTTTAACTAAGTCGTGAAGAAATGGTCATCAAGTTCATTCACTTAGACGAAATTGCAGAAAACGGTTAATCTATATATACATAGAAAAAACAAAGTCGCTTCCCGCCGTCTGTCCCTCTGTATGTGCGCTTAGATCTTTTAAACTACGCAACGGATTTTAATGCGGTTTTCATCAATAGATAGAGTGATTCAAGAGGAAGGTTTATACGTATAATTTAATATTATTTTGTATTGTTGAAATATGGCGATAATAGTTCAAGATGTCTGAAAAAATTGAGCCAACTGAAAGCTTTCATCGAAAATGCTGTCTTATTACAAAACAATGTATGATGGAATTGTTCCTCTTTATTAGGACTACAAAAAAGTCAGCGATGGCATATGTCTATATTATACGGATAGCTTTCTATATCATTTTAATTTAAAATAATAAATATTTTTATTTATTCAAATAATACTACAAATTGAAATAATAAAATTGTGCTTTTTTCCCCGGAAGGGAAAATTTTAGTTTTTAAGATCCATTCGTATCAAGAGACACGTAGCGTGTGCAGCATGGTACTGTGTCAGACAAGGCATGGGCATATGCTTTCACAAACGGCTCGACCGATTTTGATGAATGGAAATAGATGGAACCATGGAGAAGGAGTCATGCTACTTTTTTAATTCCACGCGACGTCGCGGGTAACAGCTTGTGCAAGTATAAATTAAAGAATGTTCCAAAAACTCGACGTAAAACAGGAAATGGAGCAAGGTCCCTTTATAAGTCTTTATAATATAATATAATAGGTTATTTATTGATGTAATAAAGCAATTTTCACAATTTTTTATGAAACGCTTAAACTTAGGTACTGATATTTTTTTGGACCCGTATGAACTGCTGTATTTTGCGTTCAATTTGACAGTGACTTTTAGAACTCCGTATATAATGTCTAATATTTTTATTAATCATGGCTTAAATCAGGCAAGTCAGAAGTCAGAACATCATTATACTATAAGTACATCTGTACTCATATGTATAAAAGATTTTATGTAATTTCATTGACGTAGAACGTGACCTCGACATACTTTATATTATAAATTTAAAATACTTTATAAAAACTTACTCCGGTCTGTGGGTATGTCTGTATGATAAATATTAGCATTCACTGAGCAAGTGGTTCACAATGTTTTATAAAATGGAACTCTCTGAGAAACAAAATAAAAAATATTACAAAATATAAAAATGAAACTCGACTACGTATTTATCAAAAAAAAGTATTAATTGATTTTTTGGTTTCATTGTGGAAGTCGGAGGCCTATTATACTTTCACTTGCTTATAGCCTCGGTTCCCAGTAACGAATTTGGGAAATAATAATAACTATGTAGTAGTTACAAACTTTTAAATTTTCGCGTTGTATTATAAAATATCTAAAACACGGGAAATTAACGCGATTACCTTTTATCGCTTGACGTTTCGGCCGAGTTGCATCGGCCGTGGCATCGCATCTTTTCCACATCTTCCAATCAGATACGAATCATTGGATAGAATTTCATCGCCCACAAGTCCTTTCCACCGAACGCCACTTTTATCCAAGAGTCGTGCGTGAAGCAATTGAAATCAAGAGACACAAAACTTTCAATCGGGAAAATGGATACAATTTATTAACAGCGTGGAATCCTGCGATCCAAATGACAAAACCTCGTTTTTCACATCCAGTTAAGTGTGTGGACACCGTGAGCGTTGTGTATAGGAATCCTAATAATTATTTACAAATATCGGGGGTAGATGAAATAAAATCTGCCTCGGACACGGAGTGAAACTTGCTGCGGCAGTTTACTTGAGACCACGGCCGATGCAACTCGGCCAACACGTCAAGCGAAAATAAAAGGTAATCGCGGTAATTTCCCGTGTTTTTAGATATTTTATGTAGTAGTTGCCCCATGCTCGAAATTCGACCGTAAATAAAAAAATTAATTATGTATTCATGTACGCACATTCGACCACAACTAAATTTGTGATCAAAGGTAAGCACGAGAAGTTATACTTCTTTGACGTCTTTAAGCGAAACTACAAAACTGGCCGCATAATATAAAAATAAATCTGGCCGTTTGAAATGAATGAAATAAAAAATAATAAATTATGTGTTATCGGCGCGCGCAACTTCGTCACAAGCTAAAAAATTCACTCGGACTTTTTGGCGGGAACGGAAGAAGTGAGGTTGTCATTTTATTTAGATTTTCTATTTTTTACATTTTCAGAAGTTTTGAAGTACAAAAGTAATAGTATATTGTGTTTAGTCCTGTATCAATGAAAAGAATGGATAGGTCTAAATAAACATATGTAGCTGAAGTCCTCGCGCTCTTCCAAGAAGTCCTTCACAACTTCAGTAAAGCCTACTATCACTTTACTGGAGGAGTTTTACAATAAGAAGAAAAAACGAAAACTTCGAACGTGCTTCACTTCGTCGATTCTACTTATTAATAAGTGACATTGGCAAATGCGCTAATCTGTGCGTCACGCCATGAAGGAAGAAAAGAAAAAATTCCAGTCTATTTTTCCAAAGGCGCTAAAAAATATTATTATTATTATTATTCTTTTGTGGCGATCCTACTGTTTCCGCCAATGATACAGTGAAGGGCGCAAGATAAATTTAAAAAGTTTAGTTACTATTCCAGTACTTAAAAAGACTCCGCAATGAAACTGGTCTAATGAATGTACGCAAGAGAGAATTTGACCGACAATTTTTCACACATGAATTAACTGTTGAATTACCTGAAATAAAAGACAAACACAACGTTTATTACGGTCCTCGGCTCATTACGTGTAAAGTAATGGGCCGAGGAATAGTAGACGGGAGGAGATTGTAAAGGGATGAGGATATTTTAGGGCAGCTAAAGAAAATGTGATGCGGGGTTCCTTCATCTAGACCACATTCAGAGAGAGAACTGTCTCTGTTCCTAATCTTTGCTAAGCGCACATGAGTGCACGCATGGTCCAATCCAAGTCTACAGATTACAGATAAAGCTCTCTTATTAATATCACGGAACTTAAACACCAGGTTTTACTAAATCGATTATTTTGAACCGATGCGTAATGTTTAACCTTTATTTTCTATGATTTCTTCCAGAGCTCATCCCAAGAAGTGAATAATTTAGTTCTAGCTGATTTCATTAGACAATGCGAGTAAGTGTAAAATTGTGAAATACGTCCACTCAGTATGGCATCCTTAGCAAACCTGTCAACTGTTTCATTCCCTTCAATACCGCTATGTCCCGGTATCCACACAATACAGAACTGATTTCTTTTAATGTGACATCTGAACTGGAAATATTTAATTTTGAGAATCAATTGGAGCCTAGATTTATTCCGGAACTGGTTGGATAATATCGCCTGAAGACAGCTATTGGAGTCCGAAAAAATAACAGTTTTACTGAGATTGTGATCCTCTACAAGTATAGCAGTAGATTTCTCAGAAAAAACAGTTATAGGAAGGACATTTACAGTTTAACACAATTTTGTATTTGGGGATCCAAACTGCAGCTCCTAAATGAGAATTATCAGAAGTTTTAGAAGCACCAGTGTACATAATTAGCCAATCTTTCCAAAAAGTATCTATTGCAGATTTGGATTTAATAGAAACCTTAAAGGAAGATTTTTCAATGCCAAAGTCAAGTATAACATTTGGTTGATGATTTGAATGATGGCTTCATGTGGAATGCCGAACAAAGGGTTAATAATACACTGAAAGACAGGACAGGAATAAGCAAGGAGATTCTTTATGGGACCAGTAGCCACCAGATGACACGTATTCAGAGAGGAGGTGCAATTTAGGAATAAGCAGATGGCTAGTGAGCTGAAAAGTTTTAAATACAAATCGGTTAAACAAATACTGTCTCCTTAAAGCAAAGGGGGATTGACTCGTTCCACTTGGAGTCCATTGATTGGAGATGATTTCATAGCTCCTGTGATAATACGCAGACACTTACATTCTATTTTATCTAGTAAATTGAGGGCTATCTTGTGACGAACTTCAGGGAGGTAACTACCATAATCTAAGTGGCTACGGACAACGGCATTGTATAATAATTTCTGGGAGTAAGGATGGGAACCGCAATACACTCCAGAAAGGGAGCGAAGTATATTAATATTTTTTTCACATTTCTAAGCGATGCGATTAATATGATGCAGATAATTTAGTGTCAATAATCATACCTAAAAGTTTTACTCTATCCTGGACAGGTAATTCTTGATTTTCATATAAAATGATCAATTAGGAACATTTATTTCTATGGCGGGAAAAAATTACTACGTTACTTTTAGAAGCCGAAAGGGACAATCCGTGATCTGAAAGCCACGAAATTGTGAAAGAAAGAAATTTTTAAATAATACAGAGGAATTTAGACGCGAGGAAGCATCCGCTACATGGCCAGCAGTTACATACAGAGCTAAGTCAGCTGCATATTGAAACGCCAAAAGAAGTAAAACTTCGATAAACGCTATTTTCCCTTGACCAACAATCCACAGACTCGAAACAGCTCACAGTTTACAAATCACACAAAATTCGCAGCTAGAGACTCATTCAGTCAATCTGTCAGTTATTATTTGTTTGGCGATGGCAATATGAATGGTAGGCAATGTATTTGTTACATATACATATAAATTTTATCTTTTTGCACTCCTTCTCCACATAAACTTTAACTATGAGAAATGTTACGTGCGTGCAATGTTTGAAAAGGGGAAGAAAGTTTTTTGATAATCAAGTAAATGGTCGGTTACCTTTAATACTTCCGCTTTGATTTATTTTTATTAATATAAGACATATACCTCAAAGGTCCATTAACATTTATTCCCCAAGTTCTGTACATTTTTGAAACAGCTTTATCGAGCTCAATACCCATCATGATACCATTTACAGTACAAAATTAAAAAGTAGATAAAGTGGCGGCTTTGATTGAAAAAAAAAGAAAATGAAACTTGTCAGAAATTAAAAATTTATATGTATTAGACATATCGCTTAGAAAATAAAGCGGTTCGGTCTATTTTTACAGCATTGATGTCATTAGAAAGAGACGCTTTTATTCTCTGTTTCGTGATTTTATAGACACAATCTGTTGAGACTACTGGACTGTTAGATACTACTTCAGAATACAGAATCAACTTCGGAATACAGTTGATTATATATTCTGAGGGACTGATCGGAACTTGCTAATGTGCTAGACCTACCAACAGAACTGTTCAATCCGAATTCAACACCTTTTTTTAAATATAATACGCCAATTTTTTGGGGCAAAGGGAACTATGCGGATACAACCAAATAAGTTTAAATAAGTTTAGAGACCAAAAAGTAACAAATTCTGAGTATTTTTTCTGAGTTAAAAAGTAGCTCTCTGGCAAGTTCCCTACCTGCCGATGAAAGACCCATCAAAATTGTCGTTAGGAGATTAGTCCGAACAAACAGACAGCCATATATTTAAAAAACACAAGTTTGGGTTTTGGTAACGTACAAACAACTATGTGACAATAATAAAAATCCATTATTCCGTAATCACAGACATACCTTCCGATTTTATTTATTTGTATAAAAGATATCAAGGAAATTAAAACATTATTATCAATTTTATAAAACCAGTATTGTATCGCTTCATATAATTGATTTCATACTTCATTACGCGATAATTTTGATTAATTGCTGAAAAATCTAAATTATAGATTAGTTCGAATAAACAGACAGCCACATATATAAAACACAAGTTTGGATTTTGGTAACGTACAAATAACTACAAGACGAATCAAAAAGCCATTATTACACAGACATACATTCCGATTTCATTTGTTTATATAAAAGATATCAAGGAAATGAAAACATTATTATCAATTTTATATAACCAGTATTGTGATCGCTTTTCATGATTGATTTAATACATTATTTCGTGATAATTTTGATTAATAACTGAATAATCTAAATTATGTATTTTGCATATCTAAATCTTACACGAGCCTAGATGACGAATGAGTACATTATCGCTAAAATCTATACTATGTATACTATAATATATATATATATATTATACTATAATACTTAATACTTATACTATACAAGATAGCATGACAATTACCATAAGCAAAGTGATACAAACATACATTGAACTGCGTCGCTATACAATGTAAAACTTAATTGCATTTCAAACTAACAAATCACATGGCTCTCTAAAACCATTGTGATTTGTCATTTTCAATTTCTTACTGCATTTTAAGTGAATCCGGGACTAATTCATAGAATATTAGTAATTAATGCTACAGAACAGACATTTTCAAAAAATATGATTCATGTGTAATGGGTTTAAACAGTAAAAAATGATGTTTACTTATTTTTCGAATTTCCTTTTTCTTGAATCGTGTACATGAGAACAGATTTATTTATATATATCTAAATTTTTTTATTATAAATTTGATAATGATGATAATGAAACAACTACTTCCATATAAAATGGATATTATTTTATATTATGCATTGACAATGAAGCAAAAATGTAGTAATTATTATTTCTAATTACCTCCAAATAAATTTAATTCGTTTTCTTTTGCCTTTTTGATATTTTTTCCATTTTGGGTTATTTTTATACATAGAATGAAGTCGGACATTGAATTGTATTTTTATATTATTGCTTTTAATAAATGTAAACGATGATTAAAACTGGGTGGCTGCGTCATCACATGATCGTGTATATTTTAAAAAATGTTTAGATTATTAAAAGATTTTAGAATGCGCAATAGGCATTGCATGACATTGTTGGTTCTCTAACATTACTTTTTATATTCTTTGACCAAGTCCGTGTTGGCTAATTAGCAAAATTTTGGGGTGGCACTTTTTGAACGCATGTAACTCATCTACCTCTTTTGTAAATATAACATCATTGCTTCATGCTAGGATATTCTACCAGCTTTTACAACCTTAGTATTATTTTTATTAAAACATTTATTTTCAGATAACAAAGATCTATAGAATTGGTTAGTAAATAACTTTGCTTTGACAGTAAGGTCTACTTTAAATTAGCTTTAAATATCACGGACAATTTGGACGATAATTTGTTTAGATTTTACAGAAGATTGTGCATCTAGTTTTTCATTTGTGATCGAAGGGCTAGTTTCGGATTCCTTAATAACTTCGGACAAGGCGATATACAATTGTACTCCTTTAAACATTATGTGTTTTTACCATATTCTGTTCTTGGTCAACCTGAGGCTGTTTTTATTTCTGAGTGTATTTAGTATTTTTAGTGGTAAAGTCTATCTGAATTTTTTTTTCTATACATTACTACCTACATACCTGCCTACATTTTTTTCCTATCTTAGCGTCGTATCAGCTTGTTGCGTCAAGCATCACGCGTCTCGCGTCGGTGTGAAACCACTTGGATTTATTTTGTCGCGTGATAGTTTTAATTTTGCGATAACTCTCCTAAGATATTAATTTGAATTAGTTGTGAAGGGCTATTATAATGTGCATGAAATGCTTCAGGTAATTAACTTATTTATTTTGATAAGGATTAATATCGCATCTGTTTAAATAGCTTTCTAATTACCACATTATATGTGACCATTTTTTTAAACATTAAAATTGGTATAGTAAGCTATCCTTAAAAGATAGACATATGTCATCCCGGACTTTTCTGTAGACCTATAAAAGACGAACAGTCTCACCGTACATTGTTTTGTTATATCTCAAAGGGATTAGGCAGCGTTTTCAATGATAACTCCCAGTCGGCTTGATTTTTTCCGACTTCTCCAACAACTATCGTCATATTTCAACTAATTTACACGAAACTTTAATGAATTATACACACAAATCTTCCTCTTGAGTCACTCCGTTTATTGGTAAAAACCGTTTGGAAATCCGTTCGGTAGTTTTTGAGTTTATCGCGTTCAGACGGACAGACAGACGCAGCGGGGTGACTGTTTTATAATATGTAGTGATAGTGATACTATTATTATTGAAGTTACTATCTTCTATCTATAATCTATATCTTTATCTACATCTTCTATAACACAGTGGCATGCACTCCATAGAGACAAATAGACTGTCTCCCCTAGCAATTTGTTAATTAATTAATGTAAGTAAAAGAAATAAATCGCAACCGAAAACATTTTAAAATTTCCCGCGCTCGCCTTATTTTATCATTCGCCCGAGAGACAATTCGCATCAAAGGCTGAATTTACACAAAGCGATTTTTTGACGATGTGTTTCGTATAATTACACGCGTGCACCTGTAGTGGTTTTGAACGTTACTTATCCCAAAACACGCACACAAAGAGACGCAGTCTCTAGCCAATACCAGCATCGGATAAAAAAATCATCAACAGTTTTTTTTTTAATGCTTAGGAAGATTTATTAACAAAAAGTACATACATATGTTCATATTTACAAACTTAAAACTACACATTATCTTAAATAATAAACTTCCTCAAAGTTGCCGCTTAGAAAGCTGTCATAGCTCAAGGTACCCAGCAGACTGGCAGCATTGCCTCTTTGAATAGCCAAACTGATTCGTTGGCGGAAGAAGCTGCCAGCCCGGCGGTCTCCCGAAGCCTCGACCAGTCTCTTTCAAATATCAGAAACCAGTCGATGGGCTTCGGGGCCCCAGGGACCCAAAGTTTCGACTGCAAAGGGCGTAAATATGAAACTCTCAGAGAGAGTCGCATACTTACGCCGCTTCAAATTCTCGGCAGTGCTGGCCGCGGCACCTGCTGACTTGGAAGTCGCCGACACATGGGAAACAGCAAGTGTATCGACACAACTGGCATCCCGCACCAGCGATCTTCCAAGTTTCCAAGGAATGAGCGTCAAACCATCCGGTCTCCTGCCGTCGCTGCGCACAATACCTACAGGCTCTAAGACTGCAGGAACGCCAGCGGCGACAAGAGCCCGCCGAATGACGTCATTCAAGGCAGCATGTCGTGACATGCGACCCGCACTACGTAAACAGGCTAAACCGTGGTGACCTAGTACATCGACGAGATCACCACAGCGGCAACGGTGAAGAAAATAGTTTTAATTTTATTAGTTAATATTGTATGCGCCTTCGTTTCGCTGAAACCTTAGTGGTTAAAATTGGGTGCCAGCCTTTTCCTGATATCTTATTTAGTTAATATCAGATACAACACTTAATGCACCCGATTTCAATGCGTTTATTTTTATTAGCTACGAGATTTAGATTTTGGGATGACTAAAAATTTATACAATTAATTTAACACATTAAGAAAAGTAACATATAACTTAATTAGAAAATAATCTAACTTTTTTGAATGAATAACACGAACCAGCGATCTCTTTTTTATAAGCGCCCTCTAAACCGTTTCTAGTGAATCCTTACTCAAAAATATCTAACAAATTAGTAATAATAATAACAGATGGCACTTGTTGGCATTCAGATTTAAACACGAAATTATTGAGTAAGATTGATATAGGTAATGACTTTTCAAATTTGTTATTAAATATTATAAGACAATCTTTTTACAAAAATTATAATAAGCAGTTTTGCTACCATTGAATGATTTTTTATAGTAGTTCCGATGAATAATTAACATAACGTAAAAAATTTTTTAATTTACATACAAACTTTGAACGACGAATTCGGCTAGGCTACCCTATTGAAATTGTCTGTGCACGTCACTACTATAATATTATAAAGAGATAAAGTTTGTGAGTTTGAATGTTCGGGGTAATCTCCGGTACTACTGATCCGATTTTGAAAATTCTTTCATTTAATTTGTATACTAACACCTAACTCTTATTTGTTTACGTATCTGAATTATATATCCTGATAATGACTGTTCGTATAGATTGAATATTGAATAACAATTTTCTTCAATCTTCTAGAATACCCCTGTTATCATGAATTATTATAATTATATCATAGTATTCATTTTACAATTTAAAATGTTTTATTTCTAACCCTCAAACCCTAATTTTGAATTTCATTTTCTAAACTTAATTCGTACTATGCAATACTCGGTTTTTGGGCTGTATGTGCCGAGGTTTCTTTGCCTCGCACTTAGTAGCAAGTGGAACATCAACAATATTTGAATGTCAATGACACTAGATGTAAACGAAAACGAATAACCTTTTAGCCACGTATTAATTAGTTTTTATATTATGAAAGCAAAACCAAAACAGCCAGAAACGAAAGCTACTAATATATAACAAGGAATTTATGAAATGAGGTATGATCGACTGAATATGTTGTTAAATGCGTGCCCGATTAGATATCGGGAGCTGGGCTCTAAAAAAAATGGATAAACTCAAAAACTTCTCAAACAATTTCAAAAATTCTTTTATCTTTAGAAAGCTACATTATCAGCGAGTCTGTATTTTATTTAAAAAAATACTTCTACCCGTGCGAAGCCGGGGCGCGTCGCTTGTACGTATATAAATCTATACTAATATTACGAAGACAGAGAACGGATTTTGAAAGTATGATTATGTGTGGGTAATCTCTGGAACTAACATAACATAACATATCTTCACGCTGTATCCCCAACGGGGTAGTCAGAGAGGACGGAGCGCCAGGAGTCGCGGTCCTTACACACCTCTTTCGCTTCCTCAAAACTCATCATTCTCTTCACACATTTTAACATTTGTAACACTCTGGAACTACTATTTGAAAAGTTATTTCACCCCTTGAAAGATACATTATTCCAGATTGACATAGGCTATATATTATGTATTCAGGCCGGGCGAATTCGGAACAAGCCGCTAGTATATTATTAGCACGTACGGAACAAAATCGTGGACATTAGCAATCTGGTCCACATAGCTGTACTCATTCAACGTACTACAGAACGAGCTATGCTACGAATTTCTCTAAATGATCAAATCCAAAATGAAGTACCCAGTAATATACCAAAGTAACCGACACAGATCAGAGAATAAGCAGGTTGAAGTCATAGTGGTTTGGTCACATTTGTTGTAGAACCGATAAACAGACGCGGGGCAGACGGGATCTACAGTAAATATTATAACGTAGTACAGGGCGTCGTCTAGCGAGATGGAGCGAGGATCCGCGCAACGTGGCTGACAGTCATTGGATGAGAAAAGTCTCTGATCGTATTTAGTGGCGTGATTTGTGGGAAGTCTATGTCCAACAGTGTATTACTATGCTGATGATGACGACTTCTAATATAAGGTGTACAAAGCTTTAGGAAGCAATAAAATTTTCGATGCCCTTCTAGAATAAAGTATTTTGGCTTTCAGATACAGCAAAGTGAAACCAGGTAATGATAGGTTGTTAGACCATTACGTATTTAAGACCCCTATAATAAGCCTTATTATAGGTATAGGGGAATAGTAATATTACTATTCCCTCCTAGAACCAGTATTGAAATTTTTCTCCGTCTATATTTATCAACAAAAATTACGATCAAGTTTAAATTAACAACACCTTTAGTGACACGAGAATACAAAAGCGGATACCAACTACATGCAATTGTTGTATATGTCTTGTTGCTACGCTATCATGAAACGCAGTTAAGCTTATTGTACACATGTGTATGATTTGACTTTAAATAAAAAAAGCCTACATAACAGTTTTCGTTATAGATTAAAACTAAACCGATGCATTACGATTATTACAAGTTTTGTCATAGCGCGTTTTCGTAATTTTTTTTTTATTCTCATGAAAGAGAGAGAATTAAATATACATATAATACGATATCCTTATTATTTTTTTCTACAATCCTATATTTAATCTTCAAATAGAGGTACAGTCTTCATAAATTGCATTTGTATTAATTACATACACTTTAGCGCTGCGTAATGTTCGATGATATATTTGTAAATAAAATAAAATTGAATTATTTTTCAATAGAACAGACTTTCGAATTGTCGGAAAAAATAACCACGTAATATCTTCTTAGGGACTTATGAAGGAAAAAACGAGAATTTTTTTCATGAGACGTGTTCTGTATGGTCTCAAAGGACTTCTTATGAAGATTTCCGCTTAATTTGAAGGTCATAAAGGTCATATTCGAATCAGCGCACTCTAATATGAATATTAAATGTTTCAGCAAACAACGAAAACGGAGCCGAACTCGTTTGACCTAACTTTATATTACATTTTATTTGTATAGGCCGTGTTGCAATCGCTGTTATTTATGGAAATGTTCCTTTGAAACTCAGCGTCCTTCGTAAATCCGTCGCGAACACGAGACGTTCGCGAAAAAAACAATTGCTATTTGGTTTGATATTTTTGAACGATGTATATTAGCCGCGATGAAGTTTGTGGATAATGCCAAAGTAGAATAACGTGGCGCAGCGTACTCACACAGGTAAAAGGAAAGCCAATATTACTTTTATATAATTTATCTTTCGCTTCTCACATTCGACGATATATCACCTTGATTATAACACCCATTTTAGGAGTAATGAATTACTAGGTTAATTAGGTAGTGTTGCTTTTTAAAACTTACGAACTGGGAAAATCGTAGTTATTCGAGAGGTGACGCTAACACAGGACAGCGTAAATACGTCATCCCGCTTAGCTTTAATTGCTTTAAAATTGCGTTACAGCAACTTGTAATCGCGTTCACTTTGAATCGTCAACGTAGGTAATACTTAAAAGACATTACATTGTATAAATTTCCCAATGTAGGTATAAACATAACATAACATAACTTCACGCTGTATCCCCAACGGGGTAGTCAGAGAGGACGGAGCGCCAGGTATAATCTTTTTATTTATTGGGTTCCGCGCGTCTACACCCAGGTTTATCGTTCAAAGTCCACTTAACGACTACACTCGCGAACTCACTTCCATCGAACAGTCGCCAAGCGGTCTCGGTTGCAACCAAATTGACATATGACTTTGTAGATTGGATATAAATGCATTCAATCGATGCAGCCGGCTGTCCGCATGATGTAACTTTTGTGAAGTATTTCAGATGACATGAAAGATCAGTTGAAGTTGCGAACGAAATAAAATAATATGAAATTGGTCCAATCGAGTTCAACCCACGCATAGAGGATTTCTAACGTTATGCATAAAATAATCTAAACTTCTCGAGATTAATAAGATTTAGGACTTACGATACGTTTCCTATGAATTTTAGGTTAGATTATGGAAGTACGTTATTATGGAAGAAACAGTATGCTGTGTTTGAGAAAGAGCGACAGAATAAAAGTCGAATCCATCAGACAGGACTAAGTTAATAGACATATTAACTAGAATAGATCAGCAAAAATTGTGCTGGGCAGGACATACGATTCGCAGCAAACACGAGAAATGAAGCAAACTATCACAAATTGGCATCCGAGAGACGGTAAACGAACGAGAGACAGGTAACACAAAGATGGGAGGACGAAATTAAAAAAACAGCTGGACCTCATTGGAGGAGAGCTACTACAGATATACACCATCGAAAATAGCAAGAGGAGGCCTTTGCTCGTAGGCACTCTGAAACAAGAGACTTTATCTAAAAAAATATTATTAGACATTATCCAGTGTAAAAAATTCAGAATGAAGGCTTATTATTATTATGAAAGTACGTTAGATTAACTACTGCTTACATTTTTTTATACTTAATGATGTGTATTACTGAGGCGATAGTGATAGAATTTGTTTTGTGATAGACGACTTACAAATGGTTAAAATAGGAGGGTTGGGATAGTCCAGTCGAGTTAGAGTATCTACCTTATTCGTCCCCTCTCTATCCTAATCTTTTTAAGATTGTATACGAAGAACGCATATTATTATAATATAAATAAATGAAAATAAATGTGATAAGGTAAGAAATACATTAAGTAATAGAAATTAAAGATAAGGAAGATAATAAAGGAAAGATATAAGAATAGGGGCAAAGTGGGAAGTATGAGACTTATGAGATAAAGAGGGAAGAGATGAAAAAAAGAATAGATAAGGAAAGAAAAGTGAAATTAGATAGTAAGAAATATAGGACTGCTGTAGTAAATAAAGATAAGAAATAAATAAAGAGAGATAATAAAAAAAAGAATAGGATGATAAAGCAGGATGTAAAATGTAAACAGTAATTCCATAACACACTACACACAAAACAGCAGGATATCTTCATAGAAAGCTAGCGTACGCGATTTGATTTGTTTAAAAAAGACAGCGTGACAGCTGACTGTTTAGGGTTATTAAAAATGGAACGCCACACGAAAGAACGGCGTGTTTTCATTCGCGAACAATATTTAAAAAACAATGAAGATTTGGCGTCAACCGTTTGCAATTTTCATACAAAATATGGTCGGAATATTGATTTAATTTCATCAACTATGTAGATTATTTGAAAAATACAGGGAGAGACTTTTTTCTGGAGTTTTTTGAAGTCTTAGGTGTATGGCAACAAATCATCTACCCTAGTCTTGAAGGAGCATATTGAGCGCTGTATCAACAAAATTCGGCCGTATTTAGTCATTAGAATTTCGACAAAAGAGTGCGTATATACCAGCAAAGCCGTGGAGACCCGATATGTTATTCCATACCATTACCCTATACAGTATACTTTATGAAACAATAAAAAAATATTGTATAGACTGGTGTTACTTTGCGGAAATCCATTTCATGCGATGAATTCCTAAAATCTTCAGCTATTTTCCGCTCAAACTCTAAAAACCACCAATCGACACGTATTTCGCCTCTCAACAAAGCATCCTCAGGATATACCAAAGATCGGACTCGGTCAGCTATTCGGATTCGGTTCTAGTTCTGGGATTCGTACTCGGAATCGGTGCTCGTTAGCTGAAGATTTTAGGAATTCATCACACATTAAAAAAAATATAATTTTTTTAATTACTTATAATTCCCATCAAACTTACTTCTTGCATGAATTTCAAGATACCCATTATAACTAAATGAGAACCCTTTGTAATATGGCCGACAGGAGGTTACGCGCGAGACGGGAGGTGGCCTTCTTTCTGATAGTAGTGTGAGCGGTATATAATCTATATGACACCCACACTTAACCAAAATGGACAGACGAAAATTACCTTATGTCTGTAAAGTTTTAATAAGCTTTCGTTGTTAAAATACATTAATCATATAATATATCACTGTTAGTCCTAACAGCTAACAATCCCTATCCTTTAACCGTACCTTTCTCAAGTGGATATTACAGCGTAGATATTTTAGTTAGTTTTAATTAGAAATCTTTAATTTTTTTTAAATAAAATGGTCTGTCGGAAGCTATCCTCTTAATTTATGAGGGCCAATCACCAAGAGCAATTAATAGTAATTAATTAATAGAGATTTTTGAGAATTTAGTCTATATTTTGTCATCAACTATATTTTTTATAATAAATGTCATTAATCTATATTTATAAAACCCAATTAATTTATGCATATACTTATATATAAGCAAAATATGAGTAACTGACTGACTGACTGGATTAATCATGAAATCTCAAAAAATTCTAAAGGTAGAATAATGAAATATGGTTTGATGATAGTTTATGTAATGTAGTAGCCCGCTAGAAAGGATTTTTGGTAATTTACATTTTAAGAGGGAGATGAGGAGTTAAACTTGGTCTGAAACTTTTAATATGGAACGGAATACGGTTGTGAAATTGAGTATAAATATTGCTTATTAAAAACGAGACATGCGTTTCACAATTTAGTAAAATTAGATTTGAAAAAAAAATTGTTTTTAATTCTAAGGAAAGCTTTGTATGAAGCCCTGGAGTGATTTTGACGAAATTTCAAATGGAGATTTTTTTTATATATAAGTACAGGGTTAATTTAGAAATACTAATAACCTCTTAGTATTTTGCACTAAACATTATCCCCAATAACTTTTGTTCTACGATTTTTAAAAATTCATAAGTTTTTTCTTTCATACAAAAATAAAAATACATTAAATGTTTCTGAAAATGGCACCTACTCTTCACGGTGGCTAAAGCGGCACACGCACAGTGCGTCGCTAAGGCCCGGTGCGCACTGCACCATTGGAATATATACACAGAATAATTACATTTCAAACAGTACAACAAAACAAATATTTTTTGACGAGTGTTTTTGTTTTGATCGTAGTTTTGAAAAAAGTCGTGCAACAAAAGTTGTTAGGTATGATGACAGGAATTTTGCACTAAGACGTTATTAGATTTTTCAATAAACCCTGTATATAAAAGAGGACGAAAACGAGCAAGCGGGTCACCTGATGGAGAGTGAATACCACCGCCCATGGACACTCGCAACGCCCGTAGAACCACTGGTGCGTTGCCGGCCTTTAGGGAAAGTAGGGAAAGGAGGGAAAGGAGGGGAGGGGGTGACGGGCCACCGGAACTCTCACTCACCAAACGAACACAACAGCAACAAATGCTGTTATTTCACGCCGATATTCTGTGAGAGGGTGGTATTTCAATGGGCGAGCCGGCCCAATTCGTGCTGCAACGCAGCATGGCTCTACCACTCTTATAGATATTACGGAACTAGTAAATCTATATATAAATATAGGTAAGGACAAAACAGTTCAGTAACTTTTTCTACCGTTTCTCGACCGATTTTCTTTTCTCTTTCTTTTTTCTTTAATAGCTATTGACGAGCTTTACCTAATGTTATCAATAAATAAAATAAATTTTGGAAAAGGTTAGTTATATTGTTATACGAGGTCTGTTCAAAAGAAAAGGTGAATTTTGAATTTTCGCGGGCTGTGTACATTCGATTATCGAATTTTTTTTTTGTTATGTTGGTACACATATGTTTATCATATGTTGGCATTATCAGCCAATTTGAATTAGTAGTTTGTTGTTGACAACTGAAAAGGTTAGTCACGTTTTTGTGTGTTTTTTTGTCGATTTTTTACTTTTGAAAAAAATGGATCAAAGAATATGTATTAAATTTTGCGTTAAAAATGGAATAAAGTGCTCCAAGGCACTTAAAATGTTGACTATGGCATTCGGCGAGTCCACTTTGTCCCAAAAAAGTATTTATAAGTGGTATAAGCGCTTTACAGAAGGCCGAGAAGATGTTGAAGACGATGAGCGTCCTGGAGTTGAAACCACGTCGACAAGCGAAGAAAACATCGAAACAGTGAAGAAAATGGTTTTGGAAAATCGTCGAATCAATATTAGGGAAGTTGCAGAGAATGTTGGCATATCAATCGGCTCATGCCATGCAATTTTCTCGAATGTTTTGGACATGAAACGTGTGGCAGCGAAATTTGTTCCGAAATTACTAAATTTTGAGCAAAAGCAACGTCGCATTAGTATCGCTCAGGAATTGTTGAATGACGTCAACGACGATCCAGATTTGCTCAAAAGGGTCATAACTGGTGACGAAACGTGGGTATATGGTTATGACGTCGAAACCAAGGCCCAATCATCCCAATGGAAGCGGCCAGAAGAGCCAAGACCAAAAAAAGCACGCCAAGTTCGATCAAATGTGAAGGTTTTTCTCACTGTTTTTTTCGATTACAATGGCGTGGTGCATCATGAGTTCTTGCCTACAGGTCGTACGGTTAATAAGGAATACTACAAGGAAGTTATGCAACGTTTGCGTGAATCAATACGGCTTAAACGGTCGGAATTGTGGAAAAACAAATCATGGATTCTGCATCACGATAATGCATCAGCTCACACATCAATGCTTGTTCGTGATTTTTTGGCCAAAAACAACACTGTAATCATGCCTCAACCACCGTATTCACCATATTTGGCTCCCTGCGACTTTTTCCTATTCCCAAAACTGAAGAGATCAATGAAAGGAAAGCGTTTTGCCACAATTGATGAGATAAAGTCAGAATCGAAGAACGAGCTGATGGCCATACCGAAGAGCGCATTTCAGAAGTGCTTCGAGGATTGGAAGAAGCGCTGGCATAAGTGCATTATATGTGAGGGGGATTACTTTGAAGGGGACAAAATGGATATTGATGAATAAATAAATACTTTTCAAAAAAATTCTAAATTCACCTTTTCTTTTGAACAGACAGTGTACATACCTATTCGAGAAGCGAAAACCTGGATCCCTTTTTAAGAATATTGCGCGCACAGAAGAGAATGAGATTTGGCGTAGTTCATATTGCCAACGTCAAAAAACTGTCAATGACAATTTCATAATAATTTGTATATACATACGTACATACATATCTTCACGCTGTATCCCTAATGGGGTAGTCAGAGAGGACGGAGCGCCAAGCGTCGCGGTCCTTACATACTTCTTTTGCTTCCTCAAATCTCATAATTCTCCTCACACATTTTCGCCTAGATATGCGAGTGCTTTTGACGTTTCCGTCGGCTAGCACTCTGGCTATTTGATCTTCATAAGACAGCCTTGGTCCTCCTTGGCTTCTTTTACCACTCACTTTCGCTCTAGTTATCTAGTTATAATAGTTTCTGATCATGTATATATGTAATCTCCTTGGATCAAACAGTTGCACTGAGTAGAGATTGTCGCCAAAGAATGCACATATTACATGTTCTGATGATCTTTATTAATAAAAAGTACATACATATGTTAATATTTACAAACTTAAAACTACACATTATCTTAAATAATAAACTTCCTCAAAGTTGCCGCTTAGAAAGCTGTCATTGCTCAAGGTACCTAGCAGACTGGCAGCATTGCCTCTTTGAATAGCCAAACTGATTCGTTGGCGGAAGAAGCTGCCAGCCCGGCGGTCTCCCGAAGCCTTGACCAGTCTCTTACAAATATCAGAAACCAGTCGATGGGCTTCGGGGCCCCAGGGACCCAAAGTTTCGACTGCAAAGGGCGTAAATATGAAACTCTCAGAGAGAGTCGCATACTTACGCCGCTTCAAGTTCTCGGCAGTGCTGGCCGCGGCACCTGCTGACTTGGAAGTCGCCGGCACATGGGAAACAGCAAGTGTATCGACACAAGTGGCATCACACACCAGCGATCTTCCAAGTTTCCAAGGAATGAGCGTCAAACCATCCGGTCTCCTGCCGTCGCTGCGCACAATACCTACAGGCTCTAAGACTGCAGGAACGCCAGCGGCGACAAGAGCCCGCCGAATGACGTCATTCAAGGCAGCATGTCGTGACATGCGGCCCGCACTACGTAAACAGGATAAACCGTGGTGACCTAGTACATCGACGAGATCACCACAGCGGCAACGGTTAAGAAGGTTACATGTTTATATTTTCGGTCGGATTTCGACCACCGGGTGACCTCTAGTTATACATAAAATGAAGTCATGATCTACGTTTGTATGTATATTGCTTTATAAGTTCCAAACTCATAAATTTATTTCAATACGATTTACATTCACCATAATTTATAATATGAGGAAGCTTTACATGTAGTGTTTTTTTTACTGGTTAGGCATACTGAACCTTCTGTCTTAGAAACCATTTGGTCTTTTTTAGTGTGAAAAATGTTGGTGTAGTCGATTTTATGGTCAAGCGTGGAATAAGTATTAAAAAGAAGAATTGTCTAGTAATTTTTATGGACATTTCATTCTTTCCCAAAAAATGTATAAACATCAAAATTGTTTTTACTATAAAGATAGACCGAATGGTCCCTAAGACGCTTCTCCTGTATTTTTGTTTGATTGCATGATTGTATTTCATTAAATTTGATCAACTTCGCAATACAATAAAATAATGCTTACATGAAACTGAGTCGGTCTGAAATGAAATGAATTGCGCTGATTTGTGCGCCATGCCATGAAGAAAGAAAAAATAGTATAATTAATTTTAAAAATTCCAACTGGCAGTTTGAATTTAGAATTTTAAATTTAGCATAAATCGGTTCCGTTAGTCCGAAAAATGTAAATCTCTGTTTTAAAAGAGGCTAATTTGATTTCTTTTTTCTGTTACAAAAATTAAACAACCAAACCAATAAACTGGCAAAGTGAAGTTAATGAAATGGACGATCAGGTCACCAAATATCACTTTGATACGATTCGTAATTAAAAAAATCAAGACGCCTGCCGTCAAAATTACCAATTCGTCGCCTTAACCAAGAGCCCGTACGAAGTCGATAAGCGTCGCTAGTTAAAAATAAATAATTTAGATTAGGTAGTTCTTAAATGTGTAATTGATATCGAAAGTTTCACTCCAGTAAATAGATGTATGTATATGAATATATATTTTATTTTTGAAACGTTGCTATAATTAAATACGTATATAAGTTTTCTATTCATAAAATTTAATATTACAGATCAAAAACCCAGCAAAATTTAATTTGATGCTACGAAGTTAATTACGTGTTGCTAACAGTTAAATTATGAACGAACGAATACAACAGCGGTAGTTAAACTTTACTATCGCTATTATCTAGTGGTTTTAAAGTATGAAATGTGAGCGGAGTTATTTAAGCTTCGGTAATTTAGAATAGCGTCATACGATACACAGCCTATGCGGACTTTGGTGTGTTTCGTGACTTGGATCTCGATATCTAAGAAGAATAAGAGTTAGGTATTTGGACACATACTACTTCAACACTTTATCTTGAAATTCTTAAACGTGGAAACATGATCGAATAAAACATCTCGATAAAAAATATTCTAGAAAAAACCTGAAAAAGAAAAAAACAAATATTCAGTTGCATCTTTGAAATTCTACAGAATTTTAAAATGATTTTTAACAAAATGAACAGGTAATTATAATATCTCAAATCTGTAAGACCAGTTATTTAATTGATAAGGTAGTTTTCTTACAAATTACAATAGTAATAATAATAATGTTTATTGACATGATGTACAAAGTATTGTGAAAGTTCTGAATCCCGAACTAGGTATCAGCCTGTATCTCGGGAATCAGGCAACAATTATGTGCAAATACGAACGTTGAGGTTTCTCCGCTCTAAAATATGATCAAAATGCAACTGCGAAAATAAACTTTATTGTTATCGCCATAAGGCGCGAGGATAATGAACGAATTCGGTCGCGCTGGGCTGCAGAGGCGAACTCTTAATTCTGTAATTATGGCCACAAATTAGAAATTTTGGTGGCAGGTAAGTGAAAGTGTCATTTCAATGTCTTCTGCCAGTTGCATTACACGATTGGTTAACATTTTCAACAGAAAAAACTAAATCTTTTAAAACAGAGATTTACATTTTACGGAGCGATTATGTTTGACCGCGAAGATATCTGAAAATGTAAACAAAAATACCTGGGGGGTTATTCACAAAGGTCGGAAACTATCCGTGGCGAAAAGGCCGATTGTCGAAAAGCATAAATTCAATCCGACAGCTTAGATTTGTGAATACGACTATATATAATATGACATATATGTAATATAAATATAATACGATTTCGGATTTGTGAATCGCGTATAGACAAAATCATCGAAAAGTTTTCTGTCGGATACGGAAAGTTGAGTTTCCGACGTTTGTGAATAATCCCGCTGAGCATATTTATGTGTCGAATAATTTATAACAGTTATAATACATTTTAAGTAACATAGGTACTGAGTAAAAGAATATGTGATGAATTCCTAAAATCTTTAGCTATTTTCCGCTCAAACTCCAAAAACCACCAATCGACACGTGTTTCGCCTCTCAACGAAGCATCCTCAGGATATACCAGAGATTAGACTCGGTGAGCTAATCTAGCCATATTCTAGCTATATATTCAGCTAGGTCAGGATTCAGCTGACCGAGTCTGATCTCTGCTATATCCTGAGCATGCTTCGTTGAGAGGCGAAACACGTGTCGATTGGTGGTTATTGGAGTTTGAGCGGAAAATAGCAAGAGATTTTAGGAATTCATCACATAATATTAATAAAATTATAAATGGCAGGTTGTAATTTAAAAAAGAAGAGATCATAGTTCTTCACCTTCTTCTTTCCAAGTGAATTTATATAGGCGATAGGCTAACAGCTGATTAGACAGCTGATTTTTTTCATGTTAGCTCAAATACTTCTTATTTAAACGTGTTGCACTGTCGGCTCCGAATGGAAAATCTAATAACAGCCGTTGGAGATCGTAACTTGGACCAGTAGTTAAAATACTGAGTTTACACAGAACGGTTATTGTACGACAATTAATTAGATGTTTGACTAATACGGTCCATAATAAGAATAACACAGGGATAGGCAATAATAATTAAACTTAATCACAAATCAAAAATATAGTTATATCAATAATGATGTAATATCTTGAAGATTTGATCTACAAAGAGGTCGCATTGTAACATCAAAGAAATTTATGTGGATCGCTAATACCATCTTACTCGCTAGTTCAACTGCCAAACACCCAAACAGTATTGCTTACACTTGTGGTTAAGGTAGAACCAATGGTAAAATTTATGTCATAAGAGACAAAACTTCTCAATTCTCAGGATTGCCAACGCATTTGTGATCTGCGGGTTATTCACAAACGTGGGAAACTCAACTTTCCGTATCCGACAGGAAACTTTTCTATGATTTTGTCTATACGCGATTCACGAATCCGAAATCGTATTATATTTATAACATAACATAACATATCTTCACGCTGTATCCCCAACGGGGTAGTCAGAGAGGACGGAGCGCCAGGAGTCGCGGTCCTTACACACCACTTTCGCTTCCTCAAATCTCATCATTCTCTTCACACATTTTCGCCTAGGTATGCGAGTATTATAGTATTAGTAGTATTATATTTATATTTTATGTATATCATATTATATACAGTCGTATTCACAAATCCAAGCCGTCGGATTGAATTTATGCTTTTCGACGATCGGCCTTTCCGCCATAGAAAGTTTCCGACGTTTGTGAATAACCCCCCTGAAGTGCTTACTTCCTTTATTGTAAATTTTTATAAGCATTCATCCACGTAGGGACAACAAAAAATAATAAAAAAAATTAAACCGATTACAAATAAAATATCACAGAAGAGTACGAAATATCTACTACTAAACTAATTTTTGTACTTGAGTTTTGATTAGTAATAGTTCTTTCGTACTTTTCAGTGATTTTTTTTAGTCAATTAAATTTTTTTATCTTTTTTTATCTTGTTCGTTAAATATCGTCACAAACAAAATGTAAGGATTAGCTAAAATTTAGAAATTGTTGCCATAAACATTTAGGCGTATAACGACTATACAATTCTCTGTATTAAAGTTTTCCGTAGTAAATATCGACGCCGTAACTCACAGTACAGGCAAAGTACTATACCGTAGTCAACAATATAGGGAAGTGCGAATTATAATGTCAATGTATGGATAACAACGCTCACTATTTCTTCATCAACTCAACAGTTACACGTGTATGCAATTAACATACTCGGCTGGAATTATGCGAGACTACCAGCGAGAAACTCGACACATTTTGTTCAATATCTGTGCCATTTATGTGTTTTACCGTATTTGTGGAGAAAAATCGGTGTTATCAGTTTAAAATATATCAATAATAAGATAATCTATAATAAAAACATAAGAAACGGTGTGATGATATATATTATGTTGTGTCTTTAAAAGGTAAACGAATTATTCAAATCGAACAGGAGCAAAATCTTAGACAGTTCCAAAATAACCTTCTGGGAAAAAATTGCGTTAACAAAGTCGTTAATTTTTTTTAGGGTTGTTTTTGTGTGAACGCCATGTAATGTTACAAAAAACTCAAAATTTATTTACTTATGAACCGTCAAAAAACAAAATCGCTTGACTACACAAGTACAATGCAATAATTTCTATCCATTGAAATACTTTTACAGCTTGCGCGAGAAACTAAACATCATTGAGATCTGGTATGTTATTCATTTTCTTCACATAGATAGATAGTTTACTGAAGAACACAACACATGGTAAAGGAAATAGTTAAATTAGCAAATAAAAAAATCAACAAAAAAATAAACGAAATAAAAATAAAAAATAATACGTCTGACGTATGCTATGGCCACAAAAAGGCTCAGCATTGTTTAACTCCACGGGGAAATTTCTGAACGCATTCCAACATGTAAGCAAACATTCGATATTTAAACACTTGTACTGTGTTTAAACTATGCCTCATGCAAAATATTTTTGAATTTCAATCCTGAAACCCACCACCGATAGATGAATACTAACACTAATAAAAAACAAGACTCGAATAAATATATTTTTATTTATATTTTATTTAATAAATAAATGATATAATTTATCAACATTGTTAAATACATAAAAGAGACAGGTTGTCTATGATCCATAAGGTGTTATATAGTCAACCTGTCTCATTGCAATGCTAATTTTATTGTGATTTGATAACGGCCTCTTTATGTTATGGTAATTGAAATCTTATTCATCACGTAATATTTGAAGTTAAGCACAATTTTATAAAACAAAAAAATTCTGGTAAATTCTAACCCGCAAAGTGCATGTATTCATTTATGTTCAACTGTTCCCTTACAGAGCCGAAACCATTTAACTCATTTCAACATGTAACGCATTTAACTCTCTCAATTATGATTGATTAAAAAATTCAATAAAGCGTCTATAGCACAATATAAAGTCAAGAAGTAATTGTTAGTTTCACATAAATTTTAATCATGTAAATTACCCACGTTTGATATTTTGTACATACATACATATCTTCACGCCGTATCCCCAACGAGGTAGTCAGAGAGGACGGAGAGCTAAGCGTCGTGATCCTTACATACTTCTATCGCTTCCTTATCTCATCATTTTCCTCACACATTTTCGCCTAGGTATGCGAGTGCTTCTGACGTTTCCGTCGGCTAACACTCTAGCTATTTGATCTTCATAAGTCAGCCTTGGTCTTCCTTGGCCTCTTTTACCACTCACTTTCGCTCTATACATTTTCTTCGTCAGTCTTTCATCACTCATTCTTTCCATGTGCCCGAACCATTTTAGCATAGCTTTCTTCATTTTTTCAATAACACTGTCGTGCAAGCCATTTTCATATTTTGTAACATTTTAATAACAAGAATGAGGATAGAATGGATTTTCTGCGTGTAGTGGGTTTGCATAAAAGTCTAATTTTAGTCCTGTAAGAGTTCAATTGTTGAGAAGCCGTCGAATCGTTAAGTACCTAATAGTTGTGATGAAAAGTTGATAGTGTGTTCATAGTGTTCACTGCTTCTGTTACATTTCCATATTTAACATATTATAAAACAATTTCTTCCACATTCCATTCGCCAGTCGCTCATGTCATATCTCCTTATAGTAGATATACTTCCTTTAGTGAGTTAAGTGAAAAAGATCGGTGTAATTTCGGTAGGTGATGGAAGTTACGTCATCAATATAACACGCCACGAAACTAGCAAAGTTTGCGCGTCACTCTAACACACTGGTTTCCAAACTTATTTTGTCTACTGAGTCGAGAGCTCATGCAGTCGTTGTCTAAGATGCCTTCTAGCTAAATGAAATTACAAATCACCCCCCAGGCCTCTACACAACGCCCCCATTTTTTTTCTGGGTCTCTTACCGCCCCCCTTTAGGCCTGCAGCGCCCACAAGGGGGCGTTATCGCCCACTTTGGGAATGGCTGCTCTAACAGAACAAGAAGATAGCAATGGAGACTTATCATATAAACTGGCCAGTTTTGTTTTTTATCTTTAAGATATTGTATAGACTCGGGTGATACTTTGCGGAAATCCATTTCATGTGATAAATTCCTAAAATCTTTAGCTATTTTTCGCGGAAAACAGCTATGGATTTTAGGAATTTATCACAATTTTTATCTTTGTATAATAGTACGATTCTCCCTTAGAAGGGAAGGTAAAGGGATCTTAGCCCATACAACCGACGTCTTCAGTAATAAATAGATAAATTCTTCGTATTATTACATCAAAATGTCGACGTAATACATTTAAGATGTTACTTGGACTTTCTGGCAACAAATATATTAAGTCTTTCTGATAGGATCCGCTGAGGCAGATAAAGCCACTAAAAAAATTCAACATCACTACTAAATAAGCACTTATTTCAACAATTTCACATAATAATACAACAGAGTAGATACTTGGGACGCAAAACTGCGCCAATTTTACATCACAATATCCACTAGAAGCTATTTGCAAATAATTGAAATAAACTCCTAACCGCTCCCCATAAAGTAATCCCGCCAAAAAACTTTTTTTTTGCATTATGCGACCAGTTTTAATTTTTATTTCGTTCTTTTCAAGCGGCTAGTTTTTTCTTTATATGTGCCCAGTTTTTTTTTTTTTTATGTCGCCAGTTTTGTTTTTTATTCTCGTTAACGTCAAAGAAGTGTAACTTTTTTCCTGCGTACGTACATGAGTACACTCATGTTTTTTTTTTAATATCAACGTTATGTACCTATGATTTTTTTTTTGTTGGAAGTTACTAATTTATTACAGGTCGAGATCCATATAACTTAATTTTGTGGTCACCTACTTTTGTAATAATTGCGTCTTACGCTTTGCGTATCACTTGCACGTGAACGCGTACCCATGTATATACCTACATATTTACCATATCACATATATCAATGACGCAAATGCAAAGAGTTAGATAGTCGCTACCTGACCCATTTTGGCACGTCAGCTGATACGCATTCGTAAAGTCCTCATACATTGCAAATCATTAGAATTTTCAATTTATTCAAATACTACATCCAAAAGGGAGATTCTTGACTATATAACCAACAATTTTGGAATTTTAATTCGTAGTAGGAACATACATATCACGTTATATCTGTAGGTGAAGAGAATGAACCGCCAAATGCTATTGTCCTTATACTTCTTTCCATCTTCAAATCTCGTCATTAGCCTCGCACACTTCCGCCAAGGTACGCTATGCTTTTAACATTTCTAACAGTTAACACTTTGGCTAATTAATATCCATAATTCAATCTTAGTCTTCCTTGGCAGTTACTATAATAATAATACTCTAGACAAATACAGAAATTGTGTAACCTCGAACTAATCACTATGTACTACGGGCAGTTGGGCACCACGCTACGAACTGGGGGAGCTTCCAGGAACACAGACTTCGAGACAATTTAAATAAATTCATCTCCGAAATTAACCTGATCCGCGGAGTTATTACCTAAAAATTCGGAGACAGCGACAGCCACGCGATCATTGCGCGACCGGCGACTAATTATAATAAAAAATTGATATTGCGCCAAGACCGTAAAATGCATTTTTCGCGATAGATATAGCGCCACTATACAAATTACGTTACACAAATTCTCGTTTTGACAGCAGATATCGCGCGATATTTGACTGTCGCATACCGACTGCAAGTTAGATAAGCGTGCGGGGTTCTTATCTCTTTCTCTTTCTTCTAATCGGTGCGGGGCTCTGCTACCGCGCCGACAGTCTAGTCCTTGGACCAAGAAACAATTAACGGAGTGATGTTGCCACTCTTACCACCGTCTGTCAAACGAATTTTCTTGCTTCTTTCTATTGTGGCGGCTACGGTAATTAAGAAAAGTCGGGAGCACGCAAACACAAATTTATTTTCGGTATACCACACAGGGTCGGGGTTGATCGCCCGTTTAAGGTCCCTGCCTCACAGCGCAGGACTTCCCTGACTGTCCGCGGTCGGCAGATAATCCGATTCCGGAAGTTGGTGATGCGGCTGCAGTCGCGCGGTTCAGCAGTATACACCCGACAGAGCAGGTGTCGGGGCACTACTGAACCCGTACGAAGGACCCTGGAACGTAGCATCCAGTGCATCAGTTGATGTTCCAAAATTTCTGTTCTGTCCAAAGTTGAACTACCGCCGCAAGCACAGATGGTAGAAAGGCTAATAAAGTAGCTAGGTGGCGGTGTCCAACAACTAGACCGGAGTTTACAAAATGAATAAGCAAATCAGCAAATAATACATATATGCATTCAAATTAAAGAAAGACAACAATACAAATTGTTATAAGCATCAAAATTAATATTAAGCTAAAATGGCTGTCACATTTAGCTTGACAAAATAAATAAATTCGTTCTTCACTTACCCAATAAATGAGGCGATAAATATATAATAAAATAATGTTGTTCCCACGTAAATTACGTACACGAGAACGAAGACAATAACGATTACGTATTGATTATCACTTATAAATATTTTTAGAACAGCAAAGCGACAATAACAATTTTTGAGCGCCGTCGATCATTTAGTTTGTCGCGCGGATTTGCAATAACAATGGCGGTACAACGACTAAGTACCTCGGCGCATAGCGGCGAGAAGACGTACTGTCGCACAGATTACTCGTATTTTAGTTCAGAGACAAATTTATGCATTCTATAATAACAAACACAAATAACAAATTTTATATTTGTTTATTATATTTCCTTATTAAAATAAACTTACTTAACCTTTTTTATATTAAAATCCAAGATATATCACCAAAATTAAATTATTAAATAAGATGTACGTTATACGTTACACTATCTCATTGAGGGTAACCACGAGCAAAAGAGTTAGCTATAGTAAGTATAGCAACATCTCCCTGTCAGTTTATTTCGTGTCAGCTTATGAGTCGGTCATGAAATAACTATTTGCAAAATAGTTGTAATTGTTGTTGTATGTGTTTTGGCTATTAGTACTCACAAAAATATAAATATGTCATGTTCAGCTATGTATCGTTATACAATTGTACTGCGACATTCCCTAGTCACGCACATTAGTAAAAATCGAGAAGGTTGGACAACAAAAATAGGACACTTGATTGACACGGTTTAAAAGCAAATGCTTCGTCCATTGTGATATTTGGTCCGAGGTCCAGTCAGTACCACTAACTTTCACTACATAAATTTTTTTGTACAATTTTCCCTTGAGAAGGAAGGCAAAGGTATCTATGTCCATAACTCCCGGTGTCTTTAGTAATAAATCACATAGGTAATCTTCATATTATTTCATTAAAGTGTCGACGTTAATGCATTTTAATGTTTCTTGGAGTCATCCAACCCTAACATCGTGCGTATCTCTATACTGCGTTTTGTACACGCGAGGTATTGTATTGTATTATCACCGTGCGCTCTAAGAGATCGCAATTCTACCACATTCATCTTAAATAACATCTGTCCTGTTCTACCTGTAATAAATACTTCAAATAAGAAAACTATATTTAACTTCAAAATAATTGGTCGATAAGAACAGGGTCACAAGAAAGGTTAGTTTATAGTTTAAAAACAAAATTCTTACCCAGTAACAATTTGTGACGAATCGATAATTCCTCCGATAAACTGAGGTATAGACGAAAGGTGTTATAACATCTTTCGAAAGTTTATAATTGGCCTATAACCTTCGCCATCAATAGAATAGGCATTTGTCTTCAAACAACTGAAACTAGCCATGCTTTGCAATGGCTATGTTTTTAAATCCGAAGTTGCTTAAAATTTGAGCTTCAAACTGCTTTTTGAAATCCTTCCAGTAATATGTCTAACGAACCTAATCGTGCTGATCTCATTCGATCCAGTGGTATATAAGTCTATAAGGGCTTATATATGCTAACATTGATTTATATATACATATATATACACATAAATTAGCGACCTCCTCGGAGTTTCAGTGAATATCGTCGTGCCTTTTTAAGCACCAACGGACAAGAGAGTTAAATTTTGACAAAGCTTGTATATTTGTCTGTGTGTTCATTGAATTGATTTAATTGAGGTTTTTCTGTTTAAAAAAAATACAGTCTTCGAAAATGTTATTAACAGTGTTTGGTGCACATCGATGCAAGTTTTTTTTTGTTTCGTGAAATTTTTTAATTTTAAATAGTTACAAATATTTTCATTGCCTTCCATGTATTTTATTCCTGTAAATGTTACATGAACTGTTTGCATAATGTAGATAGGTACTAATTTATTATTTTAAAACCGTTTATTTCATTTCAAACAGTTATTACATTTTGCTTCTAGCGCCATCTATTGTAGCCTTATATGAATCTGAATTTCCTATATTTTATGGTAAAGTAAAAACAACTGCAAGTTAGAGAGTTTATATGAAATCTGTAACTTATGAACGGCGAACCTCTAGAGAAATTACATCAATTTTTAATGTCGTCTCAGAGCAATAGTAATTGGAAAGTCCCATCCAATTTTGTACAGTAGTTTTTACTTCATACATATCGTAAACAGAAAACAATTTTAAATGTTTTAGCTTTTATTTGTATTTAAATGTTTGTCATTAATTTTTTTTTATATTTCATTGTGTACAATATATTTTTATTTTTAAATATTAATATATACTTTTTTATTTTCAAAAACTTAAGTATAATTTTTTCATTCCTTATTTATCTTCAATAATTTGAACAATTCATTTCTTTTTTGGATTTATACATGCATACATATCTTCACGCTGTATCCCTTACGGGGTAGTTAGAGAGGACAGAGCGCCAAGCGTCGCAGTCCTTGCATACATCTTTCGCATCCTCAAATCTCATCACTCTCCTCACACATTTTCGCTTAGGTATGCGAGTGCTTGTGACATTTCCGTCGTCCCTGTGGCTATTTGAGCTTCATAAGTCAGCCTTGGTGTACCTCGGCTTCTTTTTACCACTCACTTTCTCTTTGTAAATTTTCTTCGTCAGTCTTTCATCACTCATTCTTTCTATGTGCCCGAACCATCTAAGCATTCCCTTCTTCATTTTTACAATAACACTGTCGCGCAACCCTGTCATACAGAGTCTCTTCATAGCTTATCTTGTCTGCAAGGCTTTTTGGATTTATAATTTGGAGTATGTATGTATGGAGTATGGAGTATAAACCGACTTGACGTTTATATGATTGAGCTACCAACTTATGCATTCTTTCATCCTCCTCCAGAGACACCTTAATACCATCCAGGTATATGTATTTATGAAAATATTATCAAATGTGTAACTTTATACTAAGGTCAGAACCAATGATAAACCGGTTTAAAGTTTTAAAGTCTTACGTCATGTTATATCAGACTTTTTTTCCACATCGAATATCTGCGAATACCGCGCAAAAGAAATGCTTTTGTGGTCTCGTTTTTTCTTAGTATTAAATTTCTATTAAAGTGAGGTTAATAGTAATGGTTCTGTACAACGAAGTAAAAGAAAAATCGTCATAAGATCGTAAAATTGAGAAGATCGAGATGTGATGCATTTCGTGAAACAACAGACACCAATTTAGAAAAGGGCCAACCTCGGACCAAAAAACATAATGGGGCCTTAACAAGTTGCAGTTCTTATTGCCGTATGTCAAACGAATCTTCGTTTCTCTTTCTATCTCATTGAGCATTATCACGAGTAAAACAGTTAGCTACAGTAAGTAATTCGTGTTAGCTCAAGAGGTGGTCATGAAATAACTATTTCCAAAATACTCGTAAACCTTAACCGTCTTACTACAAAACATATTTTAAACATTGGTCTAACAAGTGTTTAGGTAAACACAGTTTTAAAGATAGACATAGTTTAAAAACATGTAAAAAATGACGTTAGCAAAGGCTAGTGTCAATATATTACAGCGTTTCAGTGCTTTTAGTCACACGTTAAACTAGCTCCAGCTTGTGTTTACATATAAACATAGTCTACGCCGTGTCTATCTTTTTTGTAGTAAGACGGTAAGTAATAAAACATCTAAATCGGGAGATTTAACGCGTTTACCTTTTTATTGTGGCTTGACGTTTCGACCGAGTTGCATCGGCCGTGGTCTCAAGCAAACTGTCGCAGCAAGTTTCACTCCGTCACAGTTATTACGTAACTTGCAAACAGCATGCGACAGCCAATATCGCGCGATATCTGCTGTCAAAACGAGAATTTGTGTAATGTAGTTTGTATAGTTGCGCTAAATCTACCGCGAAAAATGTATTTTATGGTCATAGAATAACCGATACGCAATCGTCATATATGGTCAATTTTTCATTACAATTAGTCACCGGTCGCGCAGTGATCGCGTGGCTGTCACTGTCTGCAAATTTTTAGGTAATAACCCCGCGTGTCTGAGGTAGACGTTTTGTAATCTACCCCCGATATTTGTAAATAGTTTTCGGGATACCTGCAATAAAAAGGTAAACGCGTTAAATCTCCCTTTTTAGATTTTTTATAATGCAACGCGAGTTTAAAAGCTTAAGTGTGTTTGCTACTAGTATTGAGAAAAATAAAAGTATGTCAGGTTCAGCTGTGTATCGTTGTGCTGTGACTCTTCCCCAGTCACGCACATCAGTAAAAGTCAAGAAAGTCGGACAACAAAAAACGGACACATTCTTAGAGCAAATGCTACATTCATTTTGATTCTTTGTTCGAGCGACCAACTAATAATATTCGCCATATCACTCAATGCAAATCATTTGCCCAAGTTTAGTGGAGGACATGCATTCTGAACAGGGGTTCCAATATGAAATTTGATAAAATTAGAGAAATATTGTATATTATTTTGCATTTACTTGACATATGAATGTCTTTATTTACATTAACAAAAAGTGCATACATACGTTAATATTTACAAATTTAAAACTACACATTATCTTAAATAATAGACTTCCTCAAAGTTGCCGCTTAGAAAGCTGTCATTGCTTAAGGTACCCAGCAGACTGGCAGCATTGCCTCTTTGAATAGCCAAACTGATTCGTTGGCGGAAGGAGCTGCCAGTCCGGCGGTCTCCCGAAGCCTCGACCAGTCTCTTACAAATATCAGAAACCAGTCGATGGGCTTGATATATTGTATATATGTATAAATTTGTACATATATTTTTATATACACTAGTGGTCGTCCTGAGGTCGAAATTCGGGCGTAAATATAAAATAAACGCTTTTTCCCTCGACACACTCCACAGACTCGAAACAGCTCACAACTCGCAAATCGCACAAAATAAATACCTAGAAACTCATTCAGTCAATCTGTTAGTAATTATTTATTGGCGACATTTTAAAATTCTTTGGCGACAATCTCTTCTCTGCACAACTGATGGCCGATTTCACCAAAGTTCACCAAGCGATGAAATTTTCATCGTTAGCGGACCCAATCGACGGGGTTATTACCTACACATTTGCAGACAGCAACAGCCACGCGATCACTGCGCGACCGGTGACTAATTGTATTAAAAACTTAATATGATTTATCACGATTGTGTATCTATTATTCTAAAATTCAAAAATAAATTCAAAAACAATTCTAAAGTTCAAAAATACCTTGCATTTGGATTTACTTGAGTAAATTGATTTGACTTTGACTTTTGACTTATGACCGTAAAATGCACTTTTCGCGGTAGATTTAGCGCCACTATACAAATTATATTACACAAATTCTCGTGTTGACAGCAGATATCGCGCGGTATTGGCTGTTGCATGCTGACTGCAAGTTACTTAATAAGCGTGCCGGTCTTAGGGGTTCGCTAGTATTAGGAGTCTGTGGTGAAATCGGGCTTGAGTGACCACAAATTATTATGTTTGACATTGACAGTATAACCATTGTTTTTGAAATAGGCAGTCGTACATACATATCCTCACGCTGTATCCCTAACGGGGTAGTCAGAGAGGACGGAGCGCCAAGCGTCGCGATTATTACATACTTCTTTCGCTTCCTCAAATCTCATCATTCTCCTCACACATTATCGCCTAGGTATGCGAGAGCTTTTGACATTTCCATCCGCTAACACTCTAGCTATTTGATCTTCATAAGTCAGCCTTGGTCTTCTTTAGCTTCTTTTACCACTCACTTTCGCTCTGTATATTTTCTTCGTCAGTCTCATCACTCATTTTTTCTATGTGCCCGAACCATCTAAGCATTCCTTTCTTCATTTTTATAACAACACTGTCGTGCAACCCTGTCATACTGCGTATCTCTTCATTGCTTATCCTGTCCGCAAGGGTGACACCGCACATCTTTCTAAGATCGCTTTTCTACTGCATTTATCGTACTTTCACTCGATTTCGGGCATATCCAGACCTCACTACCGTACAACAAAGTTGGCACCAACATTTGAATGACTGAATGAAATAAATGTTTAATTTTATTTAATTTGCTTTATTTGTTACAAGTATGACATGCAAATTTTATTTTTCTACACTTCTCCATAATATACATTTTAACTATGCCAAATGTTACGCTCCTCCGTGCGCGCAATATGCTTTTGCGTAAATACGTTTTCCTAACCGAACACTTTTCCTCTCCACCACAATGGTTGACTGGTAAAAATGCCATTTGCCAATAACTCCGTCACGTATGATAATTGCATAGTGCAAAACGAGTAAAAAAATAAATAAATGAAGTATAAATAAATAAAAATTAAACACAATCGACTCGTACTGACTGAAATGTACTTTCGATTATTTCCGTAAAAAAATTATGAATCACACTAAAACTCGTGATAGAGGTTCAACTAAATAACTTTCAACAAAGCCACGTTAAATTGCAGTAATGCTGAATTCTGTAAACAAAAAATCCATTCAACAATCAATATACAAGAATTCAAATAAAAAAAACGCTAGATGGAATCATTAACCGTGTAATGCATCTATTGGCCAAAAAATTCGGAATTCTTCCGCTGTAGTTGCAATACACAATCATTTCAATTCTAGTCTCAATTCTCAAGTATCAAGCATCGAGTATCGGCGCCAAATATTAGGTAAGTACTCTCACAATACTACCTACATACATGATGGAGTGCTTTAAATAGCGGTGATTGCATTCCTCTTCCGCCTTCTTAAACATTAATTTATCTTCCACTTTCACCAAGATATACGAATGCTGTTGACAATTTTTTTAACTAACACACGACCTATTTTATCTTCATCCGTCAGTCGGTCTTCCTCGGCTTTGTTTTCTATTACTGCTTACTTCTATTTTGTAGATTTACATACATACATACATATCTTCACGCTGTATTTCTAACGGGTTAGTCAGAAAGGACGGAGAGCCAAGCGTCGCGGTCCTTACATACTTTTTCGCTTTCTCAAATTCTCCTCACACATTTTCGCCTAGATATGCGAGTGCTTTTGACATTTCCCTCGGCTAGCAGTCTGGCTATTTGATCTTCATAAGTCAGCCTTGGTCTTCTTTGGCTTCTTTTACCACTTACTTTCGCTCAGTAGATTTTCTTCGTCAGTCTTTCATAAATCATTCTTTCTATGTGCCCGAACTTTCTTAGCATTCTTTTCTTCATTTTTACAATAACACTGTCGTGCAACCATGTCAAATTGCGTATCTCTTCATTGCTTTTTTTGTCCGCAAGGGTGACACCGCACATATTTCTAAAAAATCGCATTGCTACTGCATCTATGTTACTTTCACTTGATTTCGGGCAATATCCAGTCCTCACTGCCATACAATAAAGTTAGCACCAACACCGCATTGACCATTGAGTATGGCTATTTTGGCAGAGTTGGATATATTCACACTGCCTACTAATGTGGACAGAGCACCGTTTACTTTATCGCCGGTTGCTACCCGTCTCTCCACATCCAACTCACATCTTCCATCCCTCGAAAACGCATTCCCCAGATATACAATTTCGTTCAATGGTTCTAGACATTTTCCGTTTACCCATATTTCACACTTTGTCTCTACATCTTCCCTTTCAAACACCAGAACCTTAGCTTTGTTCACATTCATATTCAATCCTTTCACTTCAGTCTTCTTTCATGCAAGTACCTAGTGTCTGCAACTCCGCTTCCGATCTAGATTTACTTCATCAATATATTTTTACTTAATATTACTGATGGTTATCTACCTACATTATAAACGTGTTTTATTTACACTTAATGTTAATAATAGCTTACGAGTACCTATGTAGAAGAGATAGATATACCATGTTGTAGACTGTTTTATTTTTTTTTAACATTTACCCTCGCATATTGATTTATCAGCGCTCGTGTCGGTGAACCACTATTTTATACTCATTCATTTTTTAAGATAATACATTCATCACATCAAAATAGACAAAAAAAACCTTAAACTAAATCAGAACTAAAAATAGGGATATAAGTATCTACATAAATATTGTAAATGAAATCAAAAAAATTAGTTTTCTTTTACACTGTAAGTTTTATCAAAATATGTTTCGTAGCTAAAAAAGGAACAACAATAATTGTTTTCTACATTATATCGTTCATGAGATATCATGCTTTTCAGAATAGAAATATAATGTGCGAAAAAATAACACCAACTAGTAAAGCCTCGTGAAAAATACGTGTCTTCACGTAAAAAATGTGTGTAGAAAAGTTTCAGCATACATAAATATTGAACAAAATATTGTAAAATAATCTAAGGATCTCTAATATTTTAAAAGCTTTTTTGCAAACGACTACGACGCACTTTCATCGTATTTGTCCTTCAAAGCACACCTGCTGTCTTTTTGTCGCGTCTTTTTGCTTTCCGCCATCTTTTTTCTTTAACTTTTTCAAGATCAGGTGACTCATTTGTGGCCAGCACTTTCTTGGTAAAGTTGGTTGTATTACATAACGAGTTCATATCGTATCGATAACTCGATGGAGTCACATCGAATTGACAAGGATTTTTTATGTGTAAGTACTTAAATTTGCTTGTTCATTAGTTTTTGTGACGAAATTCAATGTTTTTTGCGTCTTTATAGATTTATTGTGTATAACTGTATGTGATATAATATGAAACTGTATAATAATAGCTTCCGTGCTGATTTGAGGAATAATAACACGTGCTATATTTCAAAAATCAGCTAAGAGTGTACTGGATATAGAATTTCATACTAAGTACAAATTTGGTTTCGTAAATAGACGTTAAATAATAAAATTGGTCTCAAATATTCATTATTTAAGGTTTTTGTTCTCGTTATTGGGTTTGGATTACCAATTTATGTTTCTGCGCCAAATCTCAGCTTTCTCTCAGCTATCGGGCTTTAGGGCCGGCTTCGTGACACCACTTGAGTTGTGTTATGGAAAATTCCCAAATTTGGGAAAATGAAAATCCCAGTAATATTTTCATTGAAAACATTGAGATTTTTCCCAGTAAAATTTCATTTTTGCTTTTTATTCCCGTACTAAATTTCCTGTTGTTATACCTGTTACATTGTTAGCTACTGCCTACTGCGTGATTATAATCATTAATTGATGATAATGTTATCATTTCGATTGTGTTGTTACTTAATAATAATTTATTGATGTAAACAATCACGGCAGACTTAAATTCGCTCTTCGTATTTCTGAGATATCGACGTGGGTAAAAATGTAGGCTAATTATACAGAGATATAATCTAAGAGGCCCATTTCGACACCTGTCATTATGACGTAATTAGGGTTGCAAACCAAATAAATCGGTACCCGAGTATCCGACTATCACTTAAAATCGATTCTAAATTACCTGAGCTTTTGATATCGTTTCGTTTTTTTAGTTTTGTAGTTTTAAAGTGAAAGAGTGTTTAGTTCAGTAATTCAAACTTTTTTTTACAGATTTGGGTCCTAAGATTACTTAAAGGCTTAATAAAACATTAAAATTATTTTATTATATTATTTTTACGTTTAAAACTTGTTAGATATATATACACTACTGATACATCTGACATAAATAGACGAATTGAGGAAGGATTAAATTGGATATTCGATCCCGGCTTGGCGATTCCTCTTTCGCTTATAATCGATTCACTGAACAATGAAAAATTAAAGCCATACTTATAGTTTACAAAAAAAGGAGGTAACGATATTCCAATTAATTTTACAAATTTAATAATTGTCTTCATTAAAAAAATATCGTACAGAAGCTTTTGTAAGCGAGTTGAACTTGCATGTAGCCAGTTTTTTTCGATAAAACACACTACACTATCGACTAAGCGATACCACGAGTCAAGCTTTAATTGAATAAGAAATAATATTAACATAATAAAACCATAAAAATGTTATTAAATTTAACGTCAAGAGAATAGGCTAATATTAAATTAATTTTTAATATATAACAATTTGGAAGGTTAACGAGAATAATCTAAATAATTGCTAAGAAACTGATTGTATAGGTTGATTACCAATATTATAGTGAAGCAAGATATTTATATCGATACGTTGTACATAAAAATTTCATTAATTCTTTAGATATAAAACCTCTACTGTAGAAGATATGTTTTTATGAATTTAAAAAAAATGAAATAAAAAATAAATAAATTCTTATAATATTAACATAATATTAATGGATATGACATACGTATTAATAAACATTAAAGTATGTGACAATAAATTATAAAAAATATGACGTAATTGGTATGAATATTTAACGTAAGCAGCTAACACTTTTTGGAATTAAGTTCTTCAACGCGGTTTGTGAGAGGTTTGAGTTGTTAGAAATCGTCACGTAAGGAAAACGCGTTACGAGGGGTGGGACCCCGCGCGTCGCGCGGCGCAAGGTTCGTTAGCTCTGTACATAGATTCACAGTGATATTTCTGTCTCTTTCTATTACATACGAGTATGTGTGTGCGTACGAGTATCGAAATTTTTAGTTTTTGTTTTTGTTTTAAATTATACGTTAGTTTTATTGGTTTCATTATTGCAATTAATGTTTGACAAATTGAAACTGCAGCTAAAAAACTTCGTTTCTGACGGGGGTCTCCCGACCGCACACGTTTTTTTTTAAATACGCTGGAATTTTTTTTTTTAATTTTTTAATACGTGTCGATGACATCTTTCAGACTCCTATTTTAGCCTTTTTTAGTTTTTATTTACATTTTATTTTTATTTATTAAGAGTTTACAGAATTATGATTGTATGTTACATCCTAATACTGGCATGCTAATAATAAATATGCGTGTATGGAAAAATGTGATATTATCAAATTTAATACTTTACAAGCTCTGAATAAAGGGATGTAGTGAAGTTATTAATTTTTATAACTTCATTATTGCATCTGATCGAGATAAATAAATCAATAAAACGATTAACTTATTCTGTTTCGATTTTGTCTTGTATTCTGTAAAAAATACTTGATAGTATTTGGTAAGTATAGGATAGATTATTATCGATAGATTATTCTATTCACAGCACTATCACAGAATTTATACTGGAAATGCTCACGTACACACAAAATTATATTTAATTTTCGTACCTAATTCTAAGTTGTTGTTGCTATAATTGAGATATAAATTATCTTAACACGAACACTAAGCTGAACGGAAATATACCTTATTAATTAACAATAAAATCGATATTAGTTTGAAGCATAAAAGTCGTAAATTACGTCACTTGCGTACGGGTTACAGAAATTTTTTTTAGTTAATGATAGCTTCTCGACTTTCGATGATTTAATGTTATACTCTATTATGCTCCGAACCGTGAATAGGTACTTAAAAATTGGACGCCTGTCTTAAAATTTACAATTTCTATTACATACTATTTCATACATACATACATATCTTCACACCGTATCCTCAACGGGGTAGTCAGAGAGGACGGAGCGCCAAGCGTCGCGGTCCTTACATACTTCTTTCGCTTCCTCAAATCTCATCATTCTCCTCACACATTTTCGCCTAGGTTTGCGAGTGCTTTTGACATTTCCGTCGACTAACACTGGCTATTTAATCTTCATAAGTCAGCCTTGGTCTTTCTAGGCTTCTTTTACCACTCAATTTCGCTCCATAGATTTTCTTCGTCAGTCTTTCATCACATATACTATTTCCACATACATACTATTTCCACGTACTTTAATCAGCTTATGATTACGGGTAAGTCTATATTCGGTAGAATTATCCACAATAGATAGAAGCAACTGAGAAAAAATAATAATAAAACTCAGATTTTCAAGGTGATAAAAATATGACGTACAAATTACGATTATATTCACGCAATTATATTTACAGTTATTTTCAACCGTATTTCAATTTAGCCCCAAAGTACTCACCAGACCTTACCTTACCCCAACTGATTTCCATTTTTTTCGGTATTTGGATAACTTTTTGCAAAGGAAATATTTCAAATCCGACGTGGTGTACAACGCCATTAAAGAGTTCATTTAAAATGGCAAAACGACTTTTTGGGGGGAAAGAAGAAGTGAGGTTGTCTTTTTATTTAGATTTATATTTTTTACATTTTTGGGAGTTTTAAAGAACAAAAATGATAGTATATTGTTTTAAAGTTCTGTGTAAGTGAAAAGAATGGAGCAAGTCTAAATAAACATGTGTAGCTGAAGTTTTCGTGCTCTTCCAAGAACTCCTATAGAACTTCAGTAAAGTCTACTATCGCTTTACTGGAGAAGTTTTACGATAACGATCTTACTGAGGATTCTACTACTTGTACTGTGATTCTACTTATAATACAATACGTGACATTGGCACGTATTGTATTATATTATGGCGCACAGATTAGTGCACTAATCTGTGCGCCATGCCAAAAAGAAAGAAAGAAATAGCAAAAGTGAATCTACAATAATGGTCAATACTTCGATTAATTAAATTATAATGTATTACTCTGTCAAGAAAGTACCGGAAAAAGATCAATAATACACGAAATGTTAGTTATTCATCCAAATTTATTTTATCACCTTCAAAGTATGCTCCTTCAGAAACGACAAACTTACGCCAACGAATAATCCAATCATCAAAACATTTTTTAAACGCTTTTTCGTTCAGTGCTCGCCGCGAATTCTCCTTTATGTCTTCCACCGAATGAAAACGGGTGCCACGAAATGGTAAAATGAGTTTAGGAAAAAGAAAGAAGTCGGCTGGAGTTTGTGACGTCATTCAAAATGGCCGTCAGCTCGCTCCCCACTACTGCTACGAGATTATATAAATCAAAATTCGAGCGCTCCACATCTCTGACTGAAGCACGTAGTGTTTAAATACAAATTAATTATATTTGTTGAAGTCAAGTTTTCGGTGTTTCATTCCTAAAGGTATCTAACACATTAAATCTATCATATCAATGTATATCTATACTATCCTCTATCTATTTCTATACTAATATTAAAAAGACAAAATGTGATTGTTTATTTCTAATGGATAAATCCAAAAGCAACTCAACCGATTTCAAAATTTCTTTCACCTATAGAAAGCTACATTATCAGCGAGTAACATGGGCTGTAGTTTACTTTCAAACAAATTTCTACCCGAGCGAAGCCGGAACGGGTCGCTAGTCAACAATATAGATCAGGTTAGATATGGATCTACATATGTACCCTCTTAAAGGATTATATAAAGTCAAAAAATTCACAGTACGTATTTCATATCACATCCTTATAAGCAAAACCAGAAATTACGTAATTCTCGTAGCCACTTGAATTACATCGTAATGAATCATTGCTTGACCTCAATACGACCTTGGCCTTGACCCGCAAAGGTTCAAAGTTAACTGAATAATCTCTTTATTGGTTAATCTAGCCATCATGCAGTCATCACTTCATAAATTCGTTCTTGTAAATAGACTGAAATATATAGTATACATAAAATAAAGACCTTGTATACCTGAGAAGATGGTCCCAGATCACGGAGCACTCAACCTATAGAGAAGAAATGTCATTTATTTTATTCGAAATAAATTTACGTCTAAACGGTGCTACTGCGCTCCGATTGGTTGACACACACACTATTACAAAACCTAAACGTGCGTATGAATAGACTGAGATAACGTAATAGAGGTGGCACTAGTGAAAACAAGATGCATAGATACTCGTCACCGAGCACGTTAATTCAATATCCAGTTTAACTTGACCCGTGATAAATGTTTCAAATGTCAGTCTGAAAATAGTGTATTTACTGTTACTTACCGATGAAATGAGATTGTGTCAGTTTTGTAGTTTTATTTTTGCTGTTTTTGTGACACCACCGAATAGAACCGGAAGCCATTACGTAAGTATCTAATTACTTTTCGAAATAAACGGAGATGTACACGCAGATCCAGTATTAGTTATTTACTGTTTTAACACGAGCGAGAGTTGATATTCGTTAGTGCCAAAAAACTGAGCAGTGGTGAGAAGGATCATCCGATATTTCGTCTCTATATGTTAAGCGCTCCATTCTCTATACATACGCTTCCTGACCAAACTACAAAATCTAAATGGTTCTAGCTTAATTACATATCTGTAAGCTAGGTCTACAATTAACTTCTTTTCTAATTCTGGAACGGATTGACATAAACAAAAAAATTTGGCTATTCAAAGAGGCAATGTTGCCAGTCTACTGGATGCCTTAAGTTTGGGCAATTTTGAGTAAGTCTATTATTTAAGATAATGTGTAGTTTTAAGTTTGTAAATATTAACTTATCTATGTATGTACTTTATTGTTGTTAACAAATGTTTCTTCAAAATTTAAAAAAAAAACGAAAACATCAAATAAATACATACATACTTACATGTCCTCATGCTGCATCCCCAACGGGCCAGTCAAGTACTACGGTCATTGCCCTCCTAAAATCTCATAATTCTTCAATCATCAATGTAAATAAACCCATATAAACCGTTAGAATTACTTGGTGTATCTTCGAAGTCCAAGCTCCAATATCAGTGAAATATAAATGGAACCACCTTGGAGATATACTGAACCCAACGGAAAAAGAATAATTGAAATAGGTTCATAAATGAAGAAGTTATACACGGACATACATAAAAAAATACAGATGGACCTCAGACCAAGTACCACAATGGAGGGAGCATTTACTTTAAAAACGTATCCTTATCTTTCTAGATTTACTAATGTGCGTGACTACAATAAACGATACACGAAAAAAACGATACACAACTGAATATGACATGTTTTATTTTGTGATTTTGACATATTTTGCAAATAATTATTTCATGGACGACTTATAAGCTGACACGAAATATACTGACAGTACGAGGTTGCTATCTTACTATAGCTAACTCTTTTACTCGTGGTTACCCCAATGTGATAGAAAGAGACAGGAAAATTCGTTTGAAACACGGTGATAAGAGAGGCAACTTATTATGGCTTTGTCTATTGTTTCTTGGTCTGATATACAGACGAATAGAAAATTGGAGTCGATCATCTCCGAGTCGGTTAAAAAATTGAAAAGGAGAGCACAACAGAAGCTCATAAGATAAATGTATATCGACCTGCCGATTTGCATACACCGTGCAAATCAACTGATTGCCTTTCCTTCTGTTAATGTATAACTGACAGACGCTAAGTTGCAATAACGTCCATGAAAGTTAATACACCGTTAAAAATCTGCAAGCTTTGTTGATTATTGTTATATTATTAAAAAGCGATGTGATCTTTACTGAGATTTTATAGCAACTGAAGACATATTGCAATTAAAGACGACTATTATTATTGCATATAACAAAAAAAACTAAGTTTGTAACGATTTAACTAGAGAAATAAACTAAGGTGCATTTTCACCATTTACTCTTTAAACCAGGTTCAGTAGAACGAAGTTCAGTCTGACTTGAGTTCAAAGATATCGATCAAATATTAACATATTACACCAGCTATTTTCTGATCGAGTTCAGGTGAATGGAATGCATTTCGTTTTTCAAATAAGCAACTAGTATCATACTAGTACGTGACAGTGATTTCCTATGAATTTTAACAATATTTCGACAAAGAAACGTATCATCTGTCCAAAAGTAATAATGAGAATAGTACATCATACAGGAAAAAAAAGTGTTTGTAGTTTTCTCTCTCAGTTCTGTAATTGTTCTATTCGTGTGCTATTTTTTATTCGCTTCGTGATGTTTTATTTTATAATCTTTATCGTGGAAAAACCTATGTTCAAAAATAAAAAGAGTCCGACCTAGTCCGACGTTGACAATGAGGGCTCTTGAACCCCGTTCAAGGAGGTTAAACGTAGAAAATTGGATGTTCAAAATATGAATCCAGTTCAGGATAAACTGCGTTCTATTTGCATTGGAGACATGTATTTCCGCCCTTGGACCGAGTTTAATGGTTGAATTTGGGTTTACGCGAACTGATCGTGTCCAATTCCGATTGGTGAAATTACGCCTAAGTTTGTTACGATTTAAACTTACATACATCAGATTTGAACTCTACACATACAATCAAATATTCTAAATCCAATCGAAAATCTAAATCTGTACCAAATAATGATAATCTTATAAGGAGATCACATATCTTCAATTTCTTGTAAAGGATTAATGGTAGAAACAGATCAAGCAAATATAAACTGTTTTATGACCGTAACTGAACTTGTGGCGCGACAGATATCTATAAGTAACAGTTACAAAGCCGTGCCTGTGGATTGAAAATATACGAAAGTGATTGGGATAGGGATAGCCTTATCAGGCTTTCTGAATCCAAAACAGATATTTTGGAATTGGTCTTTCTATTCGTCAGTTTGCTTGTCTTTAATTTATTGAAAAACTTACTCATTGAATTTTCAGATTGCTGTTCGAATAAAAGACCGGCGTCCCAGTTACTTAATATATACTAATCTATACTAATATTATAAAGATGTAAACTTTGTTCATTTGTATGTAATGGATAAACTCACAAACTACTCAACTGATTGTAAAAATACGACCACCTTGTTTCACCTTACAAAGCGACATTATCGGCGAGTAATAACATGAGCTGAATTTTGTTTTCAAACTAATTTCTACACGTGCGAAGCCGGGGGGGAGGGGGTCGCTAGTAATATTATAGAGGCAAACTTTGTTTGTTTGTATGTAATGGATAAAGTCACAAACTACTCAACCGATTGTACAAATACGACCACCTTGTTTCACCTTAGAAAGCTACATTATCAGCAAGTAATAACATGAGCTGAATTTTGTTTTCAAAATAATTTCTACCCGTGCGAAGCCGGGGGGGAGGGGGTCGCTAGTAATATTATAGAGGCAAACTTTGATCGTTTGTATGTAATGGATAAACTCACAAACTACTCAACCGATTTCAAAAATTCTGTCACCTGTGGAAAGCTAAATTATCAACGAGTAACATGGGCTGTATTTTATTTAAAAAAAAAATTCTACTTGTGCGAAGCCGGGGGGGTTGCTAGTAAGGTATATATAGTTTTCATAAGCTTGTCTTAATGGCATATTCTTAGGGGTGGACAGATCAGCATGGCGCAGCAAAATTGCGCCTTATAGGTTAACTATCATTTATCACAATGGCGTTCTATCAATACCACCTTTCCCCGAGAGGCTAAAGTTTGTGACGTGGACTCTCCAATATATACGCTCACTTAGTAACTCCATATAACCGAAACGCTTCTCTCGAAGGCTGTCCATATGTGGAGAGTGAGTGAACCACTCGGATGTAATCAGTCCATTCGCTTGTTATGTATTATCCGCGAGTAGATCGAGCGCCGCCAGCGAGTGGTTCACTTAAAATTTAGTAACCAATTCTTGACAATTTTTTGACTATGCGGCGTCCACTTGCCGTCACCTAGTGGACTGCTTAATGACAACGTCTGACAAAGACATACCTATATAAAAAAACAAAGGACATAATATTATATGTAGAGAAATATAAACATAAAAAGAAGTATCAGCTAAATACAATTCCAACTCGCACATCGAATACATTTGCGTATTTACCAAATAAATAAGTCATAAGTCTGATTCAAAAACAAACCTAACTTTGAAGATGAAAGTCACATTCTCCTGTACTCTCTAAAAAAATTGTGACGTAATTCCAAATTCGCAATTTCTTTGATATTTCCCTTTTATTGTGCTGCGAAACCTTGCTTCTTGCCTTTCGCGATTCTTGGTCAACGGGAAGTACCTTATACGCTTTTGTTGGAGCCATATCTTTTGATTGAGGTGACGGAAAGCTTGAATTTTTTTCACCTCCAAGAAACCATAGACCTTAATGTTTGACATAAATTTGAACTTGACACTTCAACCCATTCTTACGATAAAGGGTCTTGACTGGTCATTAATCTGACATACGGGCAACGAAGTTATTCTATAAAGGTCCAGATTTATTATTTTGAGGTATAAAATCCTGAAAAGAAAACACAGATATCTAATGGGAAGCAAGTACTTTTTGAAACGTTTTTTGAAAGAACTTATTGTTGGAATACTTACAATACTTCTTGACATAAAAACCGATATAATAATAGATCGAACAGATAAATTTTGCAATTGTTCCAGACTAAAATAATTTCACAATTCTTCTTTTGCTTCCAGATGTGTCGCACAGTTAAGGGTATAAAGAAGAGATTTAGAAAGTATAATGTTGGTTTACCTGTCTTGTAACATCTCTTTTGTCCGTTCTTTCATCTATATATCTCAGATTTGCTTTGCGAGTGCTTTTGACATTTCCGTCAGCTACCACTCTGGCTATTTGATTTTCATAAGTCAGTCTTAGTCTTCCTTGGCTTCTACTACCATTCAAATTCGCTCTGTACATTTTCTTCGTCAGACTTTCATCACTCATTATTTCTATGTGCCTGAAATATCTAAGCATTCCTTTCTTCATTTTACGATAACACTGACTTTCGAACCCGTTACATTGCGTATCTATTCATTGCTTATTTTATCTGCGAGGGTGACACGCATTTCTGAGAAATCGATTCTACTGCTTCTTTAGATCTCTAGAAATTAAATTTACAATTTTGTTAAATATTCTACAGAACCCTTTTATACGCGAGTGGAAAGAGCACTTGATTAAATATTTTCTCAATGTACAATGTAGTAATATTTAATAAGACAGTGTAAGCCATTGTCGTGTATTTGCTTATGAACTGATAGCAAAAGTCCATTTGAAATAAAATGTGTATAAATAAAATATATTGTGTAAGTCCATGTCATCGTATAAATTGAATGAATTGACGTGGTTACATTCGCTATAATTTTGGAACCGACGTAGGTATTACGTAAATGTTCCCATTTAATATGATTATTATTATAAAATTATATCAACAGAAGTGCAAAAAATGTGCAAGCACTCAACTCTGCTCCTTAGGATGGAAGAGTATTTTAAAGACTCACGAGTGAGCGAAACAAGCGAACCCTTGCCATACCTTTCGTGTCAGAGGTTCACTTTTACTATTAAAACAGAAATTGAAGTCAAGTGCATGTCACACTTGAGCAACTTGAGTGTTAATGTCCCTTACTATCTGGCTACTCCACTTTTTTCATCCATCGTCTATTAATGTTATATTTTTCAGTTCAAATAATAAGAAGGTGATTTATGCAATGAATTCTAAAAAAATCAAAACGGTAACGACTCAGTGTGTTCCAACCTTAAACCATAAAAGGATTTGTATCTCAAAGACGAGTAATAACACATATTTATATCCAAGCCTTCTATATTTAGATGTTTACAAGATCGAGTGACATTTTATGACCCGTGCCTATTGTTTAGGGTTATTGTAATATTAAACGTTACTGTTGTGGTCGCTGAGGTTAAGCAACGATTTTGACGGCTACGTACTGGATGGGTCACCAAGTGGTATATTTCTTAAGCCGCTGACGCACTAACGTCGTCTTCATAAATAATTCACCAATTGGGTGATCCAAACCAAAGTATTATCAATAGTATTATGGGTGCCACGAATCAAAGTGGGGATACAACCGTCAGGATACATGTAAAATTCGTTTCGTAGGACATCGACGTTAAGCAACGTTGTTCACGGTTGCTTACGAGATGGGTGACCGAGTGGTATATACATATATAGTGCTAAATTGTTTTACATATCAGTTCTCCGTACATCGAACGATGCGTGAAACTGACACTACCGGCTATTGCTAGATAATGGTAGCTTCCAATTTCTCGCAACGGTGAAAATTACATCAGAAGTCACTGAGGTGAAGCAACGCTGTCAGTGGCCACCTACGGGATGTGTAACTTAGTCGGTAACATGATTTTAAGTCCGGTCGATTGAAAAATGTACTTTTTCTAATTAAATTTGGAGACTGCGTAGTTCCCCAGTTCATAGAAATAGCCAAAGCTCAGTTTAATGCTTAATTTGGACCGTAATTAATATGATATTTCATGACTTTATTACTATTATTATTCGAAAAACTACTCAAAACAATGTCTCCATTCTAATCGCTGTCCCGAGATCAAGAAAAAAATAAAAAATGCACGGAATGCGAGTGATATCGCATAATAAACTCAATTGAGTGTCAATATTCATCAATTTCACTCTGACGAGCTTGAACAAATCTGCTTGCAAGCGGTAAGTCCCCAGTAAGTACGGGCGAGTTATAAGCGAGAGCGTGGCTGATAGCGATTGAAGTATTCTTTGCATAAAACTCTTCTAACTAAAATTTATCATTTCCTAAACTATTGTGTGCTGTTTTTCTACAGACATTAAAGTACAGTTGTTTTAAACTAAACCAAAGATTTCATTGCAATATATTCCAAAAGCCAACGAATATGCAATTGCTGCGACCATCATTCTGGATGGAATGGAAATGGAGATGGAAATGGAGAAATTTAAAGAAAGATTTATTAACGCGGACATTGACAGTGAGACTGATTCGCAAATTCAAAGTCGCTCATCGTGTTAGAGAATGGGCCACGCTGGGAGTTCGAATGGGAAGGATTGAATCTGAAACGACATATTTAAGAGAAAAAGTAAGCTGAACTGGCAGCAGGCTGATTATTTTTGTTGAAGAACTAATAACCGCTGAAGTAGATAAGATGTTTAATGATGAAATGTAGTGTAGCCTACACTATCTTGTTGAAGTGACAATCTGTACGAGGTGGCTGGCAGTTATTGGGTGAGAATAATTGAAAAAAAAATTTTTTTTTAATATTCGATGTGTACTTAGACCACACGATAGAAGTAAAAACTTACATATAAGACCGCGCTTGATGTCGACTGGAGCCGAGTGTATACCCCATTCAGTGTCACCGACCGGAGAGTGACGGTTCAGTTTCATTCACTGTTCAGAAAGAGAACAAGTTGCGCTTAAAGAAGTTTTCACTTCAAAAATAAAAAAAGAAGATTGGACTTAGTCGTGTGCGTTAGGAGAGATTTGTGTCCAGCGGTGGAGTGATATAGGGTAATGATGACTGGCGACAAGTGAGAAATAAATACTATATGTTATACTACTACATAAATAAATACTACCAAAAATGCGGTTCTCGCTTCTCGCTAGCACTCGGACCACACACACATAAAACCAGTTATAAAAGTTTGACTACCGCTGCGTATGACTCATGCCACATTACATGAGAATGTATAAAAGAAATGTTATACCCTAATCGATCTGTCAGTGCGAGATACATGCCACTAACGACAGCGTGCACGGCTTTATGCTTCACAATCTGATAAGTGATAGGTAAATCGATAAGAGTTAAACTGTGCTTTTACGACGGTTTGGTGAGTGTTAAGAATCGATTATTTTTTAGAAATTTTGGGATTTTGTGTCAAAGTGCGTATGTCGGTTTTATGCCAAAACGAGGTTCGTTTTTAAATTTAAAAAATTGTGAAATACAACCTTCGTGCTTCTAAAACTTACTTAACTACGAGACATGAATATTTCTAATTCTGTAAACTAAATGTGAATGTATTATGCATATAAACCTTTCGTAATTAAATGTCCTTAATGATGATTAACACCGAATTGAAATTCGGTGTTAATCATCAATATACTATTAGTATTGTATACTCGCTTATAACTTAAAAGTTATAAGCGAGTATACAAACGCGGAAAGCGATTTAATTTTATTCTCAAACAATAAATAAAATTTAAATTAAGCCTGACATATATGTATGTATACATATATATTTTTTAATGTAACACATGCATACATACGTATAATATATAAATAAAATACATTTAATTTAAATAATGCATACATATATACATCTTCACGTCGTATTCCTAACGGGATAGTCAGAGAGGAGTTTGTTATTGATTATTTAAATTTAATTTAAATAATACTACATAATATTCTTTAAAAAACGCTTTGAAAGCTGTTATAAAAATACCTTATTAAACTTAATTGAACTTAACAATGTGTAAACTAATTGAAATAATTATTTTAATGCAATGTATTCGTTACAAAAAATTACTAACATGAAATTGTATGTACGCTCAAATAAAATATAAAATGCAAAAATTTTGAACTTACGACTAGTAGTCATGGTTCGTTATGACCAAAATTAAAAAAATATTTTCGTTCAAATTCGTACATATACATAAAAAAAATTAGAAATACTTGAAATAAATTAAGCAATAATTATTTTAAAAGAATTGTCTTTGGTAACTATATAAACAAACTAGCTTTTACCCACGACTTCGTCCGCGCGGAATCAGGATCCCTTCTTATCGAGTCTCTGCGTCATACAAGGAAGCTCCTTCCTTAGTTTACACCCTTGGGTGTATAATATACCAAGGCGTTTAAATATTTTTATAGGTCGACTCGATAGATAAATAATTTTTTTCATAGAATTATGGTTAAGCGTACGGATATGCAGGGGCTATAAAAAGATAAGTAAAAAACCATTAATTAAGGGTAACAGAAAGAGAATGGCAGTAAAAACCGAAGTAGATTAAGGCGGACTTATCAAGAATAAATACATCATACGTGAGCTGACGGAAACAGAACACTCGCATATTTCGGCGCAAATATGCAAGGAAAATAATAGTTTAAATAAGCGAGAGGTATAAAAGAAACGCTTGGCTTTCCTACTTCTCTGATGACCCAGTTAGAAGTACAGCGTGAAGATATTTTTCATATGCATAGTGTTTCTGTAACAAGAATATATATAAAGAATCAAACAGTCAGAAAAAACTGGTTATTGAATATAAAAGATTTTATTCAGGACCAAAATAACTTAATTTTTGTCTCAAAAACTTTTAAAACTTAAGCGTTGAGTTACACCTATTAGTAACAATTAACTATCGAATTAATTAATTTTAAACTTAACTTAAATTTTCTTACAACGAAATAGTTATCAGACTAATTTAACTTTTGAAGTTACTAATCTTATTTGACTCAAAGAACTACAACTTAATTGAGACATTATATTCTTATTCTTAAGTGTAATATTTAATCTGAAGACAAATTAACAAATCGACACCTGGAAGGAACAACATTGTAACATAGATTTATAGGCTATAGATTTATAGACGGAATTCGTATTTGTGGCGAGCTTGCAAGTATTAAAACTCCTTATCAGTTATCGCAGAAATAGATGTTTTTAATGATAGTCTGCCAAAAATGAGGAGAAAACTCAGTTGCTTATTCTTTGATTAATTTATATTGTTATGTATTGGACTTGTTAGATTCTATTGTTTATGTTCACTTTAACCAATGTAATTATTTTTATTTTTACATGCATATAATATGTGTGTTACTATTTCTCACTTTCTCTTAACTTGTATATATATTCTATCACTATTTGTAAAAACTTTTATTGACTCTTTTGCGTCCTAAGTCACCTCTTTGTTCTATACTTTTATATCGAGTCGCAAGTTTTCCCTGTAACTAAATAAAACTCAGTTTTTAGTAATTAATAAAATCCACGCAAAAATAAAATACAGATTATTAAATTTATTCAAAATGAATTGCAATGTTGTTCCTTATAGATTAATAAATGTGCAAATATTATATCTCAAGTAAATCTCATCATTTGACATTTTATTAGTCAAACCTATCATCGATTTTGAAAAAAATCTACGTTGAAAACCGTTAGAAAAATTAATATCATTATTTTTAACAGACAGACAGATGGACATCATAAAACTGTGATATAATGAGATAACTATTACCATTTTGACTACGAAAAAAAAATGGCGGCTGGATGTAAATTATTTCAATAGAAAACTGAGTCCGGATCGTTTCGCTATGAAAGCAGACAGACATCGTACACTTAGAGCTGACGCAATAATTAGTCTGCCTAGAAGCCTAGGTCACGTGTCCATACTAAAGTATACTGGCTGACCTAGAAATTACAAAATTACTTGTGGAATATACTATTGAATTATAATAATATTTCGTCTAGCTATTAAATTAAATAATTAAATATAAATGAGATAACGATTTAGTGCGACAAATGAGGGGGCATTCATTAATTATGTGAGCTCGAAATGTCTTATAAAATCTCATCAAATCTCATTAAAACTGAGGGGCCACAGTTAAAAATCTAACGTCAACTTTTAAAGAATACGAGTATACATTATTTTGCAGATAATAATTTTTTTTTTTACTTTTTTTGGGTGTACTTCTGTATTATTTTAACATTGTATTATTTTTCTGCTTTATATAAATAATTTTAGTCCTTTAACAACTATAGCATAAATCTCACGTGAGGGGAGGGGGAGGGAGGTCCCACTAAATCTCGCTAAATCTCACCAAGGGAGGGTATTATACAAATTTAAAAGAAAAATAGCTCATGTAATTAATGCATGTTCCCTAATAAAATAATATGCTCATAATGTTGCGAAGCTTAGATCTTTAATACACTTACTGAGGTTAAGCAACTTTGCGCGTGCTCACGCAGTGGATGGGTGATCTAGTAGCGTCTACATCGAGCGAGTCATAACCGTCTTCGAACTTCTTTTTTGGTAACGCAAGAGAAACCTGAGCATAGATAATATCACCTGAACCAGATGAGATTGGGTTATGTATTGGTTTAACTATAGCTTACTAATTTGAACTGCTGAGGTCGTCGTTTTGGGCGCCTTGTTGTGTGGCTCTGGGATCTTCTACGTAACGCACAGAAACTCCTCTCACATAGCGCAGAAACATTTCGCAGAAAGACAATGACAGAGCCCCTACATCCTTGTAGTGTTGTCATCCTCGGGGTCACATGAATGGACGACCGGAACCCCCACTCCAAACGGCCGCAACCCCTAAGGACTCTTTAGTCTCTGATCTGGGTTACAGGGTTGTATCGTGTATGATTTTTCTATAATTTTTTAAAGAACTCTGCTTAAGATCTATCCATACTTAATATTACAAATGAGAAAGTCTGTCTGTTTGATCAGTTTTCAATGCTAAACCGCCACCGATTTTAAATAAATTTAGAACGGAGATAGATTAAACCCAGTGAAAGGACATAGGCTACTTTTTTAACTCGATGTCGTGAGTAATGGCTGGCACCAAATAAATATTTTACTGCATAAGATTGTTATTTTAACTTTCATTGTTAACTGCAACTTTTGTGGAATTTCAAAACAGTAGCTTATATTCTTTCTTAAGGTCCAAGCTAACTCCATGTCTTTATTGTTGGTTTAGTAGTTAAGTCGAGTTTAACCGATTGAGTTGTGCCTCCTCTCGAAGGATGGATTCGCTCTTCAGAACTAACCTGACAGATTGATTTCGAAAGCCAAACGCCGCGAATCAGTCTTTTTCTTCATAACCCTTATAACCGTATCAATTCTGTGCTATAAAATATGTATAAATGCTAGTGGAACTTATTTTAGTACATGTTTACATGCTTAGAACTACTCAAAAAACAAGAAATGGTACAGTCATCTTTGTTAATTTCGATAACTTTGATTATTTTTACATTTTCTTGAATCATATAAAATCTATAGTTAATTAAAACTCGCTCGCAATTGAAAATGTTCCAAACTAAATTTAAGATTTAATGTCAAAATTAAATACTAAAATTCGTTTAACATTTACGAGAATTTAACGATGATCCATTAGTAAAGAAAAAAAAAAATGCGAAAACAGTTTTCTTTATAAAACTGTCATTCGATTACAATTTTTTTTACTCATTATTTTATGAGGGTTTGGTTCTTGAAAAAGATATGCCACTTCTATTGTGACTATTTAAATATTGTAAATTTTTCCTTGCGTTTTCTTTAGTTCTTTCGCTTCCTTTTAAAATAATATGGTACAGCAACTTTGCATTCATCGATAAGAAAGATGCAAAAAATTTGAAAGAAAAAGCTAAAACTAAAAACAGCAAGACAACAAAAACGCGAAATGAATATATATCGTATCTTATGTTTTTGAAATACGAGTTTTAAAAAAGACATCTACATAATCGAGCAACGGAATTAGTAATTCAAACTGGCAGGGCGCCTTCTGCGCTCGCTAACACTACCGGTGACGCTGTAAAAGCGACTATTGCTAAAATTCTCTAAACGCGAACCAATTTGTTGGAAAAACTTTCCTAGAGATGGCGATACGAGATCCATTAATGGAAAAATTGATCGATCGATCTCGAGTAGAGAATCGATTTCGTGAATTGATTGCGGACACCCAAAAATGGAGTTTCTATTATATATGTATTGATAAGAACGCAACTATAAAATAATGAGCTAGCGTGGATTTTTTTAATAAATTATTAATACACATATCGAACACTGCCGTTACCTTAGCGCTCTCGGAGCCAGATTTAGCGCTTTTTTGAGTCGTCTAAATTTTATCTATCCCATGCAAAATTTAAAAAAACCTGTAGAACGATTTTTGAGTGTCTGTCGTTTATTCACTGGATCGATTCACTGCTCAAGATCGAATGATCGATTCTTCCATTAATCGATCTCAGATCGCCATCCCTAGGAAAGTTGTTCCAACAAATTGGAAGGTGTGTAGGGCATTTAACAGAAAAGAGGAGGGTTTTTTTAGAGAAAGAGAGAGAGAAAGAGAGAAAGGTTTTTTTTCCTGTTCAAAAACATCTTATAATTCAAACTACAACTTATTATATTTAAAATGGATAGTTTACACTATACGCCATCTTTCACAAAGAGGCTTGTATATGGCAGAATAAAACCCCATAGAGACAGGTTTCCTACATATCACTTATGTAAGTTCCTTATAATTATGCATTGATCGCCTTTAAGATGATTTTAGTAGGAGAAGATTTTATAAGCTGCTGGTATATTGTTCTCTTTGTCAGCCATACTAGCTTCCTGTCTTATTAGTCTCGAATTGTTTCACAAAAAACAATAGTGAATGTCATTCAAAATGCTGTTCAAAGTTGCCAAAATTTTTTGTTGACTTCAAATGCTGATGAATAACCAGATTTCACAGAAATTGCGCAACATTGTAACTATATCATTTTTACGCTAAACCCGCACGAACTAGCTAGCGTAAGGACGGAATAAGCTGTAAAGATTTACATTTTTTTCATGCATTGTTATTTTCTTTTTAAAAATCATATTTCAACTTTTAATCATTCAGAATAGTCCTATTTGAGCCACTCTAAGTAGATAAGAAATAAAAATTGTAATCTTTTTTTAAATGTGAATGTGTGATGAAATTTTATTGATATAAATCAGTACATACATATCTTAACGTTAATATTTACAAACTTATAATAATATTTACAAAACTCAACATTATCTGAATTAATAGACTTCCTCAGTGGCTAAGAAAGCTGTCATTGTTTAGGGTGCACAGCAGACTGGCAGCATTACCTCTTGTAATTGAAAATTGTAATATTTATTCAATGTTACAAAGAAATTAAAAGTTACCGGCTATAACTGTACCGATACTTTTTTATTATTCTAACGTTTCTCACGCGTCTGGGTTTTCTTATATTAATAGCCATCAAGGACATAAACAAACGCTTATTTTTTATGTAATTTCCGCTGATTATATTGCGCATCGATTAAATAAAAGCGATTAAGGTGACGCATCGACAAACAATAATTTAATCTAAAATAGACTTTCTGTTCTATGCAAACACGCGCGCGCTAGCTTACGAAAAATACGGAAAAACAATTATTTTCATTTATTTTAAAAACTATTGTTAGCTATGATAAAATTAAATAGTATGTTAGATACTTATAGGTCCCGTTGCTCTGAAAAATGTAAATCTCTGTTTTAAAAGGGGTTTCTTTGATATTATTTTTTGTGTTACAAAAGTTAACCAACCGTGTATAGCAACTGTCAAAATGTCAATGAAATGAAGAATCAGGTTACCAAATATTACTGTCATACGTTTTGCAGTCACTTAAAAAAATTAAGATCTCTGGCGCCAAAATTTCCAATGCGTCGCCTTAATCACAAATTTTTGTATCAACATGTCTATATTATCAATAGGTGATATATACAGGTCCACACGTGTTCGAACGATTAATGCTAGCTTTAATACATTAAAACAAAATGTACATAGGTATATAGGCGCTTACATAATATAAATCAGTACATACATATGTAGACGTTAGTGTTTACAAACTTGTAATAGACTTCCTCAAAGTTTTGATTTTTGTTTTTTGTTTTATTTGGAAAGCAAAGAGCTGTATAAAGCTAAAAGACAGAACATACGTATAAATCTAGTAGCCATTTACATGTTTTCGCATATTGCAACTGAGTACTTACTAATAAAATTATATAAAGTTGTAAGTAGATAAAAAAAATGATAATAATACATGTTTAAAAGAAATAAACTTTTAAGAAAAACAAGACTTACTCTTGTCAACTCCGTTAGAGAATCGCGTCAAACCATGCCTGAGATAAAATGTCTTTTAATTTATAGGGTTCTGTATTAAATGGGTCAACGTTTTGGTTGGTCAATCCGTAGAAGTATTTTGGTACTCTATGGAAAAATGAGTGCTTTTTGTAGTTTCTCGAACTCCCAGGGATGTGTAGATATATGGGTTTTCTTGTAGGCCTATTTGGTACATGTAACCTAATGTTTTGCAAGAGTTGAGAAACAAAGCTGTCATTGCTTAGGGTTCCTAGCAGACTGGCAGAATTACCTCTTTGAATAACCCATGTTCATTCGTTGACGGAGCTAGCCCCCCCAGTCCGATGGTTTCCTGAAGTCTCGATAAATTTCTTACAAATATTATATATCTTCACGTCATATCCTTTCTGGTGTAGACTGAACGTCAAAGCACAGAATCTTGACTCTACATTTAGCATGTAGAAGCTCAAAATAGCCTGTCTCTTCGCTAACTTTTACGATCTGATTTAAGATCTTTATACGTCAGCCTTGCTCTTCATTGGTTTGTGATACCACTCATTTTCGCTCTCTAGATTTTTGTAGTTAATCACCACTCAACAAAATACAAAAATATCTCTAAATATGTAGTACAAAACAAAGTCGCTATCCGCCTGTTTGTTTCTCCGCCTACTTCTTCTAAACTACCCAACGGATTTTGATACGGTTTTCGCTATCATTTAGAGAATTTCTTCCGGAAGGTTTTTGTATAGGTTTAGTATAATAGTTCCCATTTGGGCGAAGCCGGGGGAGTCGCTAGTGTATGATAAATGATAATTTAAATAAGACATGTTGACGTGCTTTAACAAAAGTAAAGAATTGTTTAAAAAGTTTTAAGATAACGAGATAATGTAACAATAATAATTCTCTTCCTATCTACAAATTTATAATATTATTTAATTTTTAATAATTATAACATTAAGTATTGAAAGTGTAAAGATTTTTATCAGAGAATCTCTAAAACAAGTCGTCCGATAATTAAAAAAACTTTAATGACGAGTCAGAAATTAAATGAAAAAATTTGGTGTCACTTGATTATGAGAACAAAATTGCTCATCTTATAAATGGTTGATTTGTTTAAAAGAAAATTAGCTTGTATGACGTTCTTATATACATCTTTCCTTAATATAAAAGACAGATATTTTATGAATGAAATATCTGTCAGTGAATGAACTATCGGGTTCAATGACCTAGTGTGTTATCGTTATAAATACGCAAGTTGTAATGTTTACACAAATAGTTGTCGTATGATGCGATAATATATTATAATACACACATTAGGAAGTTTCCTAACATCTGTACTTGCGACCACACATATTTTAAGCAATTTCTCATTTGGAGTAGACAGAGCATCACAATGCTACAAAACTTTCAAACAAACTTCATCATTCTTGACTTTTTAGATTTCTCTGAGCAGTAACCCTATGAATTTTAAGAGGATTTTTCAAAAGTCAGAAAGAAAAGCACAAAATAACGTATTATATTTCATTTGATGCTCTCTACGACCATCTCAATTTTTTTCACTTCCAAAACCCCCGAAGACTATTCGAAAAAGAAACTTGATTTTTGAAGTTCACGTCTGTATTTTGCGCCGCACTGCTGGTAGGTTTTTTGAATTGTCTATTCGATTATATAATATCTGTATTTCATTATAGATAAAAAATATATATACGGTATTATTTTAATATTCCAAACAATAATTTGATAACTATGCTTTGAAGTTTTTTTGTTCTGGCTGTAATTATTTTAAGACGTCATAATATTTTTTGAAGTTAGTTTTTTTATGAAATGGTAACAATTATTTTATTGTCTGGCATTATATTTTTAATAGCAATAAATAACATGTTTATCGTAGTTTTTCTGATATAATAAAACACTCAAACCTGGCCTTTTATTTTATTTTGCTTTTGTAATTGATAAAAAAAAAAAAAAAATGCATAACATTTTAAATAATTAACTCATAATCACTAATCCAGGGAAATAATAGCGTTTATTTGTATAAGTACTTTTCATAATAATTAATAAGTTTATGATGAGATTCGAGGAAGCGAAAAAAGTATGTGAGGACCGCGACGCTTAACGCTCCGTCCTCATGACTACACCATTAGAGTTACAGCGTGAAGATATGTATGTATGTATTAACTAATAAAATTATTTTTATTACAAAGAATTAATAGTCCTTTTTGAGCTAAGGCCATACTTAGAGAAATTTTCTAACTGCATTTTACGAATAGTCTCGAAAGAAATTAAACGTTCCTTGGTTATACATAATAAAACAGGCAGTCTAATATGTATTTTTTTATTACTATAATTTACATAACGAGATTAAAAAAGCGATTTTTTTTATTCAAAACTAAAACATATTTCAAGTATCTAAAAACCTCGTTAACATATGTATTGTAAAAATTATTAAAAAAGAACACGTCATGGCACAAAAAACGTACAATGTAAAAAATCGTCTACAATAAGGTCTATTAAGCAATAAAATTTCTTATCTTGATAATAGTGGCCTGATAGTCCGATTCTAAGAAAACAGCCAACGACATTCCTATCATCTTATGAATGGACTAGGCGGACTATGCGTTAAAATGATTTACGGAAAAATCCTGAATTGCATTTTATTAAAAAAATATTTCGTGATTTTTTCACAACAATTATTACAGGTTCTATGAAAAAGAAATTAAGAATACATGTAATAATTTGTTAAAAATGTTTCTAACTATTAAAACTCTGTAACAGACATTTGAACAGTTCTCACTTTAAATTATTGGGCAATTAAGAAATCTACTAAGAGTTTGTCGACCATACATTAAGTTAGAGTTACATGTCAAAATTAAACAAAGCAAAAGTTGAATTCCATAAAAAATCTTAATTTAATAAATGAAAATAAGTCTAAAATACCTGTTATTTTTTGTTTTTGAATTGAGGTTTAGTTACCACTTTATGTCTCTGTACCTAATTTCAGTGTTTAGTGTGACAAAGGTGACAGTATAAATGGGTTATTACATACATATACACGCACGGTTAGAGGAATAAACAGACGAACAGACAAAAGAAAGGACAGGTGTATAGGCAAACCGTCAAGTAGACAAACATAACGAAACTAAACAAAAGGAAAGACGACAAACAGTTAAAAAGGTTATGTTTTTGCCATTGTGCCATTGTGCCTGCGGAACTCTGAAAATTCGTTCCTTAAATTAACCGGAAAAAATCAAGATCAAAATCTTCTATTTTTTATTTGTTTCGAACTGTAAGTGAACTATAAATATCATAGATGTCATGCAACGAATTGATAAAGCATTCAAACCTTAAATTAGAAAGTATTTTAAATTCTCTGAATTCTGCTATAGAATCAAATCCAGAACCCTCATCTTATAAAGCAGATATATTAACCTTCACACTAATGGGACAGTTATCGTCTTGTTTATCGCCTCTTATCCGTTGTACTATAGAAGTTAAATTGATAAGAAAAATGACTGTGTATTGCTATCTTAATAATGACGTACATTTTATGATTTCGTTAATATTGTTAACATATTTATAAATCTATAGTTTTATTACTGGATAATTTTATTAATTCTTATTCCATTGTTTTTTCCATTGGATAAGTAAAATACTGAAACAATAAAATAAACCTTAAACCAAACGTTACTAAACAATAACATTATGTCTCACTATTTGCCATTCGGGCTGGACAATGAATCGAGGCAAAACAAAAGTACACGTAGATGCTACTTCTAAAAATATGTATTAATTTCGGACTTGCAAATAGCAAAGCAAAACTATACAGTAGCAGCTCACAGATTTAGAGTATCGTATACACAAATTTTTAAAGTAACCCTTGGCCGAATTTTTTGACCTACGCAGATAAGCAGTTTAATGTTCTATATTTATACAGTAAAATTTCGTTATAACGCTTTTCAGTCACGACAAAAAGCGCGTTATAATTAGGATGGCGTTATAGACGGGAGATAAGTGGTTTAATACAGGCGTCAAAATTGTACAGGTAACACTAGCATCAGACTGTAACATTTTCTTTTGCGCATAACTATGCATTTTGTGATAGGTTGAACTAAAAGTAAATATTTTTACGTTAACGCCTTAAACATATAATAATATCAATTTAGACGCATTAAAAATAATAGTAAATCAAAACTATAATGAATTGTTGTTCATTAAAAAGGCCTTTAATTTAAGTTTTGCGAAGAGATAAAACTGCATTTTCCATTGCATAATTGGCACTAAAACTAAAATTGGCACTAGTACTATCTAGTAATACTGTTTAATATCTTAAGCAATAATTTCTAAAATATCCAATGCTTTTCATGGGTGCACCTTTGTGTTCACTTTCATTGTCACTTTCTTCTTGCTCATACTCCATAGAATTTATTTCTGCAGTGAGATATTGAAAACAGCTGAAGAATGAGATTTTGTCAGCAACCTAAACAATCTTCTCATTAATGTTTCTATAATGATATACTTCTTTCTTATCGTTACCAATAAGTCAATAGGCTGTGCAGGCGACACTTCTTTAAAATTGTCAACATGTGCGCGAGATATTGAAATATCTCGTTAAATATTGTTGTTTACAATATCACACAACATTTTGCGTGTTATAAACGATAACGATGGGTGTTAAAAACGGTAATTTTTATATACGAATATGTTTGGAAAGGTCGGGACCATTCAAAATGAGCGTTAAATACGGGATAGCACTATAAGCGGGCACGTCTTAACGAAGTTTTACTATATTACTTTCTCTTCCTGACCAACGTAAAAGAAAATACTTCTGATACTATAATTGCTTTAAAACCTAATTAACATAATAGAATGATAAGAAAATGATCATTTATTTACTTATGATAAGGATTAGACATCGTTCGATGTCGTTATCTATGTTATTTATGTGTAATACAATTAACTCACAAATTAAATAGTAGAACATGACACACTACTATTACCATTTATTATAATATTATGATAAAGAAGTACTAAAGATCCTAGTACAAATACACATTACGATAAGGAAGGAAAACTTTATCTGTAATTTAAAACGTAAGCTATTTTTGGCCAACGGTTCTCATTTTGTCGATTTGGATTTCAATTATATTAAAGTACCTATTTATTCAGCCATATTTTGTTATAGTATTTTATAGATATTAATTTTATGTTTGGTGAGTAGTTATATGCATACATATGTATATACATGTATATGCTCATATATTATCCAACTTGACGGTACTAGTTAAGAGTAAATTATCTATCACCGTCTGATTTCGCTTTGTCGTCTGCCAAACATCGAGCCCAAATGCAAATTGCCACAATTAGTGTCAAGACATTATTTCATTGTGAAATCTGACAAGTGGTTTTTTGAATAAATTATTATTATAACTAAATTTACAGTTCAATGTTCAATTTACATTCAACAAAACAAAATGTAATTACATATTTTAATCCAAATAAATGTGTCGCATGGTCACCTTATATCGGCAGACAGGAAACACGTGGTCACCCGTACGTACGCATGTAGTTATGCCACTGTATGACGCAATATTGAGCAAAATATTGTCACGGCTTCGATTTTGGATGGGGCTTGGAGGTGTTGGTGTTTTTTGCCGTGTATAGATATGAAACATAAACCACTAACAGCGGTAATCTTTTTCATAATATCGGTGTGGAAACTAACTTTATAATACAGTTCTATCGTTATATGGCATTCGTTAATTGGGGGGTACAAGTTATGATAATTCCCAAATTCGAAGTACAACAGTCATATATTTCGTTTTTAGACAATAGAACACTTATCGGAATCACCACAGTATCTATTTGTCTGTCATAATTTCTCTGAAATTAGATATTCGACTTATACAGTTAGTTGTCAAATATACTTTTAAAACAGTATTACTTTATTTTGCTCTGTTATATTATTTACTCGTCCAGAGAAATAAAATATGCAAAATATATTTTCAACAGCCATCCCTAAAACATTGGTGTCCAAAGCTACGAAACCGATTTAAAAGAAATAATGAAATGTGCGGAAAAAAATAAAATACTGTTTTTCTCTATTAAATACTGCTTATTTTTTTTCTCCGATCCCATAACAATAATTTTTTTTAAACAAAAGTGGCAAACATAGTTATCGCCCTTAATGCAGCTAACACACAATATTATGTTATGCCATTTTAATTCAGTTTTAGTAGTTTTATTCAAGTTTAAGTCCCTATTTTATTACGTAATATACCTAGTCTTGCCATAAATATTGTTACAAGGAAAAAATTGTATTTTTCTATTACATGAAACGTTTATTACTGCAGCGTACGTTACTTTTTACTTTATTATAATAGCATATTAAAATATGAAGCTCATTCGAAATAATCTCTATTGGCCTTAATATTATCCTTTAAACGTTTGGCCAGTTATCGATTGAAACATACTTTCTTCATGGGAAAATTTGCCACTACCAATATTATGAAATGTTTTAAGGATTCCAAGTTATCATGTTGTTTAAAGTATGCCATACTCTCTAAAAGAGACCATAAATCACAATGAACCGGATTAAGATCAGGACTAGATGACCGCTAGTCTTCAGCTCTGATGAAGTCAGAAACGCTTTCAGCCACGCTTGTGTGGATCGAATTTTATGACCCGATGCTGAGTCTTGCTTAAACAACCATTCTTGGTAATGGAACATGATGTTGTTAAGAGGCTTAATTACCTTCCCAAGAATCGTATCTTGATACACCTGGGCCGATGTTTTGATACTTTTTTCACAAAAATATGGATTAGTCACTCCTTAATAGCTAACACTCCACCAAACCATCACTGCACCCGGATAACGCCCGCGTTGTACTGTACTAATTGAAAGCTTTTTTGGAGCTTTGAGCATAAACTCGGTCATTCTGCTTATTAAAATGTTACTTGATAATAAAAAAAAACTCGTCGGTAAATATAGTTTTTTTGTGACCTCCCTTTGCGCACCATCTAAGAAGTTGTTTTGATTTTACCACACCATTCATTTTTAAATTATATTATCGGTTAACTAATGACCAGTGCGTCTCTTACAAGCGGCAAGTCCTAAGTCGTCTTCTAAAATACGCGTCAAGGTTTTGGGTGCTACGTTCATTTCCCTAAATAAAATCTTTTGCTTTCGGACAGGATTTCTTCGGATTCTTTCCTTCCTGCTTTGATCACCTTTTTAGTACAAATACTACGTGGACAGGCAGGCTTTTTCTGTCACAAACAGAGGAGTTTCATTATATCTATCAATAGCCCAGTACACAAACATTCGACTATTACCCCAAGCGGACGGAGAGTTTCAAGAATTGGCGTTGGCTCCATACCTATTTTGTGAATGCTATCACAGCAATTCAATTCTCTTTATCAAACCGACAAAAAACAAGAATATTTAACAAAGATTGGCGCGAAAATGAGAAAACACTATGAATATTTACATGAGTGACGGGTTCCAAATTCAAATGTAATATTATTGTTTTTTATATATATTGTAATGTACATAAAACTGTTTATGTAAACTTTTCTCTATCTATCAAACCGCAACTTATTATATGGATTTAAAATTAATAGTTTTGACAATAAATTAATTACTTTTAAGTTTCAACTATCAACTTATTGCAAACTGTATAATTAGCACATAATACTTAAATATGTATTTTAAATATTATATACAGCCATTATTTTAATCTGTTTTAATTTTTTTATAGCCTAATAATTATTTAATAGCGTGGTTAAATTTGCCTGCAGTATATTTTTATGGAGTGGTAACATTACAGAAGTGCATATTATGTTATGGCATAAATAAACAAACCATTTTTATGTTTATTTTTACCCAATTTAAATTTTAAATGCAACTTGCAAATAGATAAATGACATGTGCAAGTAAAATATTTGAACTGGAACGAAATTTCCGATGGGAAGATAAGACGTTATATATATAGACGGTATATATATAGATGGATTATAAGTCATTTGTGCTGTATATGTTAAAATGTGCAATAAAGAGTATACAACAACAACAGTACTCTTCCTCTTTTCCTCTACGTACTCTTACTACAAATATAAAATAAACTTTATTGAACACAAAAATAACATTAATAAAATTATGAGGTTTCATACAAAGGCGATCTTTTAAAAAGATTTCTTGTAACTAACCCCGCAAAGCGGCGTGATTACTATAGAAGTACAAAGTACATTTATTGCTCATATTTGTCTTTGATCTCACCAATCTCTTGGCGTTTCCAGGAAATATCAAATAACCGAATACTACAGAAGTGTAAAAAAATTATTAACAGTATACCCAATTTCGAAACCAGATTGCGTCAGACGATTTTTTATACATTGGAATGCCAACAAAAAACAGGGTAAAATCAAAGGTGGCAATCTCCTTTTTTCCCCCAAAGCTAACAATGTCGTTTCTACAGTTATCTTTATTGACAGATAAAACAGAGTAGATCAATGGGGTAGATAATGTATATTATAAAACCATGCGTAGAATATGATTTTCGGAAATAATTTCAAATTATATAATTATAGTTATAATAACTAAACTGTGCTATTCACTCATACTAATTATTATTATAAGTATTATTTCGCATTTATTATCTATTAGCCGCGAAAATAGGTATGTCTGTATATTACGTTTAAATAGGACAAGGGCTACTTATAACTTCATGCAAGTGAAGTCACAAACAACAACTAATCTTTCAAAGAATATTTCATAGAAACGTTGTCTAATATGTTGTTTTCTTTTTAAACTTAAAAATTTTGTTTATTCTTTGGCAAATTGATTCCAAATCGTTGTGCTAACATACATAAAATTAAATTTTTAGATTTGGTTTTTCAATTGTATGCAAAAGTCTAAAGCTCATGATTTTGAAAATTTGATAAATTTCGATTTTCTGTACAAAAAGCTTTTTTTCTTCGTGTTTAAAAAAAATCTAACAAGTGTTCATCTAACAAGTAACCATTTTGGAATTTGGACTAAACGCGCCATTTTTTGATGTTACTTGCCAAAATTACGTAGAAGTACATTTTTTTTTCAGCACAGTCGGTTAAAGTTGGATGTAGTGTAGTGTAGTATATACAATGATCTATACTTATAACAAATGTATTTCAATGATAGTCCGTAATAAAAGATAATCGATCGAGAACAGTTGTTTTTAATAAAACAATATCTCCTCGTGGCGACCCATTCCATATTTGGACGCGTGACGCGACTTCGAGCTCTACTTACGGCTCCAGAGTAAATTAATCGGGCTACATAATGTAAAATAAATACTTTTCATCTTCGTATTTATTATTAATTTGGAACAATCATCAGTGGAAAATGTGTCGATCAAATATAGAAAAGGAGACGGTTTTCTTAAACCAGAATGCTGCTGTTGCGAATAACGCTCATGTCGAAGACGTGAAGATACACATGTCGAGTATCAGTATATTGCTGTTGGTAATTTGTCTGCTGCTGGGTCTTGGCGTTCTATATTTTTTATGGAAGCAGTATAAGAAATGTCACCAGGGACCAGATTGTACAAAATAATTTTCGTCGATCGTTCAGCCGTTCCAGAGCTGCTTGTGAAGAAGAAGCCGAAATTCGTATTACGACAACGTAATGGATATAAAAAATAATGTACTTATTTTTCTTGTGTGTGCTGCGCGGGTTTTAATTATTATAGTGTAAGCATTGACTTGTGGTAGTGTAAAAATAATCAAAATAAAATATCGATGTGTCGTTTATATTAAAAGAAAAATGACAATGAAATTATGGACATTATATTATTAATTTTTGAACTCTTTAATTTAGAATAGCATACCTGAAAATTGTGTTTTAGTTATTAGTATTACTTAAGACGACGCATTGGAAATTTTGATGTCGAGGATTTCAATTTTTCTAAGCAATTACAAAACATATGAAAGTGATATTTGGTAACCATAATCTTAAATTCGCTGACTTTATTTTGACAATAGCATTACACGGTTGGTTAACTTTATAACATAAAAAAAAAATTAAAGAAACCTCTTAAAAAACAGAGATTTGCTTTTTACGGACAAATGAGACCGATATAGCCTCTAAATTTTTTATGTAGATGAATCTAAACAGACACTTCAAAATGAGACACAAACGTGGAAAGGCTGCGGGAATTGATGAGGTGACTGCTGAGATGATCAAGTATGTTGGTCCTAAGGTCTGGGATACCTTCTGTGCACTGTGCAACCTTTGTTGGCAGAAGGGGGAGGTTCCAGAGGACTGGCGCAGGGCAGTCATAGTACCTCTATATAAAGGGAAAGGTTCCTATCTAGACTGTGCGTGCTATAGGGCCATCAGCTTGGTCAGCTTAGCGAGTAAAGTCTATACTAAGGTATTGACTGAACGTATGAAAGGCGTTTTAGAAAGATATTTGTGGGAGGCGCAAGGTCGTTTTAGGAACGGTAGGGGTAGTATGGATCAGATTTTCTCGCTTCGCGTTATCGTGGGGAAGTTTCTGGCTATAGGTCAGAAAATTTTCTGCGCTTTCGTGGATCTAGAAAAAGCATTCGATATAGTAGTGCGAAAGAAATTGTGGAGTCTTCTGCCTGTATATGGCGTGAAGGGCTCCTTACTGCAGGCTGTGAGGTCATTATATCGAGACCACAGAGACTGTGTAAGGATAGACGGTGACATGTCGCCCTGGTTTGAAGTCTGTTCTGGTGTCAGACAGGGCTGCGTGATGTCTGCCTGGTTGTTTGTGCTGTATTTGGACAGTTACCTTCAGAGATTGAAAGGTAATATGAGTGGTGTGGGATGTGATGACACAGTGGTAAACTGCCTATTGTACGCTGACGATGCTGTGCTAATAGCACCATCAGAAGCAGAGTTGCAGACACTAGTCACGTGCATGAAAGAAGATTGTGAAGTAAAAGGATTGAAAATGAATGTGAACAAAACTAAGGTTCTGGTGTTTGAAAGAGAAGAGGTATAAACGAAATGTGAGATTTGTGTAAATGGAAAATGTTTAGAACAAGTGAATGAAATTGTGTATCTGGGGAGTGCGTTTTCGAGGGATGAAAGATGTGAGTTGGATGTGGAGAGATGGGTAGCAGCTGGCAATAAAGTGAACGGTGCTCTGTCCGCTTTAGTGGGTAGTGTGAATATATCTAACACTGCTAAAATGGCCATCCATAATGCGGTGTTGGTGCCAACTTTGTTGTACGGTAGTGAGGCCTGGATATGCCCGAAATCGAGTGAAGGTATTATAACTGCCGTGGAGATGCGGTCTCTCAGAAATATGTGCGGTGTCACGCTTGCGGACAGGATAAACAATGAAGAGATACGCAGTATGACAGGGTTCCACAGCAGTTTTATTGTAAAAATGAAGAAAGGATGAATGCTTAGATGGTTCGGGCACTTAGAAAGAATGAGTGATGAAGGACTGACGAAGAAAATCTACAGAGCGAAAGTGAGTGGTAAAAGAAGCCAAGAAAGACCAAGGCTGACTTATGAAGATCAAATAGCCAGTGTTAGCAGACGGAAATGTCAAAAGCACTCGCATACCTAGGCGAAATAATGTCTGAGGAGAATGATGAGATTTGAGGAAGCGAAAGAGGTATGTAAGGACCGCGACTCCTGGCGCTCCGTCCTCTCTAGACTACCCCGTTAGGGATACAGCGTGAAGATATGATATGTTATGTTTATGTTTTAAAAATTTAAAAAGATATTAATTAAATGTATTTCTAACACATAATATATATAAATTTTATCTTTCTGCACTGCACTTCTACATGTAAACTTTAACTTTGTGCACGTCAAGTGCTTAAAAAGGGCTACAAAATTCTCTCTTCACGTATTGATATACAAAATGCTTAAGGTTTTAGCTATTCCGGCTACGGAAGCTTATAAAGACAAAAATATGAAACAATTATTATTTGGGCTTATTATAGCAAACCAAACAGTGGTAGCTTGCCATCAGATATTCCTGTCCCATTGCCTACACATTCTTTAGACAAATATTTCGTTATAAGGCAATACAATTCACATTAAAATTTCTTAAACTGCACTGGGATTTTCCCATAATTCCAATGCATACAACGTGTATCAATATTGTATTTTGAATCTTAAGAGCTACATTATAAATGAAAATATGGCCTGTTTGACGTTAATATGTTAATTGAAGCGTCGTCAGTCCGTCTGTTCGTACCGTGACTCGGGTCACGTAAACTAAACATGTGCACGTGTTCATTGTCGCACGTTAAATAAGGAAAAAATATTAATAATTTAGCGCCGTAGTGTTGTTTCTGATGTTATAATAGATTATAATTAAGATTAAGGTAAGATTATAATTTAAATTTATATAATGACACCAATGATATAATATCATATAATACAAAAATATAACACCATTGAATGTCACCTATTTCTATACTTTGACATTTAATTAATTCTTGACATTTAGGTTATTTCGAATCTATTTATTGCATATTGACATCTATTTTTACATTTTGACATTTCACTATTTATTGGAATTCACTTTTTTGATTGTTGGTAAAATGATTATGTTAGGATTAATGAAAAAGTCGTGTGAAAACTGCCGTATAAAAGGTAGCCAAATGGCACTTCTGAGGAGCGATAACGCCAGCAACCGTTCCGATAGGAAACGTTTGCCACTTGTTTAGCCCCTCTGTATCACTGAAGGTAACTATGAAATATTTTGATCGCTAAGTTGTTACAAAACGCCACCAAGATTCATTTCAACCAAGAACCACTGACGTTTCTTGGAAAGACCATAGAAAGTAATTATTTCTAAATTAAAATAAACTTTGATAGCTTGCATAAAGCATACACAGTTTTACTAATATAATAAAAATTACGACATTGCACGTATCTAAAAGTTAATATTTACGTACCTACGTATACGTATTACGTGATCTACGTGTACGTATTACGTACCTTAAAAGTTCTTGGGTATTTTATAACACAAGTATTATCCTAAATATAGATTTTCTGTCACCAATTAAAAAGTTATCATTGCTTAAGTTGCAATTCAAACTGATTCGGACTGAATTGCGACCTAAGTTTAGACTGGCAGCATTACCGTTTAATCTATCATAATCTTCGATCACAAATCAAATGCTGTTCGATAAAAATAGAATTCTTTTTTAAATTTTCGTAATAGTCGGAATAAGGTTTTTATATAAAGAAGAATAGGAAGTTTCCCGGAAAATTGGAAATTCCGTGAAAAATTAAAGCGCTTTTTTCTACGGGATTTTTACTTATTTTTGGACGGGATGTCTGTTGGGTCAGCTAGTTTTTAATAATATAAAGCAAAAACAGTTACCTTTTTAGGGTTGCGTAATTGAATTGACACAAACGGAATCCCTATGGCGTTCCCATACCTGTACGTCTGTATGTCCGTTCGGATGTCGCAGTTGATACATTCCATCATATTTACACTTAGGATCAAATTTGACACATATTTAAACTATTAATTTAAAACCAGAAACAGAAAAAAATCAGATGAGTATTTTGGACCCGGTTTTTTTAATACGCGTCCGAAACGCATTTTGACGGTTTTTTTCCAAGTAATATAATTTTCTAATTTTTTTCAATATGACGACGCAATGTTAAACACATTTAACAATGATAATTCAATAAATTAACTGTCATTAATCATTTCCAGAGATTTCACAAAGGACAATCTTAATCCGATGTATTTATCTTTTCTTCAGTAAAATTGTAGTAGATATTTTTTAATTGTATTAATTTTTTTTATAAAAACACAAATTAGTGCACATACTAAAATTAATGAATTAATAGCTATATGTTAATAACCTTGCAACGCTGTGCAATATGTTTAAAAAAATTGTTACATTCGTTTCATTTCAATTATTGTGATACAGCAATGACGATACCCTTAGGCATGTGTTAGAAATAGTGAAACAGAGAGTTATAAAAATAATATAAAATATAGGCAATTACTCAAAAAGAATTAAATATTAACAGGAATAGAAATATGAATTATAATGGGTAAATGGAAGGAAACATATCATTAAGCTTGAATCCCATCATTTTTATTCAAGCAAAATCAACTGAGAAGAACCGGCAAGAAACTCAGTCAGGTATTATTGTTTAATAAAGTATTGAAATATAAACAATTACACTTCACTAGTTTTTATTACAATGATTGTCTCTCTAAAACATTATATTCTAATATCATAGTATACATAATTGCTAATATCACAATACTAGGTACACACTATAACATCATATTATATAACAAAATGAATAACTTAATATTCTATTTGGATACTTATCTGCTTAGCTCTAGTGTCCCGACAGCAATGTGTCATTCTGTAGTTACAATCACTATTAGAAACTACCTTCAAATATACATTTCAATGAAGTAATATATTATATCTATGTAATAATATATATCTATATAATACATCATTATCTAAGACATGTAATTGTTCGTTTATTATTAATTTATTAAATATATAAATCTTTATTTTACTTTATTATCTTTATTATCATTTAAATTTTAAATAACAGTAATTAAAATGTTGTAACATTGCCTATTCCAAAATTACTAGTTTAAGTTCCCGCAAAAAAAGCAAAGACAAAAGCGTATTCTTATTTTTTTCTTAAAATAAACCAGGCAATGGAAACGTACTCCAACTTATCGTATCTAGAACAAAATACAAGGTTTTTTCCTCTTATCAACACGATTTTATTCCGAACCCTATCATGGGAGTTTATCCTCACAAAAAATATTCCTTTAGGCTTGTTGCTAGGCCGTTTTATCATGCAACATTTTCGTGTGGTTACTAATGAACGTTTTTATTATAACTTAACTTTTTAGTTAGTGAAGTAAACATTTTAAAAATTAGAATTGTGTGTGTATATACAAAAAATGTATTAACTTTTACTTTACTTATAACACAGTATTGAAGCAATGTTTTATTAATCAATTGCAAAAGCTTTTAGTAGGCGACAAAATCAAAAATAATAATATGTAAATGTCAGCTCCCCAAACAACAGTGTTGGGCAAAATACGAATGTAAAATTACAACAGTACAATTGTAAAATATAATTGCGAACACATTTTGTTAGGCAAATAATTACAAAAAGTAATTGTAATTACAATTACATAACGTAATTTATAATTACTTTTACCTACACTGCCACACAAGAATACATAATTAAAACCATCGAAAATAGAAGTTAATAACAATAAAAAAAATTAAAAATAAAATGGCGCTCTGTGTAGGTCTTGTCGAACAAAAAGCGAAGTGTTGCGAAGCATTTTTAATGTATACAATAAATTATTTATCTGTACTAATATTATAAAGAGATAGAGCGGATTTTGTACGTTTGTTTATATGTGGAGGGTAATCCACGGAATCGCTGCTGCTATTGGAATATCTCTATTAGCATTTGAAAGGTACATTAGTCCAGATGGACAGAGGCTATGTATTATGTATTCAACCCGGGTGAAGTCGGGACGAGCCACAAGTTTGTGCAGTACAGGATTGCACCGTCACATCAATGCGTTTCCGTGGCGAAACATGTCATAAGTCATAACTAAGTCATGACGATTTATTACAAACGCGAAAGCCAAGCGAGGCGTGAGCCTAAACATAGCAAGCACGCTACACGAAAGCAAAGTATACCGGTTCAATTTCAAAAATGCATATTACAAACACTACATACCTAGACTGCATAAGTGAAACTGAGGCCATGTGACTTGTCTTACTGGAAGGAACTACTTTGAATTTGAATTCAAATTAGCCTAAATCAGTGAACTATAAAATTACAACGTTTCGCTTTGATAGTACCGATTAAAACTGCAATATTATATTGATATATTCCGTAAAATTCCGTAGAGCCGATGTTCATGTATAATGCAAACCGGTTCGATAGATTATGTGAAGTTTTTCATTGCTCATCAAATAACATCCTCTATTTTCAGAAAAAAACTTTTATTTCTTAAATCGACACAGAATCGATACTAATAAAAATGACAATGTTTTTTTGTAATGTAAAAAATATATTGACATCCGGAAAATGACGTTTAATCATTTTTATTTTTATTATTCTCAGAAATAATAATGCTTAGAAACCGATTAGGTATATAATCATATAATAAGCAATTTCAAATATTATCAAGTTTGTGTTAGGTCAGGGTTCTTTAATAATAATGAAACTATACATAACGGGACCATACGTACCGCTTTGGGCGGGACAGTCCCGCTTTCAGCCTGTCTGTCCCGCTGTCCCCAGCCAGAAAAATGCCCCGCTTTTGTAAATTGACCAAACGATAATTAACACTTACCGAAGCTTTTTTTACACCTTTAACTGTGTCACTGGCGGAAACAGCATGATCGCCACATAAGAATAATAATAAGTACCGTACGGGGACCCCTACCTATCTACCTATATTCATTGCATTCGAAATGCGCACCGGAAGTAACGCACCTGTCGAAAGAGTTTTTTCTCTAATGAAAAAAATATGGACAAGTGACAAAACATAAATAAATGTCACAGTTCTAAAAAATTCCTAAAAGTAACATCAACAAATCATGTGATAAGCTCTATTCCTGCTTGAAATCTAGACTCGACATTTTGAAACTGATTCGCTCCGCCGACAAATATAAAACAAATGCGTCTGCAACTGATCTAATGTTGATTAATTCAAATTACATATTATTAATACTTAATACGAACACTTTTTGCCGATTTCATGTTCTTGTTTTTGAATAAATAGTAAAATAAGCCTTTTTTTACTAAATTTTGCAAGCGACCCGTTCTGACATAAAATAAACTGTCATGTTAAGTATACTACAAACGTTAAGTTGCGTAACTGAACTAATATCATGGAACAGTAAAACTCCTGGTAGGCGAAGGGAACTATGTACATACTGCTTTATGTTTCGTGTTCTTTATTCAGATTTCAATAGCACCTGTCTGATGTAAAAATTTGTCATCTTTTATCATAAAGGACATGTCTGATCTCGGACCAAAAAATGTAATGGACGAGGTCATAATAAGTTGCGTCTCTTACCAACGTGTGTCAAACGAATTTTCCTGTCTCTTTCTATCTCATTGTGCGTAAGCACGAGTAAAACAGTTAGCCCTAGTAAGTATGGCAACCTCGTGTCAGCTTATGATTCGGTCATGAAATAATTATTTGCAAAATATTTGTAAATTTTAAGGCGCTTCCCCTAGTCAAATACAATTTTTTTGCTAGTTTTAGAAGCTATCTTCTCGTTATTTGAAAATATATACAAAGCAGTTAAAATATTGTAATAATCTTCGACATTTTAACAACACTTACCGTCTCGTATTTTTCAGTTATAAATACAATACGTTTAAAATGTGTATTTAAAGGAAAGACTAAAAATACGTGCATCTACTTCATAAATAGAAATTATATTTACTTGCGATATACACTAATGTATAGATAATTATATGATATAAAACTCGACCATTTAATTTTTCAAAAGACCCTTTTTTTGTAAGTAAAATCAATAATTACTAGATTACATGAAGAATTTTACGAATTCTAGTATGAGGTGCTTTATATGTTTGCCTGTTTGCCTGGGGGAGCGCCTTAAGTGATTTGACTACCAGTATTCACATAAATAAAAATATGTCATGTTCAGATGTCTATCGTTGTACTGTGACCTTCCCTAGTCACGCACATTAGGAAAAATCTAGAAAGTCGGTCAACAAATAAAAGACACTTTGAGAACACGCTTTTAGAGCAAATGCTCCATCCATCGTGACACTTGGTCCCGGTGTCTGATAAATTCGTTCTTTTCTCTTATCACTGTCACTAATCTTACTTACTGCAGTTAAGAAATGACTTCTTGGAAAAAGTAAATATGATGTATTAAATAGGTATTTGAGTTTCCTTTTTGTAGTAAATGTCATAAAAATGTAAAATCATTACTCATTACAGATTAAAACGACGCCGCACATGGTATTCGAAATTTTAAATACTTGTACATAACATTTAAAAATATCTGTACCTACTTATGATTATTTATACTTAATTAATTTACCGACTTCCGCTCCTGTCGACTTAAAAATTGTGATGTATATGGTTCACATGAGAATTTATATCTTTAACATAACTTTCCTCATTGCCTAGACTTTATTTTTATTGCGTCAGATTCCCGCCAGAAATCTTGCCAGTCTGCCTTCACGTCATTGAAAAATTTAATTTACTTTTAAAATCATATTTTAAATTGTACAGCCAGTAGTAATAAATATTTAAGAACGAATAATTCGATTATAGAGTATCGCAATCTTTATTACCTACTGGCCGCATGAACGGCGCCATTCCTGAATAACTTTTGTGATTCAATCATGCGCTCGAATTGTAAGGACGAAATTAGCAGCTAGTTTACAAAATATGTAGAAGCATACCTTTAACACTTCTAAACAATAGGTTATAATCGATTACTCGAATGATTACTAATCGAATTCCAATTGATACTAATGCAGGAATTCGTATCGGAAGTTGAGTTAAAGTATCGATTTCACGAACTGTAATTCCAATTTATTATTGATGCTAATATAACGTGTAGCGCGAGTATTTTTATTTATAGCTGCGAGATTTCCTAGACAGAGCCCAACAAAGGAGAGGATAAAATATTTCAAAATTACACAGAAACACCCACTTTTAGATAAAATGTCATTTAAATTACAACTTAAAGGGATAAAAAAAAATTAAGTAAGTATACCCAATAAAAAAAGGAAATAGGATCGCGCGAGAGATACCAAAGGGTCCGAAAAAATTGACTGCAATTTTTTTCGTTGCATTTATTTCAAACGACTTTTTCACAGCATCTTTGTAATTTATAAAAGTAACAACAATGAAACAAAACATTTCGAGAAGACAGTTACTTGGGAATCGAGATATGGATGGTGCCTCCACTAAGCCTAAGTGCTACCCTATAAAAAAACCTGCCCTGGGATTTATTCAAGGCGAGATTTGGTGGCATGGATAATGTTACGATTTCATACATACATAATATGTACATTTATGTAAGCAAGTAACGATAGACAACTTTCTAACTTCTATAATAATACTACTTCTAAGTATAATCATATCAACATGGACACAATAAAATTAAATAGTGAAATTATAATTTTCTACAGGCCAGTGAATGCATTTTTAAACACATATCTCTATTAGTTTCAAACATTCGAAATGGGATGAACTGCAGAATCTCGGGGGAATCTATCAACGGCTCAAAGCTATTTCACAGATTAAAAAAATAAACTGAATCCAACTTGTTTGCATAAAACAGACTCTGTTTACATCTTACAGATTGAAATAAGAGTTGAGTGTTGAAAGATTAATAAATTACTATAGAACTAGAGAGATTATTTTTCCATTTATTATAACGTTAGGTCAGTCACCTTTATATTTTTTCTATTCATACATAAACGAAATTTAAATATGGCAGCTCTAAATGACTATTAACATTGATAAGGTTAGGCAGATGGCCTAATTATCAATGTTTTAATAAACAAAAAAAAATACTGCCAATATATTTGCCGCCAGAAACTCCAAGAAACTTTAAAATGTATAACGTCGACGTTTTAATGAAATAATATGAAAAACATCTCTATTTAATACTGAAGACATCGGCATAAATTCCTTTGACTTCCCTCTCAAGGGAGAATCGTACAAACAAACAAAAAGAAAGAAACTAAGTCATCTTATTTCTTTACTTTTATTTTTTTACTGTTTTTCTTTCTTTTTCTCTTTATTTTTTACTACTTAAAGATAACGGATTCAAGATATCTCTTTGCAGCCTCGATTTTCTCAATTTAACTCAATATAATTGGCTTTTGGTTTACATAAACGTTTGTAATTAATCCTTTAAGAAACATGAAAGGTGGCTATATAATCAGAACCCCAGTTAAAATCTGACTTATAAAGTTAAATCGGAATTTGTAACGATGTCTTTTATGTTACTAAACTTTCATTTCCTGTAAGCTTATGTCATTTCATAAATAAATATCGTATAGACCCAAGTGTTACATTTATCCATCTCGGAATCGGTTAGTCATCCATTGTCGAGTTCTTTCGAATTTTCGGTGCTAGGTATCTGACCGCGTCTGTTCCCTACGTTGGATCTCTAGAATTTCCTGAGATTGCTTCATTGAGAGGTGAAACACGTCAAGTTTAGAACTTTGGAAAAGGAGCTACAAAATATATACAAATTGATCATATAAATAAATAATAATTATTATTATTATTTGTTAGGTCACCTTATTGGGAGTTATTAGGTAATGTGGGCCTTTGTTCAGCAACACACAACCCCACTATTTAAGGTTTTAGTGTCGTCTTACGATTGCTGTTGTGCGGAGTATAACAGCTTTTTGAATTTTATATATTATAGCTGTCGGAAGGCCCACTTTAAGGAGGCCCTCCGGTAGACTCGTCGGGATAACGCCTGTGCTGGAGAGAATAAAGGGCACAACAAACGCCTCTCGCTGCTGCCATACTTGCTGGATCTCTTCGGCAAGCTGCTCATACTTCTTCATCTTCTCTTCGGTGTACCCCTTAATGTTGTGCGTGTTGGGTACACCAATATCCAGCAGCCAAACTGTGCCCTTAGCTTTCTCCATCAGTATGATATCTGGTCGATTGTGTGGTATTAACCTGTCTGTCAAGACGGACCTGTCCCAGTATAGTTGATGCGTACCATTATCTAGTACTGACTTTGGTTGATATCGCCAGTACGGCACTTCATCGTTCTTAAGCAGGCCATGTTTGAGCGGCAGGGCTTGATGCACGACCATGCATACATCATTATGGCGCTCGATATATTCCCTGCTAGCAAGCGCTTGGCACACACCCGTAATGTGATGAATTGTCTCCGTTTCCTGGTGACACCGACGACATCTATCATCCTCCACTTCGGCCTTAGCTATATATTTCACATAGTTCCTTGTAGGTATGACCTGATCTTGGATCGCTAGCATTGCCACTTTCCTACAGGTGTCTTGCTTGCTCATTTGCCCCCTCATTTTATAAAAAAGAAACACAATGGACTGGGGGAGCGCCCAGTGTCACACAGCCTCAGTGGCATAGCTATACCGCTGAGGCCCTTAGCAAATATTCATAGTATGTCTCACAATGCAGTTTGTTTTGATGAATCACTACGTAAAGTACAATACGAGGTACTGTTATAATTTTGTGTGCATTTCTCGATTACTTTCTGGTAACTCCTAATTTACAGGAGGTAGGTAGGTATAGGATTTCGTTTTCTTACAAATGCATTCAAACCTTGATACAAATGTGTACGACTGTACGTACTTTAGTAGGTAATATAAATAATTGGTTAAATTCATTTGAAATACAGACATCTTTATTATACTTGAACACATATGATATACCACATACGCACAAATACAAACACACATTCACGCACACATGCACATACACACACACGCGCACGCTCAGACTCATACAAAGTATAAATATAACAGTAGGATATTTTGATAGAAAGTTAGCGTACGCGGTTTGTACGTGTGCGCCTAATACGCACGCGCCGTGGCACGCACACAACGGTAATATTTGGGCGAATATGGGTGATTATTGTAGCGCTAGTCGGGATCGCAGGCAACGCAAACTCGCAACCACTTCCGTTTGTCTTTAATCCATTCTTCACATCGTCTCAAATACAAAAATGTCTAAATAATCTAAATTAACGTATTGTAATGTTCTTAGATGCCTAAATAATTTTAGTTATTCGAGTCCAGAGTTATCATTCTACAACAACTACAAGAAATTAAATTTAATGAACATGAAAATTTTATTCGTATGCAGTGTTTTTTATTATTATATACTAAATGTGTAACTAAAGAAGATGCTATCCGTATCTCGCATCCAAAGAAACAACCCTACGTATCCGGCCGAAAATAGGCAATGCCGTTAGGCATGAGGCGGGAGTCGGCCTTTTCTTCCGCATATTCTTTGTTCATACTCACTCCCACACACTCATCTACACACAAGCTTACTAGCAAATGTAACATTGGGACTTTTTGGCGGGAACGTGAGAAGTGAGGTTGACATTTTGTTCAGATTTTCTATTTTTTACATTTTTGGGAGTTTTAAAGTACAAAAGTGACAGTATATTGCGTTTTAAAATTCTGTATAAGTAAATAGAATGGAGTAGGTCTGAATAAACATGTGTAGCTGAAGTTCTCGCGCTCTTCCAAGAAGTCCTTTACAATTTCAGTAAAGCCTACTATCACTTTACTGGAGGAGTTTTACGAAAAGAAAAAACGAATTTACTTTTGATTCTATTTATAATCGAAGGATTCTACTTATTAATACGTGACATTGGTAAATGCGCCATGCTATAAAGAAAGAAAAAAAAATGTAATATTGTATTTTTTACTATGTTACATACGTACATATAAAATAAGCATGCTATGTTCGGAGGATATGATTATCGTATTATGTTGATATGTGAAACACAGTTTATACTTCTGCAGGTATCATCTTAACTATTTGTTTCTTGTATATGTGTGTTATAAGTATGTATAAATAAATACATAGTATAAAACAATTATCGCCCGGTGTTAATATTGCAGGGCGTTGAGTAAAATATTCGAAAAAATAATACTCAAACAAATGCTGGCACATTTTAACATTCACGGAGTATTTCATGGTCAACAATACGGGTTCACGAGAGGGTGGTCAACAACTCATGCGGGAGCAAGCTTGAAGGGGACTGTGCTTTAGGCTTGGGAGGGGTCCCAGGATGCTATTGGTGTTTTTTGTGATCTTTCCAAACCCTTTGATTGTGTTAGTCAAGAAACTTTACATTGCAAGCGTAAATACTATGTAATACGTGATAACGCCCTCAATCTCGTGATCTCGTATTTGTCTGACCGGGAGCTAAAAGTGAGTGTTAACGGGGTTTTATCTGTTGGTTCAAAGTTAAAAATGGGCGTTCTCCAAGGATCAATTTTAGGTCCTTTCCTGTTTATGGTTTATATTATCGATTTCCCATTTATGCTCGGGGACTTATGCGAAACAGTATTATTTGCTGATGATACCTCATTGTTATTTAAGATCTAGATATTACTTGGATAAACAGGATCCTAACAGATGTCTCGAAATGGTTAGCTGCCAATAATTTACTACTGAATGCACAAAAAATCAAATGTATTAAATTTTCCCTTTCTAATCTAGCCAGAATCCATGATAAAATAGATCTGGGTGGGAAACAATTGGAATCAGTTAAGTCAGCCAGTTTTCTTGGTTTAACAGTAGATAACAAGTTACAGTGGGCGGACCATATCGGGGCGTTGGCTAGTAAGCTCGGTTCCGCGGTATATACAATTAGACGCATTAGGCAAATGACGGATGTGGATACGGCAAGCCTGGTGTGTTTTGCATATTTTCACAGTCTAATGTCCTACGGCCTTCTGCTGTGGGGATCAGCGGCGCATATTAACTCTACTTTTATTTTACAAAAAAGAGCAATACGTGCTATCTACTGTATGAATGCACGAGAATCACTTAAAGATCGTTTTAAAGACATTGATGTCCTCACCTTGCCGTCCTTATACATCGTTGAAATTATTATGTATACGAGGAAAAATATAGATCGGTTTAAAAAGAAAGGCGATATTAATGGTATGGAAACCCGAGGTCATGATAAATTGGATATTCCAAAATTTAAATTACATAAGTCAAATGTTTCATTTTTGGGTAACTGCATTCGTTTTTATAATAAAGTTCCTCAGAAAATTACTCAATTAACAGACAATACATTTAGATTGGTTATAAAACGTACATTGATTAGACAATCATACTTTAAAATAAACGATTTCATTGAAGACAAAACAATAGTCTGGAAATGATCTCTGCACATGCATTTACTGGCTTAGTGAAAATATTGTATTTTAATAAACCTTTTGTAACATGAAGTTGAAAAAATGATACCTGACTGAGTTTCTTGTCGGTTTTTCTCAGTGTCCAGGTTTTCTATTTGAACCGAACTAAAGTAGATTCGACGTTCAAAAATACCTTGTAATTGGGTTTACTTGAATAAATTAATTTGATTTTGACTTTGACTTTGAAAACAAAGTCGCTTCCCGCCGTCTGTCCCTCTGTATGTACGCTTAGATCTTTTAAACTACGCAACGAATTTTAATGCGGTTTTCATCAATAGATAGAGTGATTCAAGAGGAAGGTTTATACGTACAGTTTAATAGTGTTAATTTGTTGAAATATTACGATAATAGTTCAAGATGTCGGAAAAATCAAGCCGACTGAGAGCTTTCATCGAAAATGCTGTGTTATTCCAAAACAATATATTATGTTCCTCTTTAATAGGACTACAAAAAAGTCAGCGATGTTCTGTCATATATGTCTATATTATACGGATAGCCTTCTATAACCATATTAATGTTTAAAAAAATTGATACAAATAGTGTGAAGTTTGGAAAGCTATTTAGACGGATACGAGGAATTAGTATCTGAATTGCACCCGTGCGAAGCCGGGGCGGGTCGCTAGTAAATAAATAAAATAATAAAATAAATAAATAATAAATAAAAAATTCAAAGCAAAACCAGTTCATGTTAAATTTTACAAAAATGAATAATAATAATAATACTCAAGACAATTATACAGATTGTGTGACCCCAAACTAAGCAGTAAGCTTGTATTATGGGTAACACACAACTAACTCTGGGGCAGGACTCCAAGCCAATTTAGAAAAGTTCGTTTCCTAACGTGACCTGACCGGGATCGAACCCGAGATCCTAGCTTAGAAAGCAGATGCATATGCCACTGCGCCAACGGGCCAGTCAATTCTAGAGTCGAGATTCTCTCGTGCTCGAGGCATCCTCGGGTTGGGGACCCCTCTATTAGGAGGCCCGTGGTATCTCGCCCGCCTTGCCACCCTGTTATTACCCCACTGCACAGCCTCCAACTTTAGAAAGGTTCTTTTCTTAAATCAACCTGACTGGGAATCAATCCGTCGAAAGTACTTGTTACATTCTACTATCTTAATTTCTTTCATCCACCTCGTTAAAAGTTAGAAAGGGACATGAACACTTTATACGACTTCAAAAGTGCATAATGTATACCAAGCAACAATTGACGTATAAAAAAGTCACTTCGAAACCACGTACATATAATTTTTGAGGACCTATTTAGGCACATGTGCGTGTAATTTTTTTTCCATCCCAACTCTAGTTTTACTTTAGAGTGCCAACCCTAGTTTTACTTTTTCAGGATTTCACTACGCCAGTAATATAACGGTTTGTAAAATACACCTATATCTTGTCAATAATCATCCATATGGTGCTAATAGTATCGGAATAAAATGACTATGATTAACGGACAGACGAAATGAATGGACAGGACGAAATAAGGGTTGTTTTTGCTATTTGGCTACAGAACTCATAATAATGACATATCACTTATGACATATATGACAGAAAATTTTAGATGGGATCACGATTTTATGAAAAAAGAAATTCTATTTCACTACTGTTTTAATTTGCTTAAATATTTTAAAATGTTTCTCTTAAATTCAATAATATTCCTTTTATCGCATGAATACTATTTTCAGCGTTCACTGACTTAAGTTGTCACTCGTAAGTTGTAACAAACATACATATCTTCACGCCGTATTCCTAACAGGGTAGTCAGAGAGGACGGATTGCTAAGCGTCGCGGTCCTTACATACTTCTTTCGCTTCCTCAAATCTCATCATTCTGCTCACACAAGTTGAGTTGTGACAACTCTTATTTCCTTACTGAGAGAACCTTAGTTATATGACGTAATAAATTTAATAATTGACTAGTTATCAAGGTAATGTCTCATGTTCGATTGTTCGATTCTTGTTCATTTGCATTAAAATTGAACGCATAATATAATAAAAAGAAGTATATGACTGAGGAACAGAATTACTAATTGAGATTACAACACAATATAGTTCCCATGATATATTAAGGTAAATTATTTACCATTAAATTATACAATTAAAAATTAATAACATACGATATATTTTCTACAGGTGGGTGTCATTGCTAGGATGACGGCAAAAATTATATGATTGAGAATATTATTTATGTAATTATATTTTAATATAAGGTAATGTGTGAGGAGAATGATTGCAAAAAAATTGTGAATAAACACTAACTAGTATCAGTAAAAATTCATTTACTTAACGAAAGCAATTGCTATGAGTAAAGACTTATACTAACTGGCAATTGCTGATGCTAATACTAATTGTACCAGTTTATATATTTTTTCTCTTAAGGCATTGGTAACAAGACCATCAGCCAAATCACGTAACTCTTGGAGAAACACTGACTGTCCCTAACACTCCTCCAGTAAAGTGATAGCAGGCTTTACTGGAGTTAAAAAGGACTTCTTGGAAGAGCGCGAAAACTTCAGCTACACATGTTTGTTTAGATCTTCTCCATTCTTTTCACTTACACAGAACTTTAAAACACAATATGCTATCACTGTTGTACTTTAAAACTCTTAAAAATGTAAAAAACAGATAATCTAAATAAAATGACAACCTCACTACTCCCGTTCCCGCCAAAAAGTCCTTGTTCCTATTCTTTTGTGGCTCATAATTCGATTTTTTATTTTAGAACCAGTGTCAATTCATTTTACTCAGTGTCATTTCAATTTGAAACGAAGTAGGACATCCCGCTCTAAATTGCAAGACTTCATATTGCAGAAAAATCGAGAATCTAAACAAAATGTTAATTTTATTTCTAATGTTCATATCAAATAAACACAAACCCAGTACGAAATTCCAATGGTTTTAAATTGACATTTAAAATTTAAAAAGAGAAAATAGCTTCTTTTGAACTCATTTTGAAAATGCAATGAAAAAAAAGTGGCCAACAGTGCCCAACAATATGAGCCATAGGTATTTTAAAATTTAAAATTGGAATAAGGAATTGATTGGCTCCTGTATAATGTACATACAAAAGCACAATTGACGTTTTGTATATAAATATTGCACTGGCTGGACGAATACCACAGAATAAGAAATAATACAAGCGATACTAAGTGGCATCGATACGATTGTTACATATTACTATTTTCAGTTAGTAGTTATTTCTTAGTGAAATCGATGAATATGAATAAATTTTTAGAAGAGACGGGAAGCAAAGTTAATTTAGATTTTTATACGCCGAATATTTATAATATTAATTTCTTAAAATAGCATCATATTTTTTTCTTTATAATTCTTGACAAGAATACAAGAATAGGAAATTTCTGAAGTAGGTACCTACTTCTTCTATCTTCTTCTTCTAAATGAGGAAAGGTGTCATCTACGACAATTTCTTTTCAATAAACTGTGTATAATGATAACGAGTTATAAGCTGATGGATAACGGCCAGTGCCCTTATTTAATTTAAAAAAAGAATGCATCCGGTACCCACGTGTCTGTCACATTCATTTTTTCCATATAGCTTCTTTTTAGTTTTTGTACGACATTTTTATTTATTCAAAAAATTTTACTGGCCAACAGACAATGTAAAGAAAACGGATAAGTGCAATTCGTACTCACGCAATTAGTGTTCGGTACCGTTAGTGCTACCAAACCATAAAACGAAGTTTGTCTTGGAGCTTCCTTTTTATATAGATAAAAATAATGTATCTAATAAAATAGAATCTTGATTTTTCTTCAATATAAACCTTGCACTCGATGTTCATGATACTTTCCAAACTTCCATACGGAAGATAAGATGGGGAACAAGAGTTTTGACGCGTATTGATAATAATTAAAAAGGAACTACATCAGTTTAGTTTATAGAGCTGGCATTTGATATCTCACACGATGATCCCAATAACATTTGATGTAACTTTCCATTTAAACCCTCAAAAATACTCGAAGAATAAAACTCAACTTTTAAATGTAACATTTTTGGAGCATCACTTAATCTTATTGCTCTGCTCATAGTTTCAGCTGCTTACTTCAAACAGTCTTCAAGAAAAACGGCTATGACAGACAGACAGACAGACAAACGAACACCTAGGAATATACCCCAGTGTTCCTTTTTCAATTTTGAAACGTAACGCTGAAAATTTCAATCGGGATGCAATGTAAAATGCATTTATTCAAAATTCATTCATGCACGTTCTAAAAAAAAAATACATATTAATAAACCCACACTTTAACCATTCATTGACCCTAGTTTATAATATTACAGCTTTGATAATTTTTCCTTGAGTACGTTGCACTGAGCGAGAGAGGTGTCTAATTTTTTTTTAGATTTTTATCTCTTATTGACATTCATAAATAAATAATAATTTTCAGGCAATTACATCAATTTACGACCTATCCTATTTATCTATCTATATGCAATATGTCAATATTTTATCTCTAGCCATACATAAAAATATGTTTACTCTTGCATAATACAAATATATATATTTTATAAAATTAATAGTAAATAATTACAAATGAAAAGAACAAAGAAAGAAACTTTTGTTACCATCCAATAAGCAATAATCAAGGTCTTACATATCAATAGAGAGCTATGCCAAAGCACAAAACGTATTCTCAGGCAGCTGTGGCAGTAAGGCAACGATTCAGCTCTGAAGACTCATATAGAGTGCAACGCTCATAGTCTATCGCGCCTAAATAATATTAATCTATAAAATGAATTAAGTAAACAAATAACAAATTTATAATAATGTATGACAAATGTATTTTAGATCAAATAGTCAGAGTGTTAAAGGTATAGCCAAATGTCAAAAGCATTCGCATACCTAGGCGAAAGTGTGGGAGGAGAATGATGAGATTTGAGGAAGCGAAAGAGGTGTGTAAGGACCGCGACGCTTTGCGCTCCGTCCTCTCTGACTACCCCGTTGGGGATACAGCGTGAGGATATGTATGCATGTATGACAAATAAATGTGTGATGAAAGAATGACGAAGAAAAATTACAAAGGAAAAGTGAGAGGCAGAAGAAGCCACGGGAGACCAAAGCTGACTTACGAAGAGCAAATAGCTACAATTTTATCTGACGGAAATGTCAAAAGCACTCGCATAGATAGCCGAAAATGTATGAGGAGAATGATGAGATTTGGAGAAACGAAAGAAGTAGGTATGTAAAGACTGCGACGCTTGGCGTTCCGTCCTCTCTGACTATCCCGTTAGAGATACGGCGTGATGAAATGTAATGGATTTTCGAAAATCATCCTACAAGAGATAAAGAGGGATCAAAAAAGTATATTTGACGCGGACAAAGTCGAGGGTAATAGCTCTAGAAAACATTGAAACGAAAATTATGAAAACATTTTAAATACGGAAAATTTTCATGAATTCCCAAATTACTTTTAATAGCGATGCAAACAGTCAGGTATTTATAGCTTAATTTGAAGTAATATAAGAAAATTAATAATGCCTTATATAAATATTATCGACTTGTTGATGAGGGTTGAATCGCAATTTCTGTTAAACAACTAATAAAGCCTATCCCAATTTGTTAAATATTTACAGGGGAAACGTAACGAGAGTCTTAGGCCTTGTAAAATTTTTCGATCTCAATTTTCATTTTCAACTAATTGAACCCCGCCACAGTGGCTATTGTTATGTTTGTTAAGCAATTTTCAATTAAATACCTTTCTAAACTCTAAACATTTCCAGTAACGCGTCGAACATAAGACTTACTATTAAGCTCAATTGATCGAATGAATTCGTGGCTATAAGTAATACACACACGGACACACACGATCGACTGAGATACATAAAATGTGTACTAATTGAACGAGTCGAAACTTCCTCGAAGATGCTTCGTTGAGGAACGAAACACGTGAAACTCTCTGTCTACCCTGTCGGGGAAACAGCGTGAGAATATGTATGTACAGTGGCATGCATCCCATATAAGATTAGAGACTCCGCAATCCTTGACAGTTTAAATGCAAGCTATTTCGATAGCTACCATTTACATTTTATAGACAATTTAAAATTAATAACAACTGTTTAAAAATAGGGCCATCTAACATTCCGTTCTTCCATCCTTCATGTGTTCGTAATCGTATTTCGTACTTTTTCATTGCTGTATTTTATTTTTGACAATCATGCCATGCCATCTATCGATAAAAAAACGCGGTATTTAACTTATCCGCGGAGTCACGTCGGTCTGGATCACGCACACATGTTTACATTTCACCTAGAGTACACGAAATAATCTTTCAAATGTGTGCTATTTTATACACGAAAATTAAGTTTGTGTGCGTGTTTTGGAGACATTTACTACATGAACTACGTTATAGAGTTAAATGCATTTGATAAATTCATCACTTATCCAACTAAAATTACTCGTTTTTGCTTTGTTTATGGTTGATTTATACTTGAATCAAAATAAAACACCATATTTGTTTTCTTCGTGCAAGTGATTTGTTTTTCTAAGTTATTTAAAAAAATTATATTCTTCTTACAATTCGTATTTGAAGCAAAGTATTGGTTTATAATAGATGATTTCAGTTGTATTTTATAGAATGGAATGTTTTAGCTGTGATAATGGTGTTGACAGTGTGTATTTACAAAAACTAAAATAAGCCCCATTTTCGAAATTTTCATATAGTGAAAAATTAAGTAATTAAAAACAGGTGTTTCAGAGTTGCATTTATATCAAAAATCAAGTAATTTTCATTTTAATTCTAAATATTATGAAACATTTAATTGGCTGACGGGTTGTGCACATACTAATAGTTTATTTTATTTTCCTTGCATTAACTACATATAAGAAATAACAACCACTACGAAAAATTAAAGTAATGGTACCGTTCTCGCTCGTCAGTATTGCTGTATTAGTAAGTATAATTATGTATTAAAATTGTTATTTTTTTTATATATTTGTTATTTTGACTGCCTGCCTACCATGCTGAAAAATCCTGTGCGCGCCACAGTGTAGTATGTATGTATGTACAAATAAAAATTAATTTAAATGCAATATTTCATACGTGCAGCTACTGCTTATTTCAAAATGAAATCACTCCCAGCTGAGTTGTGACAGGAAAGTTGTTATCTATACACCTTTGTGTGTCTTATACTTGTTAACGAAATTGAACGTTTATGAAATTCTTTGCCCAGACTCAAGACTGCATTAGTTGTTAGCCTAGAAGTAGAGGTTTTCGGCATCCATTGGGAAAATTTGAATCTGGGTTACTGTCATGTAATTCCCATTCTCAAAACACTGAGTTACTGAAAATTCTTATTTTAAATAAATTCTACTGTGTATATGGAATGCGGCGCGAGCTCCGGATACAAAACTCAAATTTGAATATCGAATCGATTAACGTCTGCCGACCGTTTTGAAATTCAATTTGACATTTGGAAATCGAACGAGGCCCGAGGGTGCGATCAGAATCGAGGTCCCTTTTGCATCATCTTTTTTTAGAATACTAATATAATGTAGAAGTCGTACTGAAGTAAAAAATCGGTTACGTCTTTTTTACTTAGTTTTTGTAATAGCCTGGCGTATATGAACGAGTGAAACAAATTATTTTCACGCTAACACACCACGTAGCAATGTGTCACAAGGTTTAATAAAAACATTTTATGAAGTCGACCCTCTGACAACTGATATCTCTCCTATGCAACCACGGAACGTACAATGATTCTTGTGTTTTCCTTAACGCCCTTAACTCATATTTTTTTCATACCGGGGGCCTTATATGAAAATGGATGCTTAAGGAGTAAACTCCAAAAATGAGGAGTAAAATCCATTCATCGAATGACAGCGTAACGTTTTTTGTGCGCAACCTATTGTGCGTGCCTGTCACTTTTCAGTCGTGAGTATTAAGACGTACATAGGGTATGCTGCGGGGCAGCTTACGCATGTAAGTATTATGTGTATGTAATATACCTATATGTTATTTCTATATAAAATATATAGGTATATAATATATACTCTACAGCGTCTTCAAAATATATATATAGGTTTCTCGGGGAGCTGATTACGGTAATTATGTGTATTTTCGAATCCAAGATGCGGATTATTATTTTTTTGGATAAATTGATATGGGTATCAAATTTTAGGTTTTTCGGGGTCCTGATTACAAAAATGACGTTCATTTTCAAATCGAAGATGGCAAATTTTTTTTTTTTTTTTGATAAATCGATATAGGTGTCACATCCTAGGTTTCTAGGGGTGCTAATTACGAAAATGACGTTCATTTTCAAATACAAGATGGCGATTATTACTTTTTTCAGATAAATCGATATGGGTATCGAATTCTAGGTTTTTCGGGGTGCTGATTACGAAAATGACCTTCAATTTTAAATCCAAGATGGCGAATATTACTTTTTTGGATAAATCGATATGGCTGTCAAATTCTAAATACCTCGGGGTGCTGATTAAGAAAATGACGTTCATTTTGTAATCCAATATGGCGAATATTTTTTTTTGATAGATCTACATGGGTGTCATGTTCTAGGTTTCTCGGCGTACTGATTACGAAAATGACGTTCATTTTCAAATCGAAGATGGCAAATGATACTTTTTTTATATTTATTAATATAGATATTTATTATTATTGTATACAGTGAAGTGAATAAAAATATATAAAATATGGAGAAAACCAGTAAACTCCAGTCGTGCATCGGAGCTGACACACACATTTTTTTTTCTTTATGGCATGGCGCACAGATTAGCGCATTTGCCAATGTCATGTGTTAATAAGTAGAATCACAAGTGAACGCTTTAAATCTTAAATACTTATAAAATAGCGAATGCCTTTTGTTATAAATATATCGTCATGTTGCATAGTTGTGAAATAATGTGAAACAATCTAAACTTTACCCAAAAATATATTAGAATTTTAAGTGTAAAACAGGAGATATTGGCTTTTAAACTGATATGAGGCATTTGTTTATGGCCTAATAAAAACCTAATAGAAAGTGATCAGCGCCGCCTCTGGACACCCGCAAAGTCCGGGGATCACGGGTGCGTTGCCGGCCTTCAAGGATAGAATAGGCTCATTTCTTGAAAGTCCCTAAGTCATAACGATCTAGGAATTTCGCCGCTATAACCTGGTTCCATAAATTTACCGCATGTGGTAGGAAATGTCGTAAATAATGCACAGTTGTAGACCGCCATCCATCAAGGTGGTGGGGATGGAAGGACAGTTGATTGCGTGACGTACGGTAATGGAATTCAGCAGCAGTATTCCGAACAATTCCTCAGAACATTCCCCATGATAAATGCAGTAAAAAATAATAATAATGAAATCTTTTATTTCAGACCAGAAAAGTACATCTTTGCTAGTAACACAACACTTAATAACTAATTTTAGTAATTAACTATTCTATTTAAATTATAATTTTCCAATTTATATAGTTTAATTTAATTTTAATTAATTAATTAATTTAATTTATGTAGTAGTGCGGTTCAGCCGCACGATACTGGGCACAGGTCTCTACGCTCTGGCATGCAAGCGCACCCAGTGTTCTAGTACAGGGCAGTCCCATCTGTTCGATATAATGCTAAGGATTCCGTTGGGGCTGGCACGTACCCTGCTTAATATAGAAACGCACCTCTAGCGCAGGATTGCGTGAAAACAATCAACCCATATGCATTGAACTGTTACATCAGAAACACGTAACAAAGAAAATAAAAACCAAAGAGAAACTTATTGTTAGTACCTACTTGTCGTCAAAAAGCGGAAGCATGTAGCTCGCTAATTTACACTATATTTAGCTACCGTGGGGGTCTCGCAGTTGTGAATGGCATCGAGTGATGAATTCACGTTCCACGTGTTACTGACCAAGGGAAACTAAGTTTATGCATCATAAGTTGCCAAAATTATAGATTAATCAAAGTCGAAGTCTCACGGTATGACCTGATAATAAACTGTTAATCACATTAATCGTGGCGTTCAAATATAGAAACGATATAGTCAAAACAAATATAACATCTAATACAATAAATAGATTAAATTTATCTAAGATACCGGAAATTAACGCGATTACGCGATATTTTGGCGTAGCGTTTCGGCCGAGTTCTATCAGCCGTGGTCTCAAGTAAACTGTCGCAGCAAATTTCATTCCGTGTTCAAGCCAGATGTTTTATCTACCCTCGACATTTGTAAATAGTTAGGACTCCTACCCACAACACTCGCAGTGTCGCATGCAACTCTACCGAAATGTCAAGCCATAATTAAAGGTAAGCGCGTTAACTTCCCGTATCACTTATATCAGATACTTATTTAATCTCGGAAATATGTATATAGAAATCATTATTTATAATATAATTCAAGTCAAGGGGATCATTTTTGGGCAACTTTATTCGTTTTTATAATAACATTCCTCAAGAAATTATTCAATTAACGGAAAAGCAATTTAAACTTGTTATTAAACGCATAATGATTGGAAAAGCATACTACAAAGTTAGATGTTGAAAAAATGATACCTGACTGAGTTTCTTGTCGGTTCTTCTCAGTGTTCAGGTTTTCTTTTCGAACCGAAGTAAAAAGTAGATTTGACGTTCAAAAATACCTTGCAATTGGGTTTACTTGAATAAATTGATTTGACTTTAACTTTGACTTTGAATTCGAACGGTGAACGGTACCGGCTTTATACCGATTATTGCTGGTTGCCGTATTCAAGAAATATTCGAAGATCTGCCAAAAGACAAGTAAAATGATTAAGTTTAGACAAATGCATTGTTTTTGTAGTGAAAACGACGATTTTGATTGGACGATTTTTGGATGGGTAAAATCTTATGAGTTCGCATCACCGACATGCCATTTATTTTTATTTTTTGAGTTATCTTACTATCGTGATAAATCAAATTTCTAGTTGTTCGATAATGCTTTTTGCCGCAGATTTTAAAATTAAAAATTCTATAAAATTTTAAAAATTTTAGATTTATTTGTTAAATTTAAAAAAATTGTTACTAATGCAAAATATTTTCATTTCAAATTTAGGGTTTATTAGCATATAGTAATAGTATATACTAACGAAATTTCAGATTGAAAAATCTATACTACTACCTATATAAATCTCCAGCGTCTGTCTGTAATTATAATTTTACTGTCAAATTTTGTGATAGATAGTCATTTTATAACTCGGAGACTTTGATTCTATCATTTTTAAAATTTTTGTCTGTCTGTCTGTCTTGTCTATATATATGTCTTGTCCGATTTTAATGAAAATCGGTATGTAATAACAATATTTAATTGCGCCCATGATAAGCTACTTATTTTTCAGAAAATCTACTCCTATAGGGATGAAAAGGGGGATGAAACTTTGTATGGGAAATGGTAAACCGCTGAACCGAGTACGATGAAATTTGGCAGGAAGATAGTTTGACATCACAGAACGAACATAGGCAATTTTTTTTATAAAAACCTATCCCTAAGATGGTGAAAAGGGGGATGAAATTTTGTATGGGAAACGTTAAGTCTTGGAAGTGAGAGGTGCGGTGATAAGACTTTTTTTTATCAAAAATACATAGACTACTTTTTTTATCAAAAATCTGTGAAAATGGGGGAGGGGGTACGAAATATTTTACGGGAAATACTAAACCGCTGAACTGATTATGATGTAACATGGATATAGTTATTGTTATTATTAGTTATGGTTATAGTTAGTGTTATTGTAAAAACGAAAAAAGGAATGCTTGGATGGTTTGGGCACATAGAAAGAATGAGTGAGGAAAGACTTACGAAGAAAATCTACAGAGCGAAAGTGAGTGGTAAAAGAAGCCTAGGAAGACTGAGCTGACTTATGAAGATCAAATAGCCAGAGTGTTTGCTGACGGAAATGTTAAAAGCACTCGTATATCTAGGCGAAAATGTATAAGAACAATAATGAGATTTGAGGAAGCGAAAGAAGTATGTAAGGACCGCGACGCTTGGCGTCCGTCCCCTCTGCCTACCCCGTTAGGGATACACCGTGAAAATATGTATGTATGTATGGATATAGTTTTACACCTGGGAACGCACTTCATAGGCTTAACTACCCTTAAAGGGGTGAAAAGGCGGATGAAACTTTGAGTGAGAAATGCTGAACCGCCGAAGCAATTGATGATGTTTAATAATGCGTTTGGTACAGAGATAGTATGTTCCCGGAGAAAAACATAGGCTAGATGTAGACTTTTTCAAAAACAATCTTTAAACATACTATACATATACATAATATACTATACACATGTACATATAATCTAACCTAATCCGGGAACCTAAAAAAATTTTCGCACAGACGAAGTCGCTGGTACAACTGGTATATATATGTTAATCTCAAAGACCGCAAACGCTCATTGAACGAAAAATCAGCTTACGACGCGTTGTGGCCACCGTTAAAAATCCACATCGCAAAATTCACGTTACGGCTCGCATAAAAACGTCCACGACGCGTTGTGGCAATCACAGAAAGACCACATGACGAAACTTGTGTCGTGGCTATCATGCTATACGACCACAACACGCTGTGGCAAAGAAGAAATATCGCGCAGCTCTCAGAAATATTTTCCGCAAAGCGCCAGAACAGAATCGGCTCTATAAGAACACTCTTTTCGGGTAGGTTAGGTTCTACTATCTGACAATGTTATATAATTTTCGATGAGATATATATAATGGAGCAATGAATTAGTAACTTAAACTGATATAAACTTTTGTAATTTACACTCCTTACAAGAATGTTAGATACTTCTCCCATCTCCCTACACTCCCTTAATACTCTCTTACGCAGGAAGTACTCTAAAGCGCTTCCCAAATACAGACGTAAGGACAGGTTTTGTAATATTTTTATTATTTTTTTACCTATGTATGGTATCTACTTATTTTGTTCTTAAATACACCTTAAATCGGAGCGAGTAAAGTGGGCTTGAGAATTTGAACCACTTCCGAAAGTTCTTGTCATACCTCTCATGTTCGGTTTCTTGATCACCCTATGATTACCAAGAAAATCACAGAATAACTAATATACTAACGTAAAGAAAGAGCATATATATAATACATAATAATAATGGAACCATGTCATTGTCAGGATGACAGCTTGATATTTTTATTTATTTATATTTCTTAAGGCATTGGTAACAAGACCATCAAGCCTAATGACGCATTTCTGGAGAAATATTAACTATCCCTAACACTCCTCCAGTAAAGTGATAGTTGACTTTACTGAAGTTAAAAAGGACTTCTTGGAAGAGTGCGAAAACTTCAGCTACACATGTTTATTTAGATCTCCTCCATTCTTTTCACTTACACAGAACTTTAAAACACAATATCCTATCACTGTTGTACTTTTACTGTAAAATAGAAATTCTAAATAAAATGACAACCTCACTTGTCCCGTTCCCGCCAAAAAGTCCAGACAGCTTGATATAGCTGTCAAGTTTATTCATTTGGTTTATAGATAATTTTATTTTCACAGCACAATCAAATGTTTTAAATGATTGATTATTTTTTTTATTGGCTACGATGCTATGATTCTTTAATAGCATCGATACATTTTTTTTTTTAATTGTATGACGTTATATTTTTTTATAGCAATTAATATCAGTTTCATTCACATTTTCACCAATTTTGAAGACAGTTTAAATGTATCCCATTTTCGATACCTATCACAAGTACGGAAGATCGAAAAAGCCTATGCATAAGATAAACTCGCGCTTGATTTTTTTTGTCCAGTCTAGTCTACTATTTTTTTTTTATGTAGGGTATAATATGGGGAAGATCCAAAATTAGTTTAATTTGTTTATATTTAAGTACAATTATTCCTATTAACAATCTCGTTTCAAAAAAACATCGTATTCAACACCGAATTTCAATTTTTCATTAAACAGAACGTATTACATAGAGTTCTTTATTCTTATTACTGAAAATATAAAATTTTATCTCTCAGAAATAAATATTATTAGCGAAGTAATTGACGCTTTGGAAATGATATTTATAAAATCAAAAACCTCTATTTACGTTACACCAGCATCAATCATAAGCGAGAATTTTATTTCAGGGTATATTTTTTTGGTAAACAAGTTAAATGCTTCTTTATTTACTTTAGAGGGAGTAAACAGTGAAAGATTGTCATTGTATCTCTGTTATTACATGAGGCAGTTCCCTGTAGATGCCTCCGGTAAATAACCGCGTCCAAAGTTAGCCATGTAATGATCATTGGCCGCTTCTATAAGTTATCATTGTATCGCCACGATTATACCGTCCACGGTACAATAGGAAAGCAAAATGTATGCGGTTGTATGAAGACGCTTTTAAATTTTCATCCACGATAACGTCGTGCTGTGGACGTTAAAAAGCTTCTTTTTCTGCGACGCAGTAGAGAAGCATTTTGCTTACCTGTTGTATCGTGGACGACAAAATCGTGGCGATAAAAACGTTCAACGATAAATTACAAAAGTGCCCAATATCTATTGTAATCTTTAAAATACATGTTACAGTAATACATAAAGAAAATTAAACTTACCTAAGTATAATAATAAATTACCTATTCCAGACAATTACGCAAATTGGGTGATCCCAAACTAAGCTCTAGGCTCGGTGAGCTCTCAACAAGTCAACAACAAACCAATTTAGAAAGGTTCAATTTCTGAATTTATCTGAGCGGGGATCAAAACTGCACCTCGGCTTGAGAGACAGATGCTCTGCGACTGCGCTAACGGAACAGTCAACTTATATTTGCACATCGTTTAATGCGAATCGTTTGACAATTCGCCCAAAGTTGGGTATGTACCCAACAATTTTTTTTTCGGTGTCCGAATCTATACATCTATTTCTATATATAAACATAACTAAAGTGTCTGTATCTGTTTTCGAAATAAAAGTCTTTTCTTAAGCTTATAATTATGATCTTTTGCATGTAACCAAAACACAAACACGCTTGTTTAAAATTGTTGTCTGTCTGTCTGTTTGTTTGTCCGAGCGATTTTGACGGGACTTTAAAGGGTAGGTAGAGGACTTTCCAAAGAAGCAAGGCTACTTTTTACGTCGGAAGAATACCCAATTTGACGCGGGCAAAACCGCGAAGCACGGCTATTTAGTGCATAAAAATTATGCACAATCGCGTATCTTGGATACAACTTTTGTAATTTCTACTAGAACCTTTATTACACTTCTCATCAATTGCATACTTTAGTATTAATTTTTTTCGGCACAATATTCGATTTTGTGTTTACGCAAGCCATATTGCGCGCATGTAAAACAGAGAGAGGCGAGACAGCGCCTCTAGCGGCGACAAATGTACGTACTGTTTTAAGTTATGCCCGGAATGAACAGTTTTGAACACCGTCAGAAATATCGCTCTCATCAATCCATCCGACTTTTCGTTAGACTGATTGGACTTTAAGGACTGCGTAAGGGCAACTGACGACAATTCCGCAAACGAGACCGCAATTACACTCATACGTGAAAAAAGAGATAGCATTATAGGCGCGCTTTTAATGCAGCATTAAAGGGCTATAAAATGCAAACGAATGAACGAAATATTTTTTGGTTTTACCAGATTTTTTTTATGCTCGTATTTTTTCAATAAATAAAAAAAATATACATAAAACTGTTCCCATTTCGAAGTAACGAAAGTCTACTTTGATAAAAAATTCTATCGAGAAAAATTAATTTAATTGCTTTTTACTTTTACCAGAATGTAGGGAGATACATTGTGTGATCAAAATTTATAATAATTAAAAGAAATACTAGCATGTCTACAATTGTCGTACGACGACTGAATAGATCTCGCTTTTTGTTCTTGTATCCCCTTAATATGACAATTAAACATTGGGTTGTTTTCCGAAACAGCATGGCATTTCATGAAATGCCCAGGGGGCCTAGACAAGTGACTCCTAATAGAATGGAATGACAAATGCCACGTAATTTACCGTAACGAATTTTAAATTGGTAGGCAAATGTTATTAACTTTCTTATGTAGCAAACAATACGTACAGTCGTGTGAAAACCACCGCATATAACGTAGCCGAGGCACTTTTGTCGAATAACGCCAACAAGCGGTTCCATTCCACAAAGCGTTTCCCACTTGTCTAACCGCTCTGGGCATCATGATCTGCGTAATTTTGTGATCAGACAACGACAGATTATATACGATATTAATTATTAACCTAAAAGCATGTATCAGCATTTTTATCTAGATATTAAATTAAATTGTAACTTATTTTCTAGTCACAAGTGGATAGGAATGGTTGCTTAGCGTGAGTTATAGCACGTGAACCAAGTCACGTAGGTACACCTTTTATACTCTTACTACGATACAATTTACAAATATATAGAACACATCTAAATTTTATTGCGAATTAGAACCAACCGATTTTATTCATAAAAAATTGTATATTCTAAAGAAATTGAATTAATGTATTCATATTTATAATTAATTTATCTACAGCTTTAATAATATTACAATTCTGACAAAATTTTTTAGTTTTAACGGCACATAATTCCTGTTCATACTATTTTTTTTTAGGTTATATGCCGTTGGGCTTAGGCTATTGTGCAGGTTTCAAAGACTGTTTTATAAAAATGTTACAGATATTACTACTGTTACGGAATATATTTATTGGTATAAACTGTGTGTGCATAACATTTTTCCACATTGATCGATGCATGCGTGAGATTTTCAATTTGAATTTCAAGAAAACGCACCACATTTATCCAGCCAAGGCTATATATAAAGTGCTTATAACACATGCCACTCATTTCGTTCCTAGCTACGGTCTTGTGTGTTCCCTTAATAAGGAACAATTGAGACTACAATTTTAAAAAAAAAGACGTTCGTTTTTTGAAAACGGTTTGTGTTCAGCCTGTGTTACTAATTATTACTTATTTGTGTCTTCGGGTTCCTGATTTTTAGGACTTGATATATAAGGTATTTTTTATTTGTTTTTATTTCCATTTAGAAATTTTTTTTTTCTAAAACTTATATTGCTAGGACTACAAAAAAGATACTGTATCACTTTCTTTCGATATAAAAATAATACAATAAGTAGCGTATTATTTTTCCATCGAAAACCAAATAACCAATAACTAAAAAAAAACTAAATGTCTTCTAGACCAAGTAACGAGGTTTTAACAACAATATTAAATAAATAATTACACTGTTACTAGAAAATTAAAACTTTATAACACTTAATTACGGGCTTGCTGTAAATGTTTCATAATGGCGTATTCATTGTTTGTTAACCGCCATTAGTAGTGCTTACAACTTAAGTTATTTTCGTTTTCAAACGTTATTACCTGTCGCTACATGAAATATTAAACATAATCTAGCACATATTAGCACTTTAATAATCTATTAAGTATAACTAAGCATTATATTTAAACAAAACTAAAAAAAAAAAATTTAATATTATTTTGTAGTTTTTAAGCTTTTAACTGTAACAGTATCATTAATACCTAGTATGAACAGAATATTTAAGTAGGTTCAACATTCAAAACCTACAAATTATTTATTTAAATAAATCTAATCTTGTTTATAAATTAAAGGTCATATAATTAAAATATCGTTTGTCATAAATGAACAAAAAAATCATCCCAAAAGGGGACTTACCAAACTGGTAACATAAAAAATGTGATAAATAAAATATTTGTACTTGATTTCCTCTCGAGACCGCCGCCTGCCACATAATGTAGGTTGGACATACATTTCTAATTTACTCGGGATAGTTCCAAATGAGTCCAAATTTAAAATAAGTCTGACATAATTTTACGATCGCTAAAACATAATAAGCGCTTTTTCAATTTGGAAACACTAAAAATTACCGCATAACAAAAAATATACACACACACTGGAGTAATAGAGTAGGTGTACATATATATATAGATATAACATACATATTATGTACTGTATCGAAATTGTCAAATATTTTCATTAGTGTTTAAAAACTATATAACGTCAAAATCTACTCAAAATCTAAGTATGCAACCATACACACTAATGAATAAAATTGTAATATATTTTTAATATTCATGATAGATTTAAATACATATTACATTTATTTTAAATAAAGACTGTAATAGGAGTCAATGTTCTTAGTATCAACTATGGAAGAATATCAAATAGATATTTCTTATACCGATTATGACGAAATAAAAAATAATTCAAAGCAGTTTTTGTCCACAAAAAAAACGGGATGCATAGAGACTCTAATCTAATGGGTCATAATTTTAAGTGGGCAAGTACACGACGGTTTTTTCGTAGGCCTGTACGGCGCGCTCTGTTACTAAGCGGAAGACAATTATTTCTTAGAAAGGGATGACTGTCCCTTAAGACTGTTGCTAGGCTAGTAGGGTTGTCAACTTTTTAAATATTTTTATGGCATTATAAAGTTAATTAAATATCTTCTTACTAATTCTTTAAATCTGTATACATATAGTATATTTTAATATAGAGGTAGTCCTAGCCCGTAATTGGAAGAATAAAATCAGGTTGTCTTGATCTACTATACAAAAAGATTAAAGAGCAACACATTATCCCGTCATGGGTGCTTGGAGGGAACCCTAGCTCTTCCCCGAAGCTTACTGACCAACGCGGGATAAATAATCAGCTGACAGATTCATCCCCCTTTCTCTGTAGCCCCCTTGGAGAAAGTTCTATCTACTGTTGCTTTCGTTAAAATGCACAAGCGTGTGTATGTCATTAGACGTTAACTGTCGATCGCATGACGTATGGTCGAATTACATCAATTTCATGCATATTAACGTTTTTAAAGTTAACAGCTATAGATAATGACTTTCTCTAGGGCTGTCAAACCAGAACAAAAATTATTTTATGTACAAACGGGAACGCTATTAAAATTATTTTTTTATTGACACTACGAGAATGATACTTATCGTTATAAAAAATATAATGTTCCACAATAAATTGTTCATTAATTTGAAACGATTTAATGACGCTATAAAATATTTATAGACCGTGATGTAAAAAAATAAGCCATAGAAAATAATAACAATCTGGACTGTTAAAATAAAATTCTCATTTATATTTTTTTTAATATGATTTCTGTTATCTCAAAAATGCCAGTTGCCTGTGGTTTATGACTTTTGAAGTTTACGATAGTTAATGGTCAAAAGTAGTAAATAAAGAGAATGCTGTATGATTTAAATCGATAATAAATGTACAATACTACTCTATACTACAAATTTTAAATATTGAATAATGACGTAAAGCTTGAATTATTAATTCTAATGGTGATTTATCTATTTCCAATTGTGATTTATATGATATTATGATGACAACCCTATAGTTCTAGCGTTTCTTGTTATATTTTGTGCTTGCTTTCACAGCGTTTAGTGTGTTACTTTTCGTACATTGTCATAATTCACGGTGTTTTAGGCGATTCTGCTTCTGACGTTAGTGATAATGTTTACCCGACTGCGGCGAAGCTGAGAGAATAATGAACTGAGAAAAATTTAAAAAAAAAGTTTTTAAGTTATCTTAAAATTTAAAGCCTTACAAAATAACTCATGTCTGTTGCTCTCTTCTCCTATTACAGTTGATTATCTAAGCAAATATGTAACTTAAAAACTTGAAATGTGGAATAGTGATCCATCTTGCACGTAATAAAATTAAACTCTCTAATTTTAGAGCACTCACATTTGACTTGACCTCCCTTTCCTTTTTCTTCTTTATTTAAAATTATGAGGCAAATAATGTATCACTCATCTATTCCAGACGTGTAGTGAATAATGTGTCGCTCATCTATTCCAGACCTACAATAAATAATGTATCACTCATCTATTCCAGACGTGTAGTGAATAATGTGTCGCTCATCTATTCCAGACCTGCAATAAATAATGTATCACTCATCTATTCCAGACGTGTAGTGAATAATGTGTCGCTCATCTATTCCAGACCTACAATAAATAATGTATCACTCATCTATTCCAGACGTGTAGTGAATAATGTGTCGCTCATCTATTCCAGACCTGCAATAAATAATGTATCACTCATCTATTCCAGACCTGTAGTGAATAATCCGTCGCTCATCTATTCGAGACCTGCAGTAAATAATATGTCGCTCATCTATTCCAGACGTGCAGTAAATAATGTGTCACTCATATCTATTCCAGATTATATTCGCGAATCTCAACAGTATTATGAAAATGTGTCATCTACTTGTACTGGTTGCTATCCTGGTATGCGGTTGCGGCAGCACCAACGTCAACCGGCATCTGAGGTTGTTGGCTGAAATCCACAATGACGTCGAGCCGAACGGTTAGTTACATTATCGAATTACTGATACATAGACATATGTCATTCAAAATTATCAAAAATTGGGAGTAAGCAAATTCCCAGAAATATTACTAAGCATCGGGAATTCTCCCAATAAATTCCCTCTTTTCCGTTGGTAGTTTCCCATTGACACATCATTACATGCATACGAAATACAAGCACATTGTTTTTTAAAATTGCTACTGTAACTACTGTAGTCAAAGAACTACTATAAGCAAAACGCTATAGACGAAAGGACCTTCATCAGTCTGTCTGTCCGAATACTAAATTCGATTATTAATAATATTTTAAGCTCATTTTTATAATTTAATCATTAATTTGTCAATTTAAACTTTACCTATTGCAATTGAGTTTTTCCTAAACCCATTAACAATGTCTATGAGCCGTTCAATGATTACGTAAGCTTCGAATGGGGTAGAGGCTTTTTGCTTTTCTGACTTTTAATGACAATGGAGAGGGGGGGTTGAATATTGATTACGTCAGCAAACAAACGACAGGCAGTTATAATAAGGGTTTTGTATCTTTTACTCGGCCTTGGTAGAGAAATATTCTTTTAGGGTGGAATTCACCAAATGTCACTTGACCAATGATTTCGTAATCAGCCGATGAATTTCTAAACATTGTTTAAACGGCCATTTAAATATTTACTGTTCACCACGGAAATGTGATCCATAATTCGTAAATCGGACGGTCACCAGGTGTTAAGAGTGAATAAACGAATGTTATAAGACAACTCATTCGCAAAGTCACAATATCATGTTTACTTTACACGACGGACGGCGTCTTCTGTATTTAACAGCATAAAGAAAAATGCTGGCAAGTTTAGAAGTACCTACGTCGCATTGAGTATCCCATAATAATGTTATGTCACTCCAACCTCAAAACGTATTTTGATCTACTGTTAACCGACGCTGGCAACCCCAGTTATATTAATCGGCTGTTCAAGGGTTGTGATCGTTGGTTCACGTGTGGTACATAAATACATACATACATATCCTCACGCTGTATCTCTAACGGGGTAGTCAGAGAGGACGGAGCGCCAAGCGTCGCGGTTCTTACATAGTTCTTTTGCTTCCTCAAATCTCATCATTCTCCTCACACATTTTCGCCTAGGTATGCGAGAGCTTTTGACATTTTCATCCGCTAATAATCTGGCTATTTGATCTTCATAAGTCAACCTTGGTCTTCATTGGATTCTTTTACCATTCACTTTCGCTCTGTATATTTTCTTCGTCAGTCATTCATCTTTCTATGTTGTGAACACTAAAATTGATTTGATTAGCTTTTTATTTGTTAAACAACTGTTTTATGAGTCCGTGAACTCTAACCTTAGTAGTACATATTGTGTATTTGCCCAAATGAGCAGTTGAACGAATTACAGTTTATTGAAATAATTAATAGTTATTTGTTGTACTAATAGTTACTAACATACCGCTATTAAAACAATTTTAAGAGAAAATTAAACCGACTTCAAAAAAAACACTGAAAGTATAAAATAACTATCCTTTACTAATCAAAACTCAAATACAAAAATACTTCACAAATACTCATTCATTTGTCATACATATCTTCACGCTGTATCCCCAACGGGGTAGTCAGAGAGGAGGAAGCGCCAGGAGGCGTCTGCTAACACTCTGGCTATTTGATCTTTATAAGTCAGACTTGGTCTTCCTTGGCTTCTTTTACCACTCACTTTCGCTCTGTAGATATTCTTCGTCAGTTTTCACAAATACGATTTCATTAAATACATTAAAATACCTATATAATTAAAGTCGACAGTTACTGAAGTCGGTGCCAAGTCAATATGCAACAACAGATGAAAGTCTATTAGTTTGGTGGGCTTGGCACCGACTTCAGTTTAGTAAAGCATTAGTAAGAGATAGTTATTTTATACGTTTCAATGTTTTTTTGAAGTCTGTTTAACTTTTGTGACCGACAGAAGTGACCTGAGTCTAAATAAATATCTAAGATAGGTCCTTCTTTTCTAAATCTGGAGCAGAATGACATACAAGAGAATCATTGATGTAAATGGGATCAATCTCGAAATATATTCTTTTAAACAAAAAAAGAAATTTCCAGAACGGTTTGTAAATGAGCGAGTACTGACGTAACAAACATAAAAAAAATACAATCGAAATAAGAACCTCGTCCTTTTTATTTGGAGCCGGTTAAAAATAATAAAATAATGAGTAAAATTTTTGAAGTGCCTATATTAAACAATTACATTAATGACAATGATACGTAATTTTTACGAATTATCAATAATATTTAACTGTGTATAAAATTATGTCAAAGCAATAAGCGTGTCTAAAATTGTACTTATGTAGCTCCCAGTCAATAGGGGGCACATGTACTAAGAAACCTCTAAAGTTTGTATAATAACTTTATGAGAAGTTTGAGAATAAAACACAGCGTAACGTTCAGTCTTCAGCGCAGCCGCGTGCGTCCCTGGTGAAGGTTGTCTTTTTGTTGTTGTTTTTCTAATAAAGGATAGGTTCAAAATGGCTAAAATCTTACGTAATACTTGAACAGTTCGCAGTCAATAGGGGAAGCATGTACACAAACAATCCACTAAAGTTACAACGAATTTTAAGAGCCAACTTTTTTTAGAGATATTTGAGAATTAAAATGAGACTTGCAAATACGAATGCCTCTACATCTTATCACATACTAAGTGCGCCCCGCGGTTTCGCTGGCGGGGAATACTATTCTTATTCTATGTCGTTTAGTATTGTTTATTTTTACACTGTAGTGTATTATTAAGGTATCAATAGTAGAATCTGTTTTTGAATTAAAAGAATTTCGAAGAGTTTAAAAAACCTTTCCGTCAAAAGTCGCTTTTGAGTAGAAATTTTGTAGTGAAACTTCGCTTTTGCAGTTTTATTAATACCCAGAACATTAGCTATTTGGACAAATTTTTGGTTCTGTAGAATTAGTTAAAAAATCTGTGACCAAACGCCAAAACAGTGAACAGTAAATAATCTAAAGTCTAGCCTTCATTGGCTACCGTTAAGTCAAAGGAGAACTACGAACGTAGGTACCTGCTATAATATATTTCTTTTAAATTGTATATTTTTACTTACTGCAAGATTCACGTGGGAGATATCAACGACGCCAAAGTAGTCAATAGAATAACTGCCATTTTTGTCCGCAGTAATACCCTCAAAACACAGTTCGAAGCTGTTCGTGGCGTTAATAAACAAGCCAGAGGGGGCCCTCCCACACGAGGCTGGCGTCACGCTGGAGCTGAATTGCGAGGCGTTGGGTTCGCCGGCGCCCACGATACACTGGTTCAAAAACGATGCACCAGTTTACGAGGTACCTAAACAGTTAATACAGAATAAAAACTAAAGCGCATCACAGATGCAACTATATTATTGCGTAATAAATACGCTACGTGTAGCGTAAAATTCATAGAACTCTGAATAAATATATAATGATTGTATAGATATAGATATAACTAAATGCAATGTTTTATTTCTTTATTTATTTTTCGTATTACTTATAACAAATAAAATAAAAGCATAATTTTTACACAGAATAATATACAGAGGGAAAGGGGGAAATGAGAGTCACTTAAGCAAGAATTCAGATAAAAGCTTATTTCAAAATAAAATCTTTATTTCAACCACCTGATATCAAAATTCACTTATTCAACTATCAATAAACACCATATTTAATCAATGCGGCGATCAACTTTGGAAGTAATAACAGTTTAAAATAGTAGATTGTATAACGAGAGATTAAAATAATATTTTTACGGCGAGGTGTTATTTTGAGTCCAGAGCGGAGCGAAGGATTCCAGAGTAGAATCCCGAGCGCAGCGATGTTCTAAAGTCGAATTCTGAGCGCAGTGAGTGAGTGCATTCAATGTACGTCGCCTGAGGTAAAATTAATTTTGCTACCGAGTGATACACTCTACTTTTCATTCCTATCTATGAGAAAAATAAATGAGAGGCATTATTCGATATATAAAAGCACAAAAAAAAATTTCAGTTTTTACTTTCCTTTCTTTTCTAACGAGGGGCTACCGCCGTCGGGTGACTCATATCCGCCTAGTTTTTCAAACAATATTTTCATTTGACACCTCGTGTTCCTTATTTAAACTCATTTCTGCCCTCTGTGAAAGTCTATAAGAGAAAAGATCAATTTTGGTCCCACTTATCGAGGAATTTTTCGAATAGATGAAATGAAAAAACATGTTCGACCCCCATTGCACCGAGGTATGGGTGACAGACTCAAAAATACATATCGCTAACATTAACTTCGTCTCAAATCCATCCAGTGCTGCCCCTTTGAACCCACAGCCCACATGAAATACCTACATAGTACGTATGTATCACGTCTCGTTTTTTCCGAATTGTTGTTTTTACGTTTTTTTATTTTGATCAAAATTTACATCGGTGAGGCGTAAAAACAAAACACGATTGTTACTCCGACTCACGGGCTTTATTATCTAAAAATTTGCAGACAGCGACGACCACGCAATGGCTGCGCGACCGGTGATTAATTGTAATAAAAAATCGATATCATATATGACGATTGCGTATCTATTATTCTATGAGCATATAATGCACTTTTCGCGGTTGATTTAGCGCTACTATACAAATTACATTACACAAATTATCGTTTTGACAGCAGATATCGCACGATATTGGCTGTCGCATGCTGTCTGCAAGTTACGTAATAAGCGTGCCGGGCGGCGGTTGCTGGCGCGAGGCGTTAGCAACAGTGGTACAGAGCATAGGGTGAGGCCGAGAGGTCATTTACGCGACTCTCGAATGTATAGTGTTGTAAATGTGTGTATGACCACCATTTCCTACTAACTCATTGCCCCCTCTTCCTCTATACTTGATTAGATTATAAGAAAACAGAAACAAATAAAAAGTCACGTCCAGAACATTTTTATTATAAAAACGAACGCTGTTTCCTAAAAACGAATCTTTTGATATAAATAATTTAAATTTTGGAATAACCAATTTCCATACCGTTTATCGCCTTTCGTTTTACACAGATCCACATTTTTCATAATTTAGATACGCTATATTTTTAATTTATTCATATTTTTATTACGTACAAATTTTTTTCTTAACGTTCTATAATTCCATTACGAAATTGGAAAAAGGAACACTTACCACCTCGGAGTATGTCTCGTCTTTCACTTGGGCTATTTACTATGAGTGTTCCAAACACAGTTTTTGTAACAAGTAACACTAATTCACCCAGTTAGTATGTAAGCTTGCTGCATGCTTGATTTTTTTTATTGTGAATTGCTAAATCAAATATAAAGATTCAAGTTTTTGACATTTAATGATTAAAACCTGCTACGTCAAATATGTCAATGTTTTTGACATTATTGCTCCAATCTTATAATAGGCAGGATGACAGATTTTTAAATCCCCTTCTATATTGTAGGTACACGTCTACTATTTCCGAAGATAATATTAGTTCAGCAATAAACTAAGTTTTAACACCAATTATTGCAATTTATTCTACGTAATTTGAATTAAGCGCGAAAACGCTAGTAGGTGTCATGTCGTCCGCTTGTGACGTCCTAGGTAAATATTGTTTTACATTACGTTATTAGGGTTACATTCACGAATTAGATAGAATACAAAAGTTATATTTACCTAGGCGTGACGTCATTCGCTCTGATTGGTGGTTAGTTAACATGGGCGACTGCAGTATTTTATACTTTTATTTTATTAAAAATATTGTTAATCTCAATGTCTAAATGAAAACTGACTCGTTATTTAGAATCCTTTTAACATAGGTGCATTTTTCTCTAAAACCATTTATTATTGATTTCTTTAATACCATCATCATGCCTATTGTTAATAGGTATCAAGTTTTTGCTCGTATTTTGGCACCTGCTTTCCTGTATTACCACAAAATTGCCTTCTAGTATGAAATGGAGTGTCATACCTTAATAACTCCAGCACAAAATACACTGTTCATTACGTTAACATTGTCTCTTTTGTCGCGTAGTAACTTGGAAGTCTCATTTAAACCTGCTTTAAGTGTATACAGTTGCAATGCAAACTTGATGCACTGCTAGTTCAAGTTTAAAGTGCTGTTTGGGAAGTGGCCCAAACGAAGACGTTAACTTTTATATTCAAGCTTATACTGGAATTGAGGACTTACATACAAAAGTTCCAAAATATTTTTTTGTGATCACTGTTCTGTGTCAAATGAAAATTATAAGGAATACAACGTAATACAATATATCATTCTTGGTCCAAGAAACATAAATCAAGGGTTATAATAAGTCGCCGCTCTTACCACCGTGTCTCAAACGAATTTTCCTCTCTTTCTATCTCATTGGGCGTAACTACGAGTAAAAAAGATATAGTAATTATGTCAACCTCGCATTATCTGTGTAATTTGTGACAGTTTATGAGTCGGTCATTAAATAATTCTTTGTAAAATACTTGTATCTCTTGCCGCTGTTACCACCGTGTGTTAAACGAATGTTCCTGTCTCTTTCTATCTCATTGGGCGTAACTACGAGTAAAAAAGATATAGTAATTATGTCAATCTCGCATTATCTGTGTAATTTGTGACAGTTTATGAGTCGATCATTAAATAATTCTTTGTAAAATACTTGTATCTCTTGCCGCTGTTACCGCCGTGTGTTAAACGAATGTTCCTGTCTCTTTCTATCTCATTGGGCGTAACTACGAGTAAAAAAGATATAGTAATTATGTCAACCTCGCATTATCTGTGTAATTTGTGACAGTTTATGAGTCGGTCATTAAATAATTCTTTGTAAAATACTCGTATCTCTTGCCGCTCATACCACCGTGTGTTAAACGAATGTTCCTGTCTCTTTCTATCTCATTGGGCGTAACTACGAGTAAAAGAGATATAGTAATCATGTCAACCTCGCATTATCTGTGTAATTTATGTCAGTTTATGGGTCGGTCATTGAATAATTCTTTGTAAAATACTAGTAATCTAAGTGTTTTGACTATTAGTATTTACAAAAATAAAAATATGTAATGTTCAGCTGTGTATCGTCGTATTGTGACCTTCCCTAGTCACGTACATTAGTAAAAATCTAGTAACTCGGTCTACGAAAAAGGACACGCTTTTAGAGCAAATACTCCGTCCATTGAGTTACTTAGTGTTAGTAGAGATAATATTAAAGTAGTCCTAGTTTATAAAAAATACAAAAGTCTACTCTGGAAATTAATTTTACGCTTATTATTATTATGTGATGAAATCCTAAAATCTTTAGCTAATTTCCGCTCAAACTCCAAAAACAACCAATCGACACGTGTTTCGCCTCTCAACGAAGCATCCTCAGGATATACCAGAGATCAGACTCGGTCAGCTAACCAGCACCGAATCAATGCTGGTTAAGCGGAAAATAGCTAGAAACTTTAGTAATTCATCATATGAAATGGATTTTCGTAAAGTAACACACACCTGAGTCTATACAATACATACACACATATCCTCACGCTGTATCCCTAACGGGGTAGTCAGAGAGGAGTCTATACAATATCTTATTATTATGTATAAAAGTACCTAGGTACAATGGTCTAGTCATGACTACGACATCACAGTGGAGGTTCCAACTTTTTCAGTTTTGCTCTTTTTATGTCCAATTTGATAGGGCTGTTTAGCGTTTAATGTTATATAATAATGAGGCTAAAAACATCAATATCCTTAATGGCTAATGCTTGAAGTTTAAATAAATATTAACGACATAAATTTTTTTTTCAGCACGGAATGGAATCAAATGATTTAATAAATAAAAATCCTTTGTCACTTGCTCGGATAAAATCCACTCTACTTGTGACGAAAACAGAGGACCGTGATATGTACACATGTGTTGCCACAGCTGGCTCCAAGACCGCCAAATCTAGCACAATTGTGTACAGAACTGGTGAGTTTATAAACGCCTGATCAAAAAATATTAGCAAATATGTTTTAATGCTTCACACCCTTGAAATGACAGAGCTAATTCAACTTTTCAAAATTTTTGTCCGTTTGTCTGTAGCATTGCAATTTGAACGGATTAACTAATATATGTACATGTATTTTTTTCATTTAAAGCTGTAGTTTTCGGCAATGTTCTTAATTACGTTCAGTAGAAATAGATCCATTTTATTTTTATTGTGGGGCTTGTTAAATATCTAATTTTATTTACTAACCTTATTGGTTATTAAAGCTCTTTCATAATTAGAACTTACGTGAAAGAACGAAAGAAATATATTTTACATAGATTGATTTAATCTGATAAAAAAATTATTCTATGTATTTCGTAATTTCGAGATAAAATCAAGCCAGTGGTCTAGAGACCTTTAGATTAAAGATGGATCAGAAATTAAGCAAAAAGAAAGACCATTCTACAGTTTTCTTTCACTCCCGGCTAGAGCATGAAGGCTTCGTATTTGATAACTTACTGCACGTATCTAGCTTTAAAATATTATTTCACATACATAAATGTCTTCAAACTGTATCCCTGACGGGGTAGTCAGAGAGGATTAAACGCCAAGCGTCGTCGTCCTTACATACTTCTTTCACTTCCTCAAATCTCATCATGATTTTGTAGGTCAGCCTTGGTCTTCTTTTGCTTTTTTTTTACCACTCACTTTCGCTCTGTGGATTTTCTTCGTCAGTCTTTCATCACTCATTCTTCCTATGAGCCCGAACTATCTAAGCATTTCTTTCTTCATTTTAACAATAACACTGTCGCGCAGCCCTGTCACACTGCGTATCTCTTCATTGCTTATTTTGTCCGCAAGGGATTTTTCACACAGATACGAAATAATAATATTTCACAATAAGACGCAAACTTAAAAATAAACTAAACGATTCTACTCGTTAACAGATAGCAGCACAGATCTGTCGGAGCGCTCGAAACTGATCCCACTAGCGCCGCGGATATTACTATCATACAAAGTGTATATAGACACGATTGGAAGCGTCGTAGTTCTGCCGTGCCACGCTAGAGGGCACCCACGACCAGTAGTCACGTGGTTTGACAATAAAGGGGCCGTCGTCAAAAATAACCACAGGATAAAGGTACGAAAATTAATGAAAGTCGCAAATCTACTACTAATAGATATTACGTTGATGATATCACTATACTCATTATTGCTTTGAAGATTTATGATTGTCAGACCAGCCTTTGCAGCCTACCAAATACTGCTTTCTACCATCACACCCAAAAGAGTCTTTCTCTCACATATATTTTACAAAAATTTTATGTTAATTTTTCACCTGTAATGTTCAAAAATAATTAAAAAGCTTGAAAGTACTAAAGAACAAAGATTTTTCTTGTGCCATAGGACTGTTAAATGCAACAGCATAGGTCTCAAAATATTGAGCGTATCGACAGAGACGAAATATGAATATTCCTTCCCATACCTTTTTATTACAGGCTTACGCCATATATCTCTTTCAGTGTAACAATTCGCGACGTGTGAAAGTCTATATCTATTAATGGTAAATCTGCGATGAAAATATTTGTCCGAACATCGAAGTTTATAGACAGCCGTTACACGCTAGTTTGGTTGACAGTTAAACCACGGTTTCTTTTAATTTATGTGTAATGCAGTACTAACTGTGTGACGACCATTGAGCAAACCATTATTTAGGTAATTTTAAATGACGCCTGTATAAAAATCTAACAGCTAGACGGTTGTAACTATAAGCTTAGTATATACTGGCGTATAGACGGACAGAGAGTGCTAGTGAGAATGTAATCTTTTATGATAGTGCCACAAGTAGGAAAGGGGCAGTGAACGGGACGCAATTGTAACCCGTTGTGAATGACAGGTCGTCACAAGTCCTCACGCTGTGCATATCGCTGTTAGCTTATTTTGTGTTATTCCTGTTTTATTTCAAATAAGTACTGTATTATTCAATAATGGTCACGTGTTCTGTACGCAATAATGTAGGGAATCATTCATTTTTTTTTTATTGTTGCAACGGACGGTAAAGGTACCAAATGCTTTTATATAAACTGAGGTAGACATGCCCTACTCTATGAAACGAAAATTATTTTTTTGCGGTCCGCGAACTGAAACATTCAAACACACTCACTAAAAACGAGCGAGCCTTACAGAAGACGCATATGATGTGTAATATTTGACATCTCACCTTACTAATAAGTAACATTAACATTATATCCTGAAAAAAATTATTATCATCTGAGGGCCAACTCTACCACCCCGCGCGCTCATTGGTCAAATGAAATAGCACGCGCTTCCCCGACTTCCTGTTGCACACTTCCGTCCCTTTTCACGAAATCACTCCCATACATTGGTGGAAAGCGAGAAGAAAGATATTACACATCAACAATATTTACGTAAGTGTAATTGAAAGCAATATCTTTGAAGACAACCAGAATAAAAAAAGAGAGTGGGTAATTTAAGTTTTTTCTAATTTTAAACAACACTTTTGTAAGTCTAACGTGCGTTTTTCACGCACTGGTGTTAAATTGAGGTGTGGTAAAGCCATGCTGCAATGCAGCACGAATTGGGCCAGCTCGCCCGGTGAAATACCACCCTCTCACAGAATATCAGCGTGAAATTAAAGCATCTATTGCTGTGATTTGTTCGGTGAGTGAGAGTGCTGGTGACCCATCTCCCCCTTCCCCAACTCCCTCTCCTTTCCTTAAAGGCTGGCGACGCACCCGTGATTCCCCCCAGTCGTTGCAGGTGTCCATGGGCGGTGGTGATCACTTGCCATCAGGTAACTCGTTTGCTCACTTGCCCCTCTTTTTATTTAAAAAAAATAAATAGATAACTAACTCCTATTTAACGGTACACAATTTGACGCGTACGACGCTTCTACCTAAGTTTATACGGAAGTTTTTGGTAGCTACCTTGTTGCCTATAGAAGCTCCTCATATTATCCCTTCCTCGACTTTTACGGTTTATGCGAGATTATAAACATAGAATATGCTACACAATATTCTATGTTTGTCTTTCTTTCTTAGATCAGCGTGGAAGAATTTATTTTTTTAAAAGCAACTTCATATGTATGAGGCTGTCGAAAAACGTTAAGTAGATACTAGAGGTGATAACCAATTATTTAACTTGAATCGATTATGGTCAGGACATTTACGGTACCAAATAATTTACCTTTTTTTTTCACATCATTATATATAAAAAAAGTGGAAAAAAAACTTTCGGGTCGTTCGTTCGTTTTTATAACATCCTACAAGATAAACCTTTCAACGAAACTTTTCATAATCGACTTTGACATTTTTAGAGAAAAAAAAACTCTATTAATCGTCAATTTCCGAACCATGGTTAATGTAGTTCAAATGATTGGTTATTTATCACCATCGTACGAGTTTGCACCATAAGTGACCTGTGATTAAGACGAACTTTCTCTCATGCAGACGGTCCGTTCGGGAGAGCTGGTGCTTACGGCGCTGCACTGGGCCGATATGGGGCAATGGACGTGTCGTGCGACTAACGCCTTCGGCACGCAGCAAGCGAGTACATTTCTATATCCAGCCAAAGTGAGTATATTTACAAACCGTTAAACTTATGAAATCATAATAATTTGGGACAAAATACGTAAGAAAATTAAATAGAAACATTACATGTAATTTGAGTATAAGTAGGTAATAATAACCTATATATTAATACGTAAAGCGATAACTTTGGTTCCCTTTTTAAGAAAATTGCGCGGACAGAGGAGTGTGAAATTTGGTACACTTAAAATTTATATGGAGAAGGACTGGAGAAAGCTACTATTTTTATATAATATGCATTAGAAATACATTGAATTAAATAAATTACTTATTGTTTACGTTCATACTGCCGATGTCAAAAAGACTGTCAATTTCAAACTCGTAATAGTTTTTAATCACATATACGTAACCCACTTGGATCAAGCAGTCACACAGAGTAGAGATTATCGCAAAAGAGCTTATGTTTATATTATAAGTTTATATTTACGGTTGAATTTCGACCACAGGGCGACCTCTAGTAATAATAAATGCGCCAGACTATACACACCAATCATCTGGTTTCAAACTAGGGTGTTCCTTGTACTGTAACAACCAAACAACGACAACTAGGGGCGTCTCCCAGTCCACCCAGACCTGGGACAATCTAGAAAAATTCGGTTTCCTAAAATTTACCCGACTAAGAATCGAACCCGGAACCTTTCGCGCTTGGATGCAACACCTAAACCACTGCGCCAACGAGGTCGTCGTATGCATGAATATTTTTTTGACTACGAATTGCGTAGTAGCGCTTGTAGCCCAAATAAGTAGCAGTATTTTCTAGTACTTTTAGTATATGCTTTGGTTTTTCGACAACAGATGACGCTACCTACAATCACAATACTAATTATTTTTATTTTGTTACAGGCTGGATAATAGTTACTAACTACTAAGTATGGAAAGTACCGACAACAAATATACTTAACCTAGATGTTCCTGTTTTAATTAATTAAGTTCTTAATGTTAGGGATTTTCACACTGAACGATTTCTACGCTGCGTTTTTTTGTTTTACTGTTATTATATTTTTAAGGTTAATACATATTAATGAACAGTTCTTACGTTGTATGCGAAATGAAGCCATACTTAAGAAAAATTCTTAACTTATAATAATAACTTACTGTTACTACAACAATACAGATAATATTAGAATCTGTTCTTGTCTTGGATTTTCTGTTTATTTTTTCGGGCCACACTAATAAGCTACAAAATGAATATGAACGCGGATTTCGTTCAAAAATATGAAAATACCTATATGTAGTTTCCGGTATACTATTATCTTTCCCTAACATTATCTATATTACAGATAATAAAAAAAAGTGTACAAAACTGAAAATAAAAGACTGATCCTTCATTTGTAACCGGAAATGTTGTAGTCGCAGGTAAATCAGGAAAAGATAAATCATGATAGATAAATCTTCATAAGATTTAATTACCATTTGTAACTTAGAGGTTTCTAAAACATTGAACACTTAGACATACATAATTATACCTTTCCTGTAAGTAAATATACATACTCGCTCTCTCTTATACGAACGAATAAACTGCCTTTGTACAATACAAATATAAGACTATATTATGCATATTCCTTAATGTGTTTTAATTTCTAATATAGATTTTAAAGTTTTTACTGATCGAATTTATATATTTGTGATAGTAACGGCTGGACCGTTAAAACGCAGCGTTTTTGACGCCAGTGTGCTACGCCCTAAGCGACAGTCTGCCTATTTTTATTGTTGTATTAAATCGTAGAAACATGCTAATAATTTTCTAAACAACGAATTATTGATGTATTTCGTATTATTATTTATAATTATTGTGATGAACAATAAATATTATAAAACTGTGATTTCAAATAGATACGTGAATAAAACTGTACACGCCTTTTATTTATTACATACATAACATAATGTTAAATACACAAACGAGCAACAGAATTAATTCTGCTAACTTAACGGCGCAGAGGCAGGCCTCGAAAGAGGTGGCGGGATGACCTGGACAAATATCTGCGGAGATGTGAGGAGGTTGGAAATAAAAGGAAGGAAAGGAAATAGAAGGAATTTGGGGGGCCTTTGCTCAGCAGTGGGACATAAATGTGGGCTAAAGAAAAAATTACAACTTAAAAACAAAAAAATATTGTATTTGAAATTAATGACCTCCACTACAAATTATGTTATTTCAGATTTAAATCGTAAAATACAATTTAAAATTCATAGTATCTACAAGAATTTATTATTTTGAATCCTTGAGCTGTATAAACTTTATAATTAAAGTTTTTGCAATTGTTTTTAATTGAAGTCATATAAATTACATTCAAATTTTACTTACAGCATAAAATACATTGAAAAAAAACGAAATGGGAAATTGTATTTAATTATTATAAAGTTACAATCTACAAACTATGTCTTACACTATTAAATTTCTTTTATAGCCTATTATTACTTTATGACACCATTATATTTGTTCAAGTTAATATTTTTAATGGCGTTATTATAACATGTTAATTTAGAGCATTATATTTTTTATAATGATATTGAAATACATTCTTCACTTACGCAATTTCACAATGGAAGTGGAAAGAGCATTGAAGTCACCGCACTGTTGTCTTTCAGCTGTTTTTCTTAGAAACCATTTGATATAAACACTTGAAATGTAGCATAACTACAGTAAGCAGTGGTCTATGTACGAGCGTTTGCTTCGACAGTTAAATTTTATTATTTATTATTTTATTCTATTAATTATTTTATTACTTTACTTTATTAGGGGCTTCAACATGTAGAAAGAAATAAAAATTTTGCGATCATCGTACAAGGCTTCAAATTAAAAGTCCTCTCGTTATTTTTAAGTGTTGCTTATAAAAATCAGTAAACATGTTCAAGAGCTACCTGTATAATAACATGAATTGAGTAAGTACGACTTGTACTGAGCTGTTTTTATATTGATGGACCTTGAGAGAGGTAAAAAGTGACGTATATCAAAATACTGTACAATCGGTAGAAATAACAATAAAAATTGATAAATCACAATTTTCACAAAATTAAAATTCTCAACAATAAATGTTACCAATTAATTAAAAATATACTAACTCGAAGAAATATAATGACGTTCTAATCAATATAAAATAAAAATCTGTACTACAAAAATACAACTCCGCATACAATTTATTCCCATATAATTTCTGCTGTTATCCTTAGAATAACTATTGACAGTAGCGATACAATTAAAAAAGTATTTATGGTTAGAATGCTTAGAAATAATAAGTTCATTGTGGAAGCTATTAATTTTAAATTGCATTTAAGTCAGAAATGGTAAATCGATAGTGGAAACTATTATCCACATATCTATACATGTAAATGAAATTGAAGCGTCTGTCTGTGATGACTGAAGACTTAAGCTTACATGGTTACTAGCACATAACCAATATCCAGTTTTCTTTGTCCGTCTGTTCGTTTATCCGGGCTAATTTTCGAAACGGCTGTACCAATTTTGAGAACACTTTCATCGCCAGGTAGAGAACTTTTCAAAAAAATTATCTGCTTTTTGTACGGTGAAGTTCTCATATTTAACGCGGTAAAACGCGGTTCGTAACTTGAATTACTAATTCTTTTGCTCGTTTAAATATATTTTAAGATAACATAAAGTAGATAATTTTGTTACGAAGATCTATACAGGGTCAATTTAAAAACACTAATTGGAAAACTCGTAATATTTTGTTCTTAACATTATTCCCAATAGCTTCTGAGACTTTTAAAAATTCATAACTTTTTCTTTCATAAAAAAATAAAGATACATTAAATGTTTCTGAAAATGGCACCTACTCTACCTGGTCCCTAAGGCGGCACACGCAAAGCTGGGCGCGGGGAGCAGCGCGGTGGTGCGGCGCTGAGGCCCGGTGCGCTTGCCATTGTACCATTGAAAATACGTACAGAGTAATTACGTTTCAGACAGTACAACAACCCTAACAAATATTTTTTGACAAACGTATTAAGTTTTGAAAGAAGTCGTAGAACAAAAGTTGTTAGGTATGATGACAGGAATTTTGCACTAAGAGGTATTTTTCAAATAACCCTGTACATGGTATTAAAAAAAATTATGAAATCTATTTGTCTATATATCTATCAGATTTGTCATTAAGCATCAATCATCTAATTTTCACCATTCTCAAGTTATACTTAAACGTGTACCGTAACGTTTCCTCCTGTACATTTTTTACTGTACATGTTTTCATAGATTTCTTTCTCTATATCTCCGGTTCTAATTGAAGTACGTGGTTTGTTTTGGTTTAAGAACACTCGCTGGAAAGAATTCTTTCATTTGAGTATTTGCTGACTCAAATTGGTTGAGTTGGAGCGAAGCTAGGTGTGATCATTCAACTTGACCACATTTTAATATGCATTTCAAATTTGATAGGTTAGGTTACAATTACTCATCACATAAGAACGTGATTTTTAAATTATGTTATCAACACAATGCTGCGGACCAACATGGGTCCTCTAGTAACATATTATTTTCTCTATATCCCCAAACTAGCTAAGCATTGCTTTCTCCACTTTTACAGTAACCTTTTCATATAGTTATAATTGCAGAAATTCTATTGTGTAACCACCTACTTGATAATCACATACAGAATGTCTATGACGAGCTGATAGCCAACTCGTGCGCAGAGAAAATTACGGACAGCGAAATTAGTTGCGATGTGGTACAAGTTATAAGAGTAAGTGTAAATATAAGTTATAATATCATCAGCAGCAAGTAAACGTAGAAAAGCAGTTACGAACTTGTCAGATAGGGAAAATTTGAAGTTTAATCTAATAAATTAAAGACAAATTCCAAGAAACAATGTAAATGAGTCCGAAATATATCTATTATTTAAATTTTTGAGTTTATTTTATTTTTGATTTTTGGTTATGAATGAATTGAAACGTTTTAAAAATACAACTAAACCGTTAGTTTCACGGTTCGACCAATATCGGTTTTAAAGTCATTGGCGCCCTGAGTAAAAATTCTATGGCACCCTTGAAACCTCGTCAGATGCAAAGATAATAATTTCTAACTCTAACGATCCAAAAAATTTAAATGACGCGTCGTCGGATTTGCAACGGCGCCAATAAAGATTTAAAATCAGAACAGCATAAAAAATTTAGAGAAAAACGAAAATATAATAAAAATAATAGGGGTTTATTTTCTGATATTATCTCGAAACCTATCTAATATTACGAAGAGAGAGAGTGGATTTTGTAAGTTTGTTTGAATAATTCTTTCGTCATTTGAAAGGTACATTATTCCAGATGGATATAGGCTACATATTATATATTCAACCTGGGCGAAGTCGATACGGGCCGCTATAAATGACAAAAAAAAAATGAAAGACAACTGTTACGAAAATAAAGATATTTTGTAATAAGTCTGTATGTCCAATATGCAAAAATATATATAAATTACGTCTTCAGACCTTCGGCGTCTCGTCTTATCTGGCACTCTGAGTGATCGTCCGACTACTTCTACGGTACTACTGAGTCCAACCAAGCAGCAACGCTTTGACTGAACGTTTAATACAGTAGCGATGTTGAGTGATGAATATTTGGCGAACTACAAGTAATTGTCATTCATTTCGAATGACATTTTCAAGAGCTTATAGCTTGCACCAATACACAGATAAGTAATCGATATATTAAACAGAATAATGTTCCACACGATATATTATGCAATTTAAATACATGAAGACAGAGAAATGAACTACTTCTAAAAGCGTATTGACACAAATAACAGTACCATAAATGACCTTTTAAAGATTCCTTTTTCTCCATAGATTTATAACTTCAGACAGCCTGTCCCGTACTACGAAGTTGGACAAATAAAATCAAAAAATGTACATAGATATGTAGGTGATGTTTTGTAACGAAATGGCAGCCAATCAGCTTATCTGTTAATAAGCATGTATCATATGTACAGGTGCGTCAGTTTATCTGATTTTCAGCATTACTGCTCAGACACGGCGTCTGGAATTATTAATGAAGTCTATGGTTTTCCCTTTAGAAGTACCCAAGACGCATCTTATGATACCTCATGTGCCCATCCATGTATGTTACGTATAAACATATAAAAACGCACACTGCAGTCACCAAAATTATCACTGATAATATTAATTATTTTAACTATATTTGAGTGTGGTAGAGCCGTGGCGCACTGCAGCACGAATAGGGCCCGCTCGCCCGGTGAAATACCACCCTCTCACAAATTATCGGAGTGAAAATAACACAACATCTATTGCTGTTGTGTTTCGTTCGGTGAGTGAGAGTGCCGTTGGCCTATCTCCCTCCTCCCCCTCATTTCCTTAAAGGCCGGCAACCTTCGATCACAAATAAAGAACTAGATTCACAATCTCCTGTAAAATCTAAACAAATTATTGTCCGAATTGACGTATGTCTTTTTAATACCGTATAGTATTATCGGTAACATTGTGTTAATCTAAAGTAGACCTTACTAACAATCCATAAGGTTTAAAAGCTCGTATACGATTCTTGCATGACATTAAAACGATGTTCGTTAAAAAAATATTTAAAATGCAATCTTACGTCTCGTGCGTAAAGTATAATTCACATAATCTGTGACTCACTAAATGTACACTCAAATACTTATTATATTATATAATACTTATTATATAAATAAAAATCTATGTGATCAGTTTTTTATTAAATAAAAAACTAGATCACAAATTTTGTGATCGAAGCCGGCACCCGTGATTTCCCGGACGGTGCAGGTATCTATCCATGGGCGGCGGGGATCACTTTCAGTGACTCGCTTGCTCGTGTGCATCCTCTGTTATAAAAAAAAATACAATTAGTGATACATACGCAAAATGTATCGATACGTAAGTAGTATCGATTCTTTCTTTACAATATCAAATATTTTCAGACTCGATACCTTTATATAACAGTTTTAAAAGCAGTCATCTGGCCTATTGCAAAATTTCAGGTAATTTATAGCCTGTTTGTCCATTAGTATTCATTTTTTCAATTTTAAAACACGACACTAAAATCGAATTATTTTTAATAACAGGTAACATAAAAAATATTGACCTACTTGTGTTGCAATATTGTACTCGTAGCTCATTAGATGGGTGGATCTCATAAAATTAAATGGATTAGTTTAAACAATGCGCTCTAATTATGTGCAAGGTTAAAATATTGGGCGAATAACTGCGTAGTGCTATTACAGTTGCGACAATTGGATGTCGATAAATAATATCAGGAAGGGAGGTCGACATTTAAATAAAAATAAATAGGTAATCTCGCTTTGGACTATACATACCTAATTATAATCATTAAAATCCAAAAGATGAACATGATAGTGAAGATTTATTTGTATTTTATTAAGTTGAAATCTAGAAATCATTTTGTAAACGAGATATTAGATTAACGTGGCGCAACGGCTAAGCGCGTCGGATACTAAACGATAAGCGAGGGTTGTGGGTTCGATTCTCGCTCCGAGTCCGGGTGTTTATGAATAATATGGATTTATTTACAAACGAAAAGTATATAAGTAGTATATCAGTTCTTTAGTACCCAGAACACAAGCGCTGTGCTGTTTACTTTGGGACTAGATGGCGCTGTGCGAAATATCTGAGTATATTATTATTATATTTTAAAATAGTTTAACCTTTAAGAATTATTATTTCATTTTTACACACTTCCAATCTAGAATTGAGATATTTGAGTCCTACCTATTGTGAAAGTTTGATATCATTAAATATAAGAAAAAGATACTTCGTTTAAAAGTAAATTATCTCCTTTACATTTACTCTTTTTCTTTTTTTTGCTCAATCGTATGGAAATGCTGTTGCATTTTATTGGTTATTTCTAAAAACGAACAACAAAAATAATTAATTAACTCGATAATTGTGTTTCTCTAGAAATCATTGAACCAAAGTCACGTCGTAGATAAACCTTTTAATTTATCCACTTTGACTTTATCGATAAATTTCACATCTCTTTAAGATTTCGCAACATCATTTGTACGGACCACGTTTTGTACAAACATAACGTTGTTATGACAATCGAACGAATAATCACAACATTGTGATCGATGATCTCGATAAAACACGATTAAGGACAAGGCCAGCACTAATATGGCGAAGTGTTATAGTTATAATATATGTACGTGTGTAATTACAATATTTAAATACCTATCTTATATTTTTGACAAACTGAAGATTACGAGTCGTGTCATCTTCCGAAGACTGTCGAGTTGAAATTTCTAGTTCCAACGGTAGACAGTAAGTAATAGATTTACGATAGAAAGCATACTAATTCTGAAAAATATGACGGATAGTATTGCTAGGATTTAGTATCTTAATACTCTCGAGTATTGAGTTCTAATAGTGATGGTAAAAATGAACAAAAATTAACCAGAAAGAGGGTAGACAGAAATGTCTGCTTATACATAGTCTGTATTATAGCCACCAATACTATGGAGGGTAGACGTAAGAAGAACCGTCTCTGCGTATCAAAAAGTATCCGTAGAAAGGCAATAAATAAGGGTGGCGCTACTATAGCCAGAGGGTAAATTTTCACGATTATTGTTCTATTATTTTAATAAGTATTATAACAGTCAACACAATAAAATCACTAAAAGATATTAAAGGCTCACGATTATTATAAATCACTCTCAACGTGTTTCAAAGCGGTTTTTTGTTCATGCTCTCTAGCTACTCTAGCGCTATTCTGGACAGTTTTTGAACTGTTATTTACTGCTTAGGGGTCGTCTATTAACCACGTGAGGCTCGAAAGGGGGAGGAGGGGTTCAGAAAAATCACGAAATATCACAGGGGGTGGGAGGGTGTAGTGAGATATCACGTGTATTTATCTTTTAGTTAAACCCCCGAACGACGTTGATCTTCAGCAAAGCACAGTGCCAACAGCTGACTCGCTAGATGCTTATCCACTTGTTAGTGTTGAAGAAAGTCTCGCTAATCCGTGGTCAGAGGACAATATCCATTGAATAAATTCATGTACCTACTAGTATTTAATTAAATGTTTTTCACATCAATACACATTTTCTTTATTATTTTTATGCCAGTTAGAAATAAATTTTTATCACGGTGCTTAATTTTCCAGAATTAAATTAGATTATATCTGTATTTAAAGATAATATTCTGAAATTTTTTTAAATATTTTGTACCAAAAATATACACGTGATTTTGGGTAGGGGGGAGGGGTAGTCTAAAACCCCACCAGGTGTCACCAGGAGTGAGGACGACCCCTTACAGCTGGATACTTTTTCAACTAACCCTCATATGAGACGATTCTCTTTACCGCTACCCTCCATAACCGATACTGCATTAGTCGACTCATGATCACTTTACTTAATACAGCTACAAATAACAAGAAGTCTCCAAAAATATTTATAAATGAGAACAGGGTTGCCACCTTTCAAAAAATAGCATACTCGAATGTTTCGGAAAAGCTGCCACTTTTTTTTAATAACATGTTTCTATAATAAGAATCATTAATTTTACATAAGTCCAATATTTCATCATGAACACTGTTAGTAGGATCAATTCGACTTTTAAAATATTTTGTTTTGAATTTCTTGTTGGTTCTTCTCAGAAGGCTTTCTTTTCGAAGCGAAGGTTCGAATTTGACGTTCAAACACACCTTGCAATTGAGTTTACTTAAATAAATTGAGTTGACTTTGACTTATGTTCACGACACGACACTTGACAGGTAACTGCATAATAAACAGCAGATCGAGGCACTGAGTTTCTATAATATACCTTTATATGGCTATAAATTGCGAATTACAATTGAAAGAAGCAGTAATAATTAGTTCTAGGACGCGATAGTGTGAGAATTACGGAAACTATTTTGTCAAGCGTGAGTTCAACCGCGCGTTTCTTTAAAGGTATAGGATTCCTTACAGTTTCATTTGAATGCCATATAACCATTTAAGCTTCAATCAGGCATTCCGAGTTTGCAGTACACTTTTAAGTTTTTATTACTAGCCATTTACTTATTAGCAAGTTGAAATTAGACTTGCTAGTAAGTAAATGGAATGCTTTGGGCTGGAGTCATAGTACGACGCTTCATCGTCGTACCTGAAGACAAATATGTGGTTATTCTCGAAAGTAGTTGCCAAAATACAGGCTTTAATATTATATAAGCGAACTAAGGGCCTAGGGTGCTCGTATTTAAAGGGCGGCAATCGGTGGCATCGAATTTAAAAAACAATACAGTACATTTTTTATTTACTACTTGAAAGTACTCCCATTTTTTTTACCCATTTATCTACCAAAATATTTTTCTTTAATTTGGCAACACTGCTCGACCACACATGGCGCGAATAATAACTGAAATAAATCTTACCTAACCTACCGTTTTTTTTTAAATTTTACTCTTTCGTACAGCAAAAGAGGAAGGTGTATACACTCTTTATTATGTAATAAATAAGAACTCGAATTTTTTTTATTAAAAATTGCACAATCTGTTTACATTACATTGTTTTTTTTACCACGAATTTTCACTCATTCTTTCGCCTAAATAGAAACAAAAACTCGATTTCCACTAAAAATAATAAGATTGCAGCAATATGGTCCCAAACTTCGTTGTTCTATTTGACCTATCAGTTTTAAAAAAAAAACCTTTTACATAGTATTTGACTTGATTTTGATTGTATTTGATGAGATTGATTGTAATCAATGTGATGAATTCCTAAAATCTTTAGCTATTTCTCGCTCAAACTCAAAAACCATCAATCGACACGTGTTTGCCCTGGATTACTGACAACATTAAATTTTTGATAGAGCTTCGTAATTCTGCATTGGATAGGTATCGGCGTACCAAGTTAGATAGTCATAAGAAATATTATAAAGACTTTAAGAAATTGGTGCGTAATAGTATATATTATGAGAAACGTGCATACTATAATTATCTCATTAATACGAAACATGATGATCCGAAGGTGTTTTGGAAAAACTTGAAAGAAAAAATTCTACTCAACGACAAAAAGAAGAATTCTCTGCCAGCGCAGTTTAATGGCACTAATAGCATTAATAAACATTTTCTTGACGTGTCGGGTCCAACTACAGTGCCTATATCTCAATTATCGTTTTTTGAACATCATCGTATACTGGATGGGGAATTTACTCTAAAATCTGTTGACGAAACTGAAGTTTCTAAATGCTTGTTGGCTATTACGTCAAATGCTTGTGGTGTGGATGGTATTACTCGAGACATGATACTTCTAACTCTGCCCCGTACTCTTGCAATTATAACTGCCATAATAAATAACTCGATATGTACGGGCATTGTGCCCGCGCTGTGGAAAGCTGCAGTGGTGACACCTTTACCCAAAGTAAATAATCCCACAGATTTTAAAGAGTTGAGGCCAATAAGTATTCTGCCTTTTCTAAGCAGTACTTGAAAAAGTAGTTCATATCCAACTGAGTAAATATGTAGAGGATCGAGGCATTTTACCTAATAATCAGTCCGGATTCCGTAAGGGCAGAGGCACTGTCACTGCACTCTTGGATGTTGCGGATAATATTTTGACAGAACAGGACTCTGGTAAACCTACAATACTAGCGCTACTCGATTTCTCACGTGCTTTTGATAGTCTAAATACTTCACTTCTTCTTTCAAAGCTCTCTTACTAGGGTATAAGTCGACAAAGTATTGCCTGGTTTGACAGCTATCTGAGAGATCGTGAGCAATCAGTTAAACTTGAGAAAGAAGACGGTTCTATTCTTATGTCGGACTACGAACCTGCCAATCGTGGCGTGCCGCAGGGAAGCCTTCTGGGTCCCCTACTATTTATCATATATGCTGCAGATCTCACAAAGGAAATTCTGCACTGCAATAATCATTTTTATGCTGACGACGTGCAAATTTACATTTCTGTGCCTCATAATGGGATCAGCGACGCTGTGACAAAAATCAACGCCGATTTAGAACGTATTTCACGTTGGTCATTGAACAATGCCTTAGTGTTGAATCCCTTGAAATCGAAATACATGGTTCTGGGATCAAAAAAATTAATCACACGTATTTTGGATTCAAATCCTGTTATCACAATTTCAGGTCACAACATCGATCGAGTGGATGAAGCCAAGAACCTTGGCATTGTTTTTGACAGTGAATTGCGTTTTGAAACTCACATTCTACAGTTGGTTCGGAATTGTTTCTACCGCCTAAAAATTCTATACAACATTCGAAATCTGCTCACTGAAGAGGTGCGGACCACTTTATGTGAGTCATTAGTGTTATCCGTGCTTAATTATGGTGACCTTGTATATGGTCCTCGCCTATATGCTAAAACACAACGTCTTATTCAACGAGTGCAAAACGCATGTTGTCGTTTTTGCTACAAAATACCTCCTCGCACTCACATAACACCATATCTGAATAATGCTTCCACTTTAAATATGGCGTACCGAAGACACGAACATCTTGCGGGCTTGGTGTTTGATGTGATGAAATTTAAGAAACCGGAATACTTATACGCAAAGTTTAGTTTTTCTCGATTCCATAACCGATACGTAACAAGACCCTCACGATTTCTTTTATCAGTGCATCCTCATAAAACAGTTGCATTTAAGGGCAGTTTTCGCTACCAAGCTACGCGCTGCTGGAACAACTTCCCTCCACCCCTTAGGCTCCTTAATTCCAGCTTTACTTTCAGAAAGAATTTTAAAGCTTTTCTCCTTGAGCAACAAAAAGTGGAGTACCTATTAGTTCCATAGCAGCAGCGACTTTCATATCCTAATTTAATTTATTAATCGTGATATGAACTGCCTTATTTCAATTGTTGTAAAATGTTAAGTAAAGTCAATCATTTTCTCATCATTTATTTTAATTTAATTTTATACTTTAATTTAATTATATATATGTATTACAATAGTATGATAATGAACAATAATGAACGTAGATAAGTGTCTTTGCATTCTAGTAATTATTATCGTTGGACAAATTGAATTTAATCAAATTTTGTGCATTTCCGTTTTGTTATTATTTAACGTCTCTTTTAAATAAAATTGTACTGATATTATATTATCATATTATTACATTGCATTATATTATATTTATTATATTCGCACACATTCTCACACATACACTTACTCGCCATTCTATTCCACGCTTTTGCTCGCGTAAACCCCTCGGGTATAGCAGAATATCAGAGTTTTGTTCCATACTTGGAGTAATGCTATACTCTGAGCTATGGCCCATTGCAACGCTGCAGCGCCCTTAGGTACATGTTGCATAGTTTTGTCTTTGCTCCTAATCTATGTCTGTATCATTGTCTTCTGTATTTTGTGCAACTGTTATGTTCCCTTCATCACGCACGTGATGTGTGTGATAGTAACTATGTACACATGTGGTTTGTCTGTAAAATGTACCTCTATTCTGTTGCAGTGATGCAAATAAAGATTTTATCTATCTATCTATCTATCATGTTTCGCCTCTAAACAAAGCATCCTCAGGATATACCAGCGATTGGACTCGGTCAGCTAACCAGCACCGAATCCAATCTTTGAATAGCTGACCGAGTCCAATCTCTGGTATATCCTGAGGATGCTTCGTTGAGAGGCAAAACACGTGTTGATTAGTGGTTTTTGAGTTTGAGCGGAAAATAGCTAAGGATTTTAGGAATTCATCACATGAAATGGATTTCCGCAAAGTAGCACCTGAGTCTATACAATATCTTAAAGATGTATAATCAAATAAAAATCAAACATACAGCAACCTTATATGCTATCAGTGGTATGTCCGTCTGTCTGCTCGTTTGTCTATACGTCACGGACAAATTTTTCCGCCATCTTTACATCTACTGAGCTGAAACTGACCAAGATTAAACTAGTAACCCACATGAAATTTTAAACTTTCGCGTTGGAGTGGAAAATATCTTAAAACACGGGAAACTAACGCGATTACCTTTTATTTTCTCTTGATGTTTCAGTCAAGTTGCATCGGCCGTGGTTGACATAACTCGACCGAAATGTCAAGCCAAAATAAAAGATAATAATCGCATTTGTTAACCCACGAAATGAGAAACATAACTAAATAATAATGGGTATTTTCTACCTACATTTTTTTTTTAAATACTTAGATGATTCGGGTACATGGAAAGATTGAGTGATGAAAGACTGATGAAGACGATTTACAGAGCGAAAGCGAGTGGTAAAAGAAGCCAAGGCAGACCAAGACTGATTTATGAAGATCAAATAGCCAGTGTTAGCTGACGGAAACGTCAAAAGCACTCGCATATCTAGGCGAAAATGATGATTGATGAGATTTGAGGAAGTGAAAGAAGCATGTAAAGACCGTGACGCTTGGCACTCCGTCCTCTCTGACTACCCCGTTAGGGATACAGCATGAAGATATGCATGTATGTGTTTTTTTTTTAAATATTATTTCGCTATGTCCAAATTCCGAAATTGACACAAAATCCTAAGTTGCGACTTGCAACTTGCGACAAACTCTTGGCCAGTTTCATAAACTCACGAGTTCTCTGTGATCGCACCAAGCACCTCTACCGCCTTTATAGTTATTATTCTTTATTCCGTAATCGAATATTCTAACGGCATATACATACATTACATTTGGCAAATATTAATTTAGAGAGCTATGAAAAGCACGAATTCAACCCATTAACTTCTAACTGGCTTTCGAAATGGATAATTTATAGATAAAATTTAATCGTAATTAAAATGTAAGAAATAACATTCCAGGTATATCTAAATTAAAGCACAAATATCCAGAGAACATTTGAAATTGAAACAGATAATTGGAACAGAAAATCGAAACAGAGAAATGAAACAGAGAATTTGTTGATGGGCAATGGAATTGACCCCATACAGTCATTATCTACTACATAATAATTTGGCAGTTTTAAAAAAAAGATCTTTCACAATCACAGATCTACCACTTCTTCTTAGTTCACAATAATATATGCTTACAGTTTTTAAAATAAAAAGACTAATACCAGCGGAGTACTATTCAATATTCAATGTTATTTTTTATCGTTGTTAAAAAAGTGAAATAAAAATAGAATTAGAAAAGCGACGACCTTAACAGCGCAATGGTTCAAGTATTGCATCCAAGCGCGGAAGCTTCCTAGTTCAATTCCCAGTCGGGTCGATTTAGGAAACAAACTTTCGTAGATTGTCTCGGGTCTAGGTGTACTGGGGACGCCTCCAGTGATCGTCGTATGATTCTCATAGCACACGGAATACCCTCATTTGAGATCATATGATTGATGTGTATTGTCTGGCCCATTATTATTATTATTAGAAAATGAGATAATGTTATACCTTAAAAAATAATTCTGTAATTTTGCAAGTTAAAAACCATTGCAATTGACATTCCTAATGTAATCGATTCTACTAATTAAATCGATACATCGGTGATTCGCCCTAGATTTGGTAGCGAGTCACGATTGGGTTCACGTTTTTGTTAATATCATGTACACGACGTGTTACAGTTTGTTAAATACTAATATCTTACAGCGACTTTACTCGGGATTCGCTTCGCGATTCTCTATTAATATTTATTTATATATTACTAGCGAATCGTAAAAGAAGCTTAAGGATTGCAAATCTCGAAAAGCGGGTTCTCGCATCAGCTATCCGAACATACATAAATAATTTATAATCACTTAGTAGATACCTATTTTTTCGTGATTTACGCAATGATAACTAGTATGAGGTATCCCATAACTATCGTAGATAATTAATAAGAAATTTCAGTATTTTAAAGCCATAGTAGTAATTGCATGTTTTTTGTTATCGAAATATGATCATCGTTTTCTTTATAATATAAAAACAAAATGGTATAATACACATTTGCTTTATTAAATTTCATACTATTTTAAAAATCTAAGCGGGATCCCGCGGCATCATGCGGGATTAGCACAAATCCCGCAAAATCCCAGCGATATTTAAAACATTGCGTTGCTTTTTACAGCGAGTATTTTAAATAAAAACCTATTGACCCCGTAATAAGCTGTAAGCTTTTATTGTGGGTGCTAAGGGATATTATTAGAAATCCTTCGATTTTGCCTTCTACAAGACGAAGTACTTATTACTGACTGTATTATATACGAGATACTCTACAATCCTACGTATCCGGCCGAGAGCAGGCAACTCCGTTACACATGAGGTGGGAGTAGGCCTTCATTTCTACCGTATTTTTTGCTTCGGTGGTGATCATGAGTGGAAAGTCACCCTCATACTATTTACTGCAGATACTATTTTTAAAGCAACAAAAATATTATTTTATCAAAAACTGCCTCTCCGAACACAAACACATATGAGTAGAAACCTAAAAATGTTCATAAAAATGTACTTAATATTTACAAACTTTAAACTAAACGTTATCTATATAATAGACTTCCTCAAAATTGTCGCTTAGAAAGCTAGCTGTCATTGCTTAGGGTGCCCAGCAGGCAGCAGCATTTGAAGCGGGATAAGCATGCAACCTTCTTCGAGCGTTTCATATTTTTGCAGTTCAAACTTTGGGACCCTGGGGCCCTGAAGCCCATTGACTGGTTTCTGATATTTGTAAGCAACCGGTCGAGGCTTCGGGAGTCAGTCGGATTGGCATCTTCTTCCGCAAACGAATCAGTTTGGCTATTCAAAGAGGTAATGCTGCCAGTCTGCTGGGCACCCTAAGTAATGATAGCTTTCTAAGCAGCAACTTTGAGGAAATCTATTATTTTTAATAATGTTTAGTTTTAAGTTTGTAAATATTAACGTTAAGATATGTATGTACTGATTTATTTTAAAAAACGTACAAATGAATGATTATCTTAAAAGAAAGTTACGGTTACATTGGTAACAACTAGTTTCGATTTGTCACTATAACTGTCGCTCACTATATAGCGTCAGGAACTATTATTTGCTGACATAAGTACATATTACAGACTGATATTACACATAATATACATTTCATTATACACACAGTTCATACAGTTCATGTTTTGTATTATTATGTTTATTAATATAAATGTATATTATATATTTATGTTTTATATTCTCCATATTAATTTTATGATAATAATATAATTTAGATTACATTAATTTAGCATTTTCATTTTAAATATATGCACTACCAATATTTTCTCCGTTTAGCCTTATGGTTGACTGGTAGAGAATGCCACTTGGCATTAAGTCCGCGATTTGTACATTTTTGTGCAATGAAGTTTAATTAAATAATAGGCATATCTAGATAGTTTCTGAAAAAGTCTACTTTTAATAGCTGTGATAATCTCTACAATAACCTATTTCTGTAATATGAATATAGCAATCTATTTAGTCAAAATTCAGTTACAAAATACAGGCTATTAGTTAGTAGGTGTAATTGTAGTTGCCAATAATAATATGTCGATTAGTTGTAAGTACTTACAACAATACAAAGAGATTTAAAGGGTATGATTATTTGAATGTCTTTGCAACAATATTAAAAAAAAAGTTAAAAAGTAATTGTTAACTATTATTGTGCTACCAAACTGAAAATGTGGGCGTCCAAGTAAAAAGGGTCCAATAGCGGGATATTGAGTTAAGACTAGATTCGGAGTTTAGAATAGTCAATTGATAATAAGGATTAAAAAAATATTTTTTTATCAGACATTTAAATTTGAAACTGCGAAAGCTTGTTTTGGGAAAAAGTATTTTTAAAGCTTGATTGAAAAAAAACACACTTGTATGCTACTTAGGAAACATCGTAAAAAGTCATTTACTATATAAATTTGTAGATAACTGAGCATTAATTAATAATCAATTAAAATCGCGCAATGCCATTTTTCACCCAACTTTATAAAACTGTGTATGTCTCGGAAACTAAATGCCGACCACTTTTTTATCTTTGGAATGTAAACTTAAATTAATCTAAGATTTTACTAAACATTTTTTGTCTAAATTATTATTTTCTTTAGCTTCCGGTCCCAATTAAAAGTAATTTATATGTATTTATATGCGAAATTATACCCCGACTTACGCGAATTCGACTTACGCGGTTATCACTCAGTCCCTCCTATCGCGTAAGTTCGGGGTATTACTGTACATCAATATCTTTAAAACTATCTCTCAGCGACTCTCGTGCATTGATACTGTAGATGGCACGTATTACCCTTTTTTACAATAAAGATAGACTTCATATGCGCTACTGATCCCTACAGCAGCAAGCCATAAGACATAAGGCTTTGGAAATATGCGAAGTACACAAGCTTAGCCAGATCGTCCATCCATACGACAGCGCGTATGGTCCGCGCTATCGTGGCCCTGCGAAGGTACACGGGGATTAAGATTACCTCAAAACAGGGTTCCTTAGCAATTATGGGCAATGCAGAAGTTTGAATACAAAAAAAACAGCATTTAGATCCAAAGTACCTATATGTTTAGTAGACTCTTTTGTATTAGATATTTATTTTTTCGTTTTTATTTCTGAATTTTAGTTACCACTTTATTTCTCTGCTCATAATTTTATCTCGTTTGGTGTAAACGTGACGGAATAAATCGAACTATATAGATTGCATTTTATCTATTTTGGTTAGAGAATCCTAAAAACCCTTATTTGGTTTTTTTGTACAATTCTCCTTTGAGAAGGAAGACAAAGGGATCTATGCCCACTGCCCATATTGCCGATTTCTTCAGTAACAGATAGGTATGTTCTTCATATTATTTAATTAAATGACGATGTAATAGAAATGAATGTTTCCTGGCATTTCTGAGGACAAATACCGGCGGTCTTACCAATAGCATCCGTTATCCGATAGAGGGATCTTAGCCCATACAACCGACGTCTTCAGTAATAAATAAATTTTTCATATTATTTCATCAAAATTTCGACGTAGGTAATAAATTTTCGATATTTCTGGGAGCATCTGGCGATTTTTGACTCGGAGGTATATTGAAACAGTCTTTCTAATAGGATCCGCTGAGGCAGACTAAGCCACTACAAAAATCTCAAGATCGCACTACGAAGTAAACACTTATTTTAACAATTTTGCACATCGCACAACAGAGTAGATACTTGGGACGCAAAACTGCGCCAATTTTACATCACAATATCCACTAGAAGCTATTTGCAAATAATTGAATGCCCAACTTCTCTCCCGCCAAAGCTACTATTATAATATACTATTATAATTATAATAAATTTTTTCATTATTTTTGTGCATACATACGTTAATATTTACAAACTTAAAACTATACATTACCTTAAATAACAGACTTCCTCAAAGTTGCCGCTTAAAAAGCTGTCATTGCTTAAGTTACCTAGACGACTGGCAGCATTGCCTCTTTGAATAGCCAAACTGATTCGTTGGCGGAAGAAGCTGCCAGCCCGGCGGTCTCCCGAAGCCTCGACCAGTCTCTTACAAATATCAGAAACCAGTCGATGGGCTTCGGGGCGCCAGGGACCCAAAGTTTCGACTTGAAAGGGCGTAAATATGAAACTCTCAGAGAGAGTCGCATACTTACGCCGCTTCAAGCTCTCGGCAGTGCTAGCCGCGGCACCTGCTGACTTGGAAGTCGCCGGCACGTGGGAAACAGCAAGTGTATCGACACAAGTGGCATCCCACACCAGCGAGCTTCCAAGTTTCCAAGGAATGAGCATCAAGCCATCCGGTCTCCTGCCGTCGCTGCGCGCAATATATACAGGCTTTAAGACTGCAGGAACGCCAGCGGCGACAAGAGCCCGCCGAACGACGTCATTCAAGGCAGCATGTCGTGGCATGCGGCCCGCACTACGTAAACAGGCTAAACCGTGGTGACCTAGTACATCGACGAGATCACCACAGCGGCAACGGTGAGGAAGGTTAGTCCTGGCCCCCAGACGAAGGGATACTATGAGAGAAAGTGTGGTATTGTCAATTATTTTTGTGTATAATAAAATATTTAGTCTTCCATAAACTAGGTTTGCAAATGTTTAATTACTGTTGCGACTATTTACAAGAATGCAGTATACCTATTTCCACAGATGTACATACGTATCAATGCCAGTTCTGTAGCTCTGATGTCCTGCGCACTTCACTACGGTATCGTAAAGCACGAATTCAAAATAGAGCATACCATCCCACGTGAGCTTTTTAGGCGATTGTGATCGCTTCGGCTTGTAGTATGCTCTAGTTGTTGGTAATGTAGTTATAATTGAAAAATGTAATTTATTCTTTTACTTCATGTACAAAATTATTGCATCTCTTATATTCTCTTTTTGTTGGTGTTTAATCTACAAAACATTAAAAAAAATATTAATAGATAAAAAAAACTAGCATTTGCCATCTTCGATTTGAAAATGAACGTCATTTTCGTAATCCCTGAAGAACCTAGAACATGACACCCATGTAGATCTATCAAAAAAATTATATTCGCCATCTTGTATTACAAAATGAACGTCATTTTCGTAATCAGCACCCCGAGGTACTTAGAATTTGACAGCCATATCGATTTATCCAAAAAAGTAATATTCGCCATCTTGGATTTGAAAATGAACGTCATTTTTGTAATCAGTACCCCGAGAAACCTAGAACATGACACCCATGTAGATTTTTAAAAAATAATAATATTCGCTACCTTGGATTACAAAATTAACGTCATTTTCGTAATCAGCACCCCGAGATACTTAGAATTTGATACCCATATCGATTTATTCAAAAAAAAGTAATATTCGCCAAATTGGATTTGAAAATGAACATCACTTTCGTAATTAGCACCTCGAGAAACCTAGAATATGATACCTATGTCGATATAACCAAAAAAAATAGTAATCTCCATCTTGGATTCGAAAATAAACATAATTTTCGTAATCAGCACCCTGAGAAACCTATATATATATATACATACATACATACATACATATCCTCACGCTGTATCCCTAACGGGGTAGTCAGAGAGGACGGAGCGCCAAGCGTCGCGGTTCTTACATACTTCTTTCGCTTCCTCAAATCTCATCATTCTCCTCACACATTTTCGCAATATATATATATATATATATATATATTTAAAGACGCTGTAGAGTATATATTATATACCTATATTATATATATTTATATTTTATATAGAAATAACATATAGGTATATTATATACACATAATAGTTACATGCGTAAGCTGCCCCGCAACATACCCTATGTACGTCTTAATACTCACGACTGAAAAGTGAAAGGTGCGCACAATAGGTTGCGCACAAAAAACGCAACGCTGTCATTCGATGAATAGATTTTACTCCTCATATTTTTGTCATACCGGGGGACGTATATGGAAATCGATTCTTAAGGAGTAAACTCCAAAAAATTTTTTTATTGATAAGACATAAGTATTATATTTTGTACCGGCTTTTGCCCGCAACTTCGTTCGCGTGAAGTTCACATATATCTTTATAAATTATAACCCGTGTGTTATTCTGATGTATGAGCTGTATTATTGTAGTTTCATTCAAATCCATTGAAAAGTTTTTGCGCGAAAAAGTAACAAACATCCATATATTCGTACATTCATCCTCACAAACTTTTGTTTATAATATTATAGTAGGATGTTTGTTCTTCATGTTTTGTGTCATAGTAATACAATAAAATAGGAGATTTATTTGCCTGTTAAATAAAACTAATTAAAATAAGTATGCGTTGAGTTATGGTTAATTACGTATTTATAAAACGAATACTAATTATAACGATACCTATTAGTTTACAAAAACTTTAAAATAACATAATTGATGTGAAATGAATGAAGCCCACAAGTTGTATTAACCTTCGTGGAAAAAACGGTATTATAAATGTATCTATTTGCTTATCAGAAAGGTAAAGTTAGTAGTCAGAAAGAGGAGCTTGTGAGCTCGCCCCCTCCCCTATTTGTCGAAATTACACATAATTGTCTACACATAAACTACATAAATAAACTGACCCATTGGTACGGTGGCAGGATTTTTTTTCCAATCCCGATTTTCGAATTCCATTCTTGGTCACGTCAATACAGGAAATGAATTTTTCTAAATTGATTTATTGTGGAGTGTGGTACTCGCGTATTATCATTTATACATATAAATATCATATCACATATAAGGTTCATATAATATCTCTAGACCGATTCTTACGGCCTTTGCGGAAAGATAGGCGCCGTAAAATAAGCAGCAACGAATACCTTGTTAGTTAAATACCCTGAAAAAAAAAACGAGAAAAAAATTACATGTAGAGCAAACATTCGGACAGTCGAGTTTCTAAGCAGATGCGCCAATCTCTCGCAACACCGACACAACTTACTCACACATAGCCACCAATATATGTGATGGTCCGTTGAAATACCTAATTATGTGCAGACTAATCATTTAAGTTGGTATATAAAGCAAAGGGAATTTCAACGAACATCAGAGCGGCTTCAACCGTTTACTGAAGATTATCTAGACGTGATTTTAAGAATATCATACTTTATCAAGCACTTGCATAACAGGTAAATAAATACTTTAAAAAATCGATAACATGGGATTTCAATTCGAGCATACGAATATGAATTGCATAGAATCTATATATAAGTAGGTAGAGACAAAACAGTTCAATAACTTTTTCTCTTCGCAGTTTGTCATCCGATTCTTTTTTTTTGTTTAGTAGTTGTTGAAGAGCTTTAGTGTTATCAATAAAAAAATTTTGAAAACAGTTATATAAAACACGTAAAATGAAAATTTCGGATCCCTTTTGTGTTCATAGTTTTTTTTTTTGTTTTGGCATCACAGATTACATTTACCCATTGACCAAGTAAATGTGAGTAAAAAATTAGGGAAACCAAAGACATAAAATACGGAAAATTATGGAAAGGAAATAAAAAAGGATTGGATGAGGATTTTTGGAAAACTGAAAGTTAAAATAACCGATAAAGTAATAATATATGTATATAAATAATTTTGTAACGAAAATACTACAATTGTATGCTATTATAGTTGTCTTATTATATAGTTTGTTTGTTGAAAAAGACTCTCAATGTCAAACTCACAATAATTAGTTTGATCATTATATGTAACCTCCTTGTATCAAACAGTCGCACAGAGTAGAGATTGTCGCTAGAGTTTATGTTATAGGTTTATATTTATAATTATGGAATTTTGACCACCGGCGATATCTAGTATTTATAAAATAAAATTTGAAATTTAATTTCTAGAGTTCTTTAAGACCAGTACTTTCTATATTTATCACGTAAGCTACAAATAAGGGCACGAATTCTTTCAAATCTTCAAAGCTCTAAATTTGTCCAGTAGTTTTGAAGATAGGGTAGGAAGATAAATGTACATCAAAGTTAATACACATAATTTGTTCTATTATACAGTATACAAAGTTATTTCAAAAAGATGGGTAAATGTGAAAGAGTATTAAAGTATCCGTGACAACGCAGAACTTGTTTTCTACAACTTCACCAAAAGTCAATATCTCTAGTGTAAAACATGAAAGTTTAAAAAAAATAAACATGAGGCAACCCTAATATCAGCGTTTTTCCTGATTTTTCCGTCACTAGCAACCCTTTGGAATATAAGACATAATGATAGGGTTGTACATTTTTTTTCTATTAAATAAATGTTTTCTTTTTGTATGCAATACAAAATAAACGTATCCCGTAACTATTACATCTACAATATAACAGTCAACAGTGACACGTTGAAACCGCAGGGGAATTATATCCCCTTTCGCAAAAACCTTGTATATCTTTGGAATTAAATATGAAATTGTATGAGAAGTTTCGGCGATTACCTCCTACATCCAAACTTGCGAACTTTATCGCTTTATAATATTAGTACAGACATACTCATCCACAAACTTGTTTGGCATAGTGATATATCACAGTAACCCAAATATAAAAAGGAAAAAATGTACAATCATATAATTATGCCCTATATTCCAAAGGTTTGCCAGCGACGGAAAAATCAGGAAAAACGCTGATATTAGGGTTGCCTCACCCTTTATTTTTTTAACTTTGAGAGGTTACACTAGAATTGTTAAGTATTGGCGAAGTTGTAGTACCCAAGTTTTTCGTTGTCATGAGTCGTGTAATACCCGTACGTATTTACCCATCTTTTCGAAATAACCTTGTGTAATAGCACAGGCTAATGACTATTTCTTCACGACTTAGTTAAAAGATAGATTCGGTAATCATAAACAAAACTGTGAAAAATATTCGAAATACAATAAAAAACATAAGAGTTATTCGCTTTTAAACTTGTGTAGTGGGAACAGAGGGGGGATATGTTCTGTCTCTGTCACTCGTAGAGCTGAAGAATGTCATTGCTACTTTGTGACGTCACAGCTTTGTAATGTAACGCCATCTCCCTCTAGCTCATCCCCACACTGGTCCCGTTACTGAAGTTTAAAACCCAATAACTCAGTTTCTGTCAATGAATATCAATTATTTCTTTTTCAATTGTAATCAAAACGTTTAATTATTTTGATACAATGTGTAAAATATACCGCATTTACTCTATTTGTATACTCTATTCCTATACTGAAGTTTAAAAACGAAAACTCTTATGTTTTTTATTGTATTTCGAATATTTTTTCAGTTTTGTTTATGATTACTGAACCCCTATCTTTTAACGAGGTCGTGAAGCAATAGTAATCAAGCCTATTCACTCACTTCATTCATAGATCATAAATAAAGAACTAGATGCACAATCTCCTGTAAAATCTAAACAAATTATTGTTCGAATTGATGTATATTTTTTTAATACCGTTTAGTATTATCGGTAACACTGTGTTAATCTAAAGTAGACCTTACTGCCAAACCATAAGGTTATAAAAGCTTTTAAACGATTCTTGCATGACATTGAAACGATGTTTGTAAAAAAATATTTAAAATGCAATCTTACGTCTCGTGCGTGAAGTATAATTCCACATAATCTGTGACTCACTCAATGTGCACTCAAAAAATACTCATTTGAGCGCACATTTATTCGGACATTTTGGAGCGTTGATTGTGTATCTAGTTTTTTATTTGTAATCGAAGATTGTTGTTGATTTACAAATACGTAAGTTAGTAACTATTCCTAACATTGTATTATTCGACCGGCGCACTTTGCAGTAGAGCTACGCCTAGCTCCTGTGCTATTGAAAAGGTAAACTCTGTTGCGAAATTAAAAGAATTTAGAAATTTAGAGCTTCGAAGTTTTATATGCCTGAAAAACGAATTTTCCCGGAATTGAGACCTAGCTAGATCGATTTTATGCCCCCGTTAACCCCGACATTGTAAATTTCATCGAAATCATTAGGGCCTTTATTGAGAACGCGAATGCAAATATGTATATAAAAAAGCAAGGTTATTGTGAAATAGGGTATAAATCCGCCGGGGTTCTAATTTGTCACTGTTGACTGTTATATTGCCGATGTAATAATTACGGGATAGGTTTATTTTGTTTTCCATACAAAAAAAAACATTAATTTAATGGAAAAAAATGCACAACCCTATCATTGTTCGATCCTCAAATATGCACCTATGTAATATAGAAATATATAGATGTGTGTAGATTTCGCGTGTTTTGTAAAAAAGTTAGTCCAGTGAGGGTGGGTTGGTGTGTATCGAGGCCACTCATTCGAGTCGTCGTATCGTCGTCGTGACAGTAGTTTAAACGTATAAATGTCGAAAATTGTGATAAATATAAAATCAAAACCGGTGTGGTGCAAGTGCAGCCGTTATTGTCGTAATAAATAGTCGGCGACGACCTATGTGGGACAAGTGCAGACTCAGGTGACTCGGTCTTTGAGTACTTCTAACCTTTGTCACTGTATTTTCATTGTAGTAGCATTAACTACAGTTCCCCGACTCGCGGGGGATTGTACAATCATTATGCCCAACATTCCAAATGTTTACTAGCGACGGGAAAACGCTGATATTAGGGTTGCCTCTCCTTTATTTTTGTTTAAACTTTGAGGTTTTACACTAAAACTATTGACTTTTGGCGAAGTTGTAGAATGCAAGTTTTCCGTTGTCATGGGTATTTACTTCCGTATTTACCCATAATTTCGAAATAACCTGGTATATTAATATAGTTCGTCTAATAATATAGGATTTGTAATCACGTTCTCGAAAACGGCTTTAATAATTTCGATAAAATTTACAAGATGAGGTAAACTCCGTAAACAGTTGCGAACAATCGATATAGCCATGTCTCATCAATTCTGAAAATTTGCTTTCTCCAAGTTTTCTCAAACTTAAAATTGTTAATTGATATTGATTATGATTTCAATAACACAGTGGATAGAGCGTAGGTCTACCACGCCGAAGTGCGCGGGTTCGAATCCTGCAAGGTGATGAAATTTTTTTTTAAGTACAATTAAATCTAAAAGAAGTCGAACAACCCTCGGTCGCCCAGATGCTAAAAATAATTTCACATATAACTGTCTTCTTTTAGGTATCCGACGACATCCTGTCCACACAAGTACCTACTAGAAAAACATGAAGGTATTTAAACTATATCTATATTTTATCTATATCAATACGTATACTTATAATATTATAAAAAAGTAAACTTCGTTTGTTTGTATGTAATGGATAAACTCAAAAACCACTGTACCGATTTAAAAAATTATTTAATCTATAGAAAGCTTCATTATCAGCGAGGGACACGGGCTGTATTTTTTTTTAATTTTTATACCCGTGCAAAGCCGAGGCGGGTTGCTTGATATAAAATAAAATTGATAACTACATGTATAACGACCTTAAAAAAATTATGAACTTTTGTTCATTCTTCTCGGTACAGGTTTTTATGAACCGATGATAGATTTGATACACACATACATATCTTTATACTGTATTTATGTATATGTGGTCGTATCCAGTAGCGGCCTTCTCATAAGGGCTGCTCATAAGTGAAACACAGAACAGGAATAAAAGTATCACTGCCCTTACATATACTTCTCTCGACATAGATTCGATGTTTAAAAACATTCTATATAACAAACATAACAATATCTTCATACTGTATCCCTAACGGGGTAGTCAGAGAGGACTAAGCGCCAGGAGTCGCGGTCCTTACACACCTCTTTCGCTTCCTCAAATCTCATCATTCTCCTCACACATTTTCGCCTAGGTATGCGAGTGCTTTTGACATTTCCGTCTGCTAACACTCTGGCTATTTGATCTTCATAAGTCAGCCTTAGTCTTCCTTGGCTTCTTTTACCACTCACTTTCGCTCTGTAGATTTTCTTCGTCAGTCTTTCATCACTCATTCTTTCCAAGTGCCCGAACCATCTAGGCATTCCTTTCTTCATTTTTACAATAACACTGTTGTGCAACCCTGTCATACTGCGTATCTCTTCATTGTTTATCCTGCCCGCAAGCGTGACACCGCACATATTTCTGAGAGACCGCATCTCCACGGCAGTTACTTTCACTCGATTTCGGGCATATCCAGGCCTCACTACCGTACAACAAATTTGGCACCAACACCGCATTGTGGATGGCCATTTTAGCAGAGTTCCATATATTCACACTACCCACTAATGCGGACAGAGCACCATTCACTTTATTGCCAGCTGCTACCCGTCTCTCCACATCCAACACATCTTCCATCCCTCGAAAACGCACTCCCAGGTACACAATTTCATTTTCTTGTTCTAGACATTTTCCATTTACACAAATCACACATTTCGTTTGTACCGCTTCTCTTTCAAACACCAGAACCTTAGTTTTGTTCACATTAATTTTCAATCCTTTTACTTCACAATCTTCTTTCATGCACGTGACTAGTGTCTGCAACTCTGCTTCTGATGGTGCTTCTATATATTATATAATACAAGCAAAATCGGCCAAGAGTGTCCGACATACATTACCTTAGGGCTCCATAACGATTTAAGGTAAATAAAAAATTTATTGAAAACAATTATATTAATATAGGTCTAAAATACTTTTGATTTCTTATTTTGAGTTTCTGATTTCGTCTCTACGACAAATTTCAGCTGAACGACGTGAATATTCAGTACAAATCGGTTGTGATATATAGATAGACAAATGGACAGACATACATACATAGAAACTAAAATAAACGGGTTCCGCATCAGTCATTTTGACTATGGAACCCTAAAAATGGTGTTTTCTAATTTTATTACTAAATTACTTTCATATAATTGGTCAAGGATATTTTTATACTTTAATTTTAATAAACATATTATGGATAAGCAATTCTGAAACATTTAGCGACGGAACTCCATTCTTTTCACTTATACAGACCTTTAAAACTATATACTTAAATCGCGGTCCTTACACACCTCTTTCGCTTCCTCAAATCTCATCATTCTCCTCACACATTTTCGCCTAGGTATGCGAGTGCTTTTGACATTTCCGTCTGCTAACACTCTGGCTATTTGATCTTCATAAGTCAGACATTTTCCAAGTCACGTTACGTCACGTCATCCTTTTGTACTTTAAAACTCCCAAAACTTTAAAAAGTAGAAAATCTGAACAAAATGTCAACCTCACTTCTCCCGTTTCCGCCAAAAAGTCCCATCGACAGTTTCGTAGTTAGGTAAGCAGCAAGCAGGCGTACACCAAGCCCATAATGACGAATACGCGTCTATACAATGAAGCTACGCATCTGTGAACACGTTTACAAAAAGTAAGAAAATACGCCAGGTTGCACAAGCTGCATGCCGTATTTTGATACGTCTATGAAGCTACAACTCCGTAGACAGTAAGCCTAAGATCATTTCCACTTTAGTTTATACCACCTTTTAATGTTTTTTTTATATAAAAAAAGGGGGAAAACGAGCAAGCGAGTCACCTGATGGAAAGTGATCACCTCTGCCCGTGGACACCCGCGACGTCCGGGAAATCCGGTTGCGTTGCCGGGCTTTAAGGAAACGAGGGGGGAGATGGACCACCGGCACTCTCACTCACCGAACGAAACACAACAGCAATAGATGCTGTTATTTCACGCCGATATTCTGTGAGAGGGTGGTATTTCATCGGGCGAGCTGGCCCAATTCATGCTGCATTGCAGCATAGTCTTACACACCAAATCTTTAGACTTAATGTGTTTCGCTTCTTAAGTTGATATTATTTCGGTATAGCCCTCGCAGAGGCAAATATGGCTGATATCTATCTTCTTCTTCTATAAACACATAGGTATACATAAAAAAGAATGTTTGTTTGTCCAGTATACGTTCCTATACCATTCATCAGATTACTATGAGACTTTGGTGAGTTCTTGTGCGCTCGCGCCGGGGAAGGTTTTTATATATGTCACGTCATCCTAAATCCAATATGGCGATATCAAATGAATGAGAATGCTAATCGTAATAACTAATTTAAAAATCTGTTTCTTGCGCAGTCGTTCACGTGTAGGACACCTTCTGACTTATTTGTATAGGTATAAAAACACAAAGTATTGTGTATCCAAAAGCACTTCAGAAAACGGATTTAAAACAGAAATTATAAATATCTTCATAATCTAGAAGTGGCGTCAAGATGTAACTCTGTTTCACTGGAATGCCCTGTCCATCCCGAACGCGAAATGGCATGAAGTTGTGTATGTTGATTTGGATACAATTTATAGTATTTATCTATTTTCAGGTGCTCCTAGTATTTGCTGTAGCTGTGATATCTTGCTTCGCTGAACCTCCCGTTAACAACAGGTATATATTAAACATCCTTAATTATTGTTTTCAAACATATAAACCCTTTTCTGCGGCAGGCGTGTAGAAGTTATTTATATGTACAACACTGCAACGATTATGACAAATGTAACGACACTACATTTTGCAATCGATCGAACTATTTGAGCTAGAGGATGCACCAGAAATCATTGTTCTCCTTCTGGATCAGTCGTATAAAAAGCAAATATTAACTTAAATGTTATTTTGTGGACATCCCTGTAGCCAGCAGTAAAAAGAATAGGGCCACGGTACTCCTCGCTTGTTACAGAAGGCGATTAAAAGGGGGTTTTCACGGTCACGGGATGCGTGCGGGGACTCTGATCATTCGCTTCAGACGATCCGAAGGAGAATGGTAACTCATATGGTCTACGCTGCAATATTATTGCAGGGATACGTCTGTGTCTAACCGGAGGCTTCGGTGCTTTCCATAAGAGATATCGGACCATCAACAAGCGTTGAGGACGGCCACTGCAGTAGTTTTAATGGATAAAAGACACACGTAACGCAGACTCTCCCCTGAGAGCTCAGTGCTGTTTGAAAGTTTCTCCCACATTGACGAACAAAGAAGTTATTATATAGAATGTTGTTTACAATCTTTTTAAATAGTAGTATTAGTATTTAAAATGATTTGTATTGTATTTTATTTCGCCATCGTTCAAACATATTAATGAAACGTGTTTCACTTCACAAAAGACCATCCTCAGAAAAGTTTAGACTCGAGCAGTTACTTTGCGCCTTTGTTTTTCTGTTACTTTAAAGCATACAACTTCAGATATGTCTGCCTTCAGACTTGTAAGTTCAATTAAGTATGCTAAAAGTGTATACATAGGTATATTTAAGGAGATATATTTACATGTGTGTCGCTTGCATAAAGTATTCGGTCTATAGAGCCGTAATATCGGAGGATCCTACTCACCACTGCTCAGTGATATGACACTAATAAATATAAAATCTAGCTCATATTAAAACAGTACGTAACCAATACTGGACCTTTGCGTACATATCCGTATATACCGAAAGATATTAACATACTTACATAATGGCTTCCTGTTCTGTTCAATGGTCAAACCAAAAAATCAAACTATAAATCAAACGCAATCACATTTCATCGGTAAGTAGTAATACAATTTAGTAGTAGTACAATTTTCAAATTGACATTCATTTTATCATGGGTCAAGTTAAACTGGACATTAATTGACGTGCTCGATGACGTGTATATAGGCGTCCCGCTTTCACCGGTGCAGCCTCTATTATCGTTATATCCATCTATTCATACGCTCGTTATATCCGTCCATTCATACGTACGTTTAGGTCTTAATAATGTGTGTATAGTCAACCAATCGGAGCGCAGTAACCGCCGCAGTGTTTAGAGATAAATTGATTTCAAACAAAATAGATGTCATTTCCACTCTGTAGGTTGAGTGCTCCATGGTCGCTACTGCTTGTAAGTATGGCTACTTAACTAAAATATTACACTCAGTGCAAGATTGAGTCTAAACTTTCTCGAAGATGTTTCGTTGTGAAGTGAAATACGTATCGATTCATAAGTTCGAATGTCGGAACGTAATTAATATTACATAAATTAATTATAGGTACATAAAATGTGAACTGGTTAGTTATTATGTTTGCCAGCGTACTTTCCAATACAAGAAAACTATTTGTGGAGTTTCTATTGACTGTAAATGGACACAGTCATTAATGCTCATCCAGCGTTCCTTAATTGACGTTCATAACATAACATAACATATCTTCACGCTGTATCCCCAACGGGGTAGTCAGAGAGGACGGAGCGCCAGGAGTCGCGGTCCTTACACACCTCTTTCGCTTCCTCAAATCTCATCATTCTCGTTGCTTCAGTGCTTTTGACATTTCCGTCTGCTAACACTCTGGCTATTTGATCTTCATAAGTCAGCCTTGGTCTTCCTTGGCTTCTTTTACCACTCACTTTCGCTCTGTATATTTTCTTCGTCAGTCTTTCATCACTCATTCTTTCCATGTGCCCGAACCATCTAAGCATTCCTTTCTTCATTTTTACAATAACACTGTTGTGCAATTGACGTTCATCAAAGCCTTAAAAGTAAAATCAGTACATACACATCTCAACGTTATTATTTAAAAGCCTAAAACTACGAGAATAAAAGATTTCTTCAAATTTGCCGCTTAGAATGCTGTCATTACTTAGGGTGCACAGCAGACTGGCAGCATTACCTCTTTGATTAGCCAAACTAATTCGATGGCGGAAGAAACTGCCAGCCCGACGGTCTCCTGAAGCATCAACCAGTCGCTTAAAAATGTTAGTAACGTCTATGGTTTTTGGGATCCCAGGGTCCTAAAGTTTCGAAATTAATTTAAATTGATATCCATTCATATTCAGTAAGTAACGCCGTGAAGTAGGTACTTGTTTGATGTTGAAGGTATATATTCTCTCTTTCTACGTACTCCTATTATTCCTCAGATATTTACCACCACAGCAAAGGTTCAATGTTGGCAAGGTACCGTCCGGATCGTCTCCCGTTTATGGACCACCCGGATCTGGCAACGATTTCTCATCGAGGCAGACAGAAGCTGTATTCAGGTAAGAAATAATAGCTAATATACATACATATCATGTGACAAATATTTTTAATTTTTAACTAGTTCTCTTCCGTCCAAAATTTTACAATTATCAGTAGACACGTGTTTCGCTTCTAAACGAAGTATTCCAGGATATTTCAGAGTTCAGACTCAGTGAGCTAATTAGCAGCCAATCTGCGAAAGAGTTAGCTAAAATCTGAATTATCAATAAATAAAAGCTGGATTATCAATCATCAATAAATTACAGCTGTTATTTCCTCCTGTTTGCAAGTGTCATACTTTAGCTTTTTATGCCTTTTGCTAATGGTTAATGTTTTATTTTAATAAATATATTTTTATCCCTCTGCCATATTTTTCTGGAATAAATGTGGCCCAGATTACTATCTAAAAATTTTTCTCTACCTGCCAATTAAAGTTCTGTCAATATAAATTCAACCGTTTCGGAGATTATTCCAGACAAATGAACATACAGATATACAAAAATAAAAACGTTTGGGTTTTGGTAGGTACCGTGCAAATAACCGTATCAGCTCAAAAAAAGCCTCTATTTCAAAATCGGAGACACTTATTCCACTTATTTGTAGTACAAGTGTATCTATATGGATTTGAATAAAAAAAATAGCATTGCTTTTATTTTCAGAGGCACTCCGTCTTCAAGTTATGGCGCTCCATTCTCTAATGGTCAATCAAGTTCTCGCCTCTCCCAACCTTCTGCCCAATATGGAACACCGTCACAATTCATATCACCATTTGAGTCCCAGAGACAGTCCCGGCCGTCGAACCAATATGGGCCGCCTCGCTCGGGTGGGCGACAGACTGGTCTAGCTAGACAAACTGCTCCTAGTCCCATATATGGGACACCATCCCAGCAGTACGCTACTCCTGGCTTCGGTGCTAATGGTAAGTTTGATATACATCACTCTGCAGCTTTAATGGGGTTTTATTAGAATACTGAACATCAAACAAACCAAACCGTAAATATAAACTTTAATATAAACTCTTTGGCGAGAATCTCCACTCTGTGCGACTGTTTGATCCAAGGAGGTTACATTACATATGATCACAAACTATTATGAGTTTGACATTGACAGTCTTTTTGACATTGGCAGTATGAACGTAACCAATCAACGTTTTATTTAATTTAATTTAATGTAGGTACTTATTTCTAACATACATTAGGTAGGTACATAAAAATTTTAGCTTTCTCCAGTTCTTCTCCATATAAACTTTAAGTGTACCAAATTTCACACTTCTCCGGGTGCGCTATGTGCTTAATAAGGGGAACAAAGCTTTCTCTTCACGTATTAATATATATATTCCGTACTTACGAAAGAGTTACAGCGATTAATTAACAAACAATTGAAAGATTTTACACAATATATCTTAGATATTTCTTGGAATTTCTGGCGACAAATATATTCTAATAGAATCCGCTGAGGCAGACTAAGCCACTAAAAAATCTCAACATCACTACAAATAAGCACTTATTTCAACAATTTCACATAACAGGACAACAGCGTAGATACTTCTGACACAAAACTACGTCAATTTTACATCACAATATCTATTAGAAACCATTTTCAAATAATTAAAATAAACGCCCAACCGCTCCCCGTAAACGCCTGCCAAAAACTTCCTTGCGTAATATTTTTATAACAAAAAAAATTGCAGTAACAAAGCCCCCTGAGTCCCCAGCGCATGGATAGACGACTCCTCCACCTCGATCGGCCGCGACCCCTAGTTGCCTTTAGTCGTCTCTTATAACATAGACGGACAACACCGTAATCTTATTTTAGGGCCCGGGCTACAAGACTGAAGCCTTGTGCCAAAGTCGTGGTCACACAGTTGGTGTTATTTGCCTGGAGTATTAATTCTTATTAGATACATTATCTTCACGCTGTATCCCTAACGGGGTAGTCAGAGAGGACGAAGCGCGGAGCGTAGCGGTCCTTACATACTTTATTCGCTTCTTCAAATCTCTACTCCTCACACCGTTTCGTCTAGGTATGCGAATGCTTTTGTCATTTCCGTCTGCTAACACTGACTATTTGATCTTCATAGGTCAACCTTGGTCTTCCTTGGCTTCTTTTACCACTAGCTTTCGCTCTGTAGATTTTTTTCGTCAGTCTTTCATCACTCATTCTTTCTATGTTCCCGAACCATCTTAGAATTCCTTTTTCATTTTTAAAATAACACTGTCGTGCAACCCTATCACACTGTGTATCTCTTCATTGCTTATTTTGTCCGCAAGGGTGACACCGCACATATATCTAAGAGATCGCATTTCTAATGCATTTATCTTACTTTCACTCGATTTGGGGGAGATACATTTCAGGTATTAATTATTATTATTAAATAATCTAACTTTAACTTAAAAAATCGATTCTCAATCAATCGATCTCAGACCGCCATCCCCAATCTGTAATACAAGCATGATCCATGATACAAACATTTACGGACTCATTCAGATGGCAAGATCTTGAGCCTATTTCATTATTTCAGTCGCAAGCGTCCAGGATACACAGGGTCGCTCGTTCTCCGCTCCCTCCACGACCTACGGAACTCCGGAACAGAGCAGACAGTATCTGCCACCTGGTGCCGGCAGGAGCCAAGGCTACACCGGAGACGAAGACGGAAATGGAGTGAGTTTGGCCAATAGTTTCAGTCATCCGATAATATTACATTAGTATGATTTATATTTCAGACGATCACACGAATATATTTTATTGCTATATTCCGCCTGCAGTTTCAAACTTGATCGAAACGCATTTCGCTTCTCAACAAAGCATCTTTTGGATATCAGACCAAGTCTAAACTGGATTAGCGCGTCGATCGATAACTTTTTGTTGCGGTAGAGCCATGTTGCATTGCAGCACGAATTGGGCCGGCTCCCCCGGTGATATATCATCCTCTCACAGAATATCAGCGTGAAATAACAGCATCTATTGCTGCTGTGTTTCGTTCGGCGAGTGAGAGTCCCGGTGGACCATCTCTCCTCTCCCCCTACTTTCCTTAAAGGCTGGCAACGCTCCCGTGATTCCTCGGACGTTGCGGATGTCCATGGGCGGCGGTTATCACTTCCTATCAGGTGACTCGCTTGCTCATTTCCCTCCTCTTTTTATTTAAAAAATTCGCAAAATGACGTCTGTACAATATAATCACACAAACAATATGGTTTAAATAGTATTTAAGCTTTCATTACGAATGTCATAATGATTATTATTATTACTATACAATAAACGATTTTATCGAAAAGAAGACTGACTTAAAACTCCTAAACGTTTAATTGTAAATTGTATTACGATTACGATTTCGAGTCGAGTGTATCTCAGAGAGCTTCCAATAACACTCGGACTGCAAGGTAATTTTGAAACATTCGTTCTTTAATTTGAAGACCAGGACTCGATCTCGGGACCCCAGAGTGAAAGGCAGATAATATCCTATTAGCGCACCAATGGGCTAATATAGCGTAATATACATACATACATACATAATTCACGCTGTATCCCAAACGTAGTACCTAGGCTAGTCAGAGAGGACGGGGCGCCAAGCGTCGCGGTCCTTATCTTCTTTCGCTTCCTCAAATCTCGTCATTCTCCTCACACATTTTCGTCTAGATATGCGACTGCTTTTGACATTTCCGTCGGCGAACACTCTTTATCTTCATAAGTCAGCCTTGGTCTTCCTTGGCTTCTTTTACCACTCACTTTCGCTCTGTAGATTTTCTTCGTCAGTCTTTCATCACTCATTCTTTCTGTGTGCCCGAACCATCTAAGCATTCCTTTCTCCATATAGTATAATATAATATAATAAATATATTATAATGTATAGTGATTAATCAAACTATTGTTTTAATGTAATAAGTTGTTGTTTGATTATGTACTAATTCTTATATTTTCCAAATTGAAACATATCTTTCGCTCCGTAAAATCGGTAGATGTTGTTTTGCTATGACGTTTTGATAGCAGTTTTCCAATTCGAATTACCCCACGATTTAGCAGTGATGACTCAATATTTACGCTCGTTTTATTGCTTAGACGAAGAGATAACAAAGAAAAAATTGTAATGTTGGTTGCGTATGTAAAAGTATGGCAGTAACATAGCGAAAATTAGTCAAAATACAAACCGCCAACCGCTAATGTCTTTGGTGTAATGGGACGAAAAAATACATTATTATAACTTGCAATATGTTACCGCAAATTATTTTCTATATTAGATATTGTAATAAGCATGTAGTTATCGAAACAAAAAATTTATAGGTACACTTGGAGGTATAATAGTTTTCTCTGTAATTTACATATTAAGTATTTATGTCCAATCATTAACATAAAATAAAAATAATAGATGTGTCACATCATTTTTACTTATATCATATAAACCACGGACAAATTAGTGTTAGGATGAAAATAAAAATTATATTAGAAAAAATCGTAAATAGTCTTATTTTAATAGAAGATTGCAAATAAGTACATATTTCATGTAGTTTAAATTTTTTTTTGTAGCTTCTAATTATTTTATAGTATCATTACATTTTTTCAAGTTATTGTATTTTCAATGAAGTGGTAACAATGAATAAAAGTGAATTATTTTGTATTTTACTATTATTTTTATCAATTACAAAGTGCTTTTAAATATATTCCATATTTAATTGAATTGTAATAAATAAGCAAGCAAATTAGTAATTCAACCTACAAGTTATTATATTCAGAATAAATATTGTCCACAATAAATATAATAAATTAACGATTATCTATTTTAAAATTTCTAGTAATTAATTTTGTCACGATATTTTTATTAAACAATATTTTATAAAGCACAGTCAGTTGTAGGTGATTCCCTATGGCAGAAATTATATATAAAAAAACCGAATTGTACTGTACAATATATAATTAATAAATAATTATATTTTAATAGTACAAAGTATTATTTAATATTACTTTGTTTTTTATATAATACTCTATTTTATGATGTCATTATATTTATCAAGTTAATGTACTTATACCTAGTTTTAATAAGCTAATAACATTTTATTATAGGGTAACATATTTTTTTATAGCGACAAACAGTATTTTGCAAATGTATCCCAAAGAAAAGTACCCACGATCAATTGTTATTTATACTTACATATATAATTCATATTTGTAAGTATAAATGATGAAATCATATTGACCCCTCCCTTCGATTATGTTGCAGGGAAATATGAAAGCTAAATTAAAATTATAATAATTGCAGGAACCTGTTAGCTACAGCTTTGAATATATGGTACAAGACGAGCAGTCTGGTAACGACTTTGGTCACCGCGAGTCCAGGGAAGGAGACAGGGCCGAGGGCCTGTATTACGTGCTGCTTCCTGATGGCAGGAAACAAGTGAGCCTTTTTCAAATAATTTTTTTGATTAAGACGACGAATTGGAAATTTTGACGGCAGGGATCTAAATTTTTCTAAGTGTTTGCAAAAAGTATGAAAGTAATATTTGCTGACCTGATTCATCAATTCGGTGATTTCATTTTGTCAGTTGCGTTACACGATTGGTTAATACTGTTAACAGAAAAAATCAAAGAAACCTTTTTAAAACAGAAATTTGCGTATATCGGACTAAAGGGACCTATTTATTCCTATAAATTTTCTATGTAGATTAATCTAAACAAACTTAAAAATGCTAGTTGGATTTCTTAAATTAATTATAATTTTTAATACAAAAGAAAATAAGTGTTTTTTTCGCAAGTTTTATTATAGTTTATCACTGCGTCGCCTTAAGGTGAAGAGTGCCTTCTTGGCAAGTAATATCAGACTTTATCCACGAATGTAACAAAGTCCTTACCCAACTATTGTTACCACGCAAATCAAAATTCGCAGAAACAGAAAAGTACCTAAACTTTATTTAGCATTCCTGATAACTCCATCAGTTACTTACGTCAACAGGATATAGACACAGTACAAGTAAGCATACAATATGCTATCTCGGCAGTGTCCTAGAGATAATTACCTACGGTCGTTTGGTACGTAAACGCGCAATAGGGCTACCGACTTGGACTGAATGTTTTTCTTGGGTTACTTATTTGATAATAGGTACTATATTAAATTGTCATATTATCTTTTCATTGTATATTATTGCAAATTTAATACGTTTTTATTTATATAATTTTACTAGTATTTTACATCTAGTTTCAAAAGTTTGTGAGTTAGTATGGTGGAAATGGACAAAAAAAATGCTTTTTTATGTGCAGTATAATTAAAAATCAGCAATAAATTAACTAGATCATTATGATAATATATTTCCTACAAATTAGCAACAGAGAAATATTTCTGGTTTCGATATAGATGTATTCAAACATCCATACACTGAACTTTGTGCTCGTAAACTTGATTGACATAATATTTAGTCAATAAATGCGCAGGACCGTTCGACGACAACCGCGGCGCGCTCGCGACTGTCGTATGTCGAGATATGTCGAGATTTCGAGCGCGTTGTTTGGGAACGTTTGTATGAAGATAGCATACTGTATGCTTACTTGTACTGTGATATAGATATCAGTCGGTAATTGGTACAGCTTAATGTCACAGTATAAACATAACAGTAGGATGTCTGCTAACGTACGCGGTTATATGTGTGCGCGTTAATACGCACGCGCCGTGGCACGCACACAACGGCAACATTTTGGGCGAATATGGGTAATTATTGTAGCGCCAGTCGGGATCGCACGCGACGCCTACATGCGACCGCTTCCGTTTGTCTATGATTCGCTCTTCACACCGCCGCAAATACGAAAATATCAAAATCTCATAAACGAACGTATTATAATGTCCTTAGATGCTCAGATAATTTTAGTCTTTCAAATGTAATTATCGTTCATCAACATAACTACAAGAAATTAAGTTTAACGAACACGAAAAACTAATGTGTGCATTGTTTTTTATTATCATGTACTAAATGTACATCTAAACGAGATGCTTTCCGCATCTCACACCCAACGCAACAAACCTACATATCCGGCCGAGACTAGCCAATTCCGTTGCGCATGAGGTGGGAGTCGGGCTTCTTTTCTGCATATTCTTTGTTAATGTTTGCAATAGGTCATGGCTCCGCTAAGCCACGGTATCAAAATATAAGCCCTAAAATTTTGCGTGTCACGTTCCATTCGATAATTGACCTTATTAATGCTTCTGTTAACGCATGTGTTGAGGAATTGATTACTAACAATTAGTAATTAATCCACAGGCAAAGGAAGTTACGTCGAAGAAAAAGTTAGCAATGAAGAGAGATTTTTTGATACTTATGTGACCGGTTTTATTTTTATTTTCAAGCGGTCAGTTTTTTTTCTATTCACATCAGTTCACACATTCACACGCATTACGCCATTTTTCTTATAAGCTAGAATTAATTAATGTCAAATAACATTTATTTCTGACATTTGTTTTGACGTAAGGTCCAATGGTAACGCTATGATGTATAAATTTTTCAGACTGTAGAGTATGAAGCTGACCAAGACGGTTACAAGCCTAGAGTGTCGTATGAAGATACTGGCGCAGGCGCAGCTTACAGCAGGAGCGCTCAAGGAATTGGTGGTTATAACGCTGGTGGACCTTATTAGTATGGACATAAGATATATAATACCTACGTAATGTAAAACTTCAGTAACAGTTTGGAATAATTATTTCCTTATGGTTTTTATTATTATTTATTTATGGTCTTACATACCTCTCATTAGAAAACACTCAAGCTGTCATATTTACTTTGTACATACATAAGTTATGTAGTCTTCTGAGTTATATTTTGTTAGGAAAGACTCAAGTTGTATTGGGTATGCTGTTGACTCGAGTATTTAGGTTAAAGGTTACAATTGTCGGCGTTAATATGTGGACTTGAGTGGAATAAGATGATTTTTCATGAGGGTGCTCAAATGATAAAGATATTTTTCGGTTTACCTAATTATTATTACTCGAGCGCAATTTTAGTGAAACTCTGTTGGTAAAGATTGTTAAAAGTTTTTCATTATGTAGTGTTTATTTATATTATTCATTCTTTTCCTATCCTCTTTTTCTGATGACCTGCGCTTTGTCAAACGATTTTGAACCATATTATTGAGACCAGTGCAAAACGCTTATTAGTTGTAATTTATTAAAATTAGCAATATTTAGGTTATGATTTCTATCGAAAGTTGTTAAAATAATCGAAGAATTAGCCATATTTCGATGAATTAGGAAAATAAATTTATCGTTATTCCTAATCGAAACCATTAGCAGCTATAATTGTTATTGTAGCTTGTTTAATATATATAAATAAACTTTATGATGATTTTAGTATAAATAGCAGGAATCGTAGTAAATATTTCGAAATTTCTATAGATACATCGAGTTTTTGGACAAGAGTAGATATATCAGAGATAATGTGAATCAAACCATAAGTAGTCATATATCTATAGCAATAAAAACGAATTAATTTATATTGTAAATGTGTATATTAAATATTAACTCTCAATGTACTCAGTGAGATAAGAATACGGTTATAATCAAGACTATTCGATAGATTGAATCTCAGGGACTGATTACATTCAGAATTCGGCATGCCTCTCTAGAAGAGGCAAAGGGAATTGTACATACATCCGATGTCTTCCATATTAATTATTCAGATTTAAATAACACTTGTCTGTTGTAAAATTCTTCATTTTTCACCATAAAGCACACATTTGTTTTGTTTTCTTATCGTTAGGCCCCGAACACTCTTCCTGTAAAGTGATGCACCTAAAGCTTTACTGGAGTTAAAACGGACTTCTTGGAATAATGCGAAACTTTCAGTTGTACATGTTTATTCTGTAGTTCCAATTCTATATAATATACAGTTTACTGTGAATTTTGTACTTTAATACTTCCAGAGGAGCAAAAAATTGGAAATCTAAACAAAATGCAAATTGACTTCTGTTGGCGCCAAAAAGCATTTTAATTTTGTTTTTTGTGACAGCTGTCAAAGAACTTTTTAGTTTTTTCATGACACTTGCCACTAGAAAGGCTGGCAAGTCTCATGTATATGTTTCTCAACACATTAACATTTTTATCGTATTTAAAATATTGTTTTTATGGATTATGGAGGCCAGTTTAACTAATGTCTCTTGGGTCGAATAAGTACTTACCCGCTATTTCTGAATTGCAAACCTATAAATTTTATTTTCTTTCTTATATTAAACAGGCGTTGATATGAACAGTAGAATGATGAGAAATAATAGCTTTATACAGTGAGTAGTCATAATAATAAATGTTAACACCATAGAATAGGTATTCACAATAAATATTACATAGTAAGTATTAATTGTGAAGACGCGAATGGACTATTCACAGCGGTGTGAGATCGTAGTCGAGCAGAATCTTGGAGAGTGCAAATTTGTGGTAGGTAATGAAGGAAATGTTGATCGAAAAGTAAGATATTTTTTATCTCGTGGTTTCTTTTTATTTTTAAATAAGAATCAAGAAGTTACAAAATTACTTATTTGTAAAATGCTATGGTCCAAAATCTGAATTTCAAAAATGTGGAACGAAATTGAGCTAATTCAAAATTTTCGAAGTTGTAATAGTAATGAATCCACATAAAACAGTATCTTTTAGTATAGAACTTTAAAAATATATAATACTGAATTTTCAGAACATAAGCTGAATAATGAGGCTAATTAACTCAAGTGGATCCATGTCAAGTGGATACATACGTATATCATATACATATCTTCACGCTGTATCCCTGACGAGGTAGTCAGTGTGGACGGAGCGCCAAGCGTCGCGGTCCTTACATATTTATTTCGCTTTCTCTAATCTAATCATTCTCTTCACACATTTTCGCCTAGGTATGCGAGTGATTTTGACATTTCTGTCTGCTAACACACTGACTATTTAATCTTTATAAGTCAGCCTTGGTCTTCCTAGGCTTCTTAAACCACTCACTATAATATAACTGAAATTAACTTAAAATTTAGAAATATTGGGTTAGTTCACTTCCATTCGACAAAATCGTTTTTTTAATACGTTATGAAACACCAGTCACTATATTTCTAGTGACTAAATGTATTATAAAATAGTTATTGATTGTATTTTCTAATTATTTGCCATTAGATACATTTTTATATTCTTTTTCTGTATCTACTTACATTATTTGTATGCTATTTGTATATTATTGCCATTAAAGTTTAAAATAAGAATTTTAGTTTAAATACGTATAATAAAGCATATTTTTGTACTTTTAAGTCTTATTTTAACATCACGCATTCCTCATCGCAATTCTCATTATTTATATTATTATAATTACGGTATTGTTCTATGATTATTTAACTGTTTTTTTATTTTTTATACGAGTTATACTGGCTTTTAAATTAAAATAAATGGGGATAAGCCAGAGGGAGATAGCTCTATGGTTAATCACAAATAGAAATACAATACATATAGAGTTGTCACTGATCCTGAACCTTATATTTTTTTTTAATCTGAGCTTATAATACTCAGACCAAAAAACATAACGGACAGAGTCACAATAACTTGCCGCTCTTACCGCCGTAAGTCAAATGAATTTTCGTGTCTCTTTCTATCTCATTGAGCATAACCACGAGTAAAACAGTTAGCTATAGTCGGTATAGCAATCTCGCACTATTAGTGTAATTCGTGTCAGTTTATGAGTCGGTCGTGAGAAAATATATACATACATATCTTGACGCTGTAGCCCTAACGTGGTAGTCAGAAAGAACGGAGCGCCAAGCGTCGCGCTCCTTACATATTTATTTCGCTTCCTCAAATCTCATCATTCTCCTCACACCTTTTCGCATAGGTATGCGATTGCTTTTGACATTTCCCTCGGCTAACACTAGCTATTTGATCTTCATAAGTCAGCCTTAGTCTTCCTTGGCTGCTTTTACCACTCACTGTCGCTCTGTAGATTTTCTTCGTCAGTGTTTCATCACTTATTCTTTCCATGTGCCCGAACCATCTTAGCATTCCCTTTTTCATTTTTACAATAACACTGTCGTGCAACCCTGTCATACTGCGTATCTTTTATTTGCTTATCCTGTTCCCCAGAGTGACACCGCACATATTTCTAAGAGATCGCACTTCTACTGCATTTGTCACACATTCACTCGATTTCGGGCATATCCAGGCCTCACTACCATACAATAAAATAGGCACCAACACCGCATTGTGGAAGGCCATTTTGGCTGTGTTAAATATATTCACAGTGCCTCGTAATGCGGACGGAGCATTGTTCACTTTATTGCCAGCTGCTAACTGTCTCTCCACATCCAACTCACATCTTCCATCATCGAAAACGCACTCCTCAGATAGACAATTTCATTCACTTCTTCTAGGCATTTTCTATGCACTCAAATCTCACATTTCGTCTGTACCGCTTCCCTTTCAAGCATCAGAACCTTAGTTTTGTTCACATTCATATTCAATCCTTTCACTTCACATTCTTCTTTCATGTAGGTGTCTAGTGTCTGCAACTCTTCTTCTGATGGTGCTATAAGCATAGCATTGTCGGCGTACAATAAGCATTTTACCACTGTATCATCAGATCATCACAGATCATACCACTTATATTACCTTTCAATGTCTGGGGGCAACTGTCCAAATACAGCACGAAAAGCCAGGCAGACATCACCCAGTCCTGTCTGACACCTGAACAAACTTCGAGTCAGGGCGACATGTCATCATCTATCCTTACACAGGCTCTGTGGCTTCGATATGACCTCACAGCCTGGAGTAAGGGATCATATTCAGGCAGAAGACTCCACAACTTCTTTCGCACTACTGTATCGATTGCTTTTTCAAGATCATCTTCAAAACACTTCCGCATTCACACACAAGTATGGTACATATTAGTTTGAATGTATAGAGTGCAAAGAAAATCTTTTCTTCTTAGTTTTCTATATAGTTACAATAACTAACAACTTTTTTTTATTATTGTCAAATTTTCCCTAATTTTTTAAATATTTTAATTTTCGAAGCAGGAAGTTGAAGACATTTAAATCTAAGATATCACGTCCCAAAATCCAAAACCGCTCATTGCAGCAGTTAGATACGGCTTCATTCTAAAAGGGCGCAAAAAAACTTTTTTTACTATTCGACTTGAAATTGTTTCAAACGCAGAGATCTAAAAAAAAATTATTTAATTTCTAAGTTCAAAAGAGAGTATAAAAGAAATTCAAGTTTTAATGCACAAGATTAAAAAATCGCTCCATAAATGAAGATCAAGGATAGATAGATCAAGGATAGATCAAAATAAAAGTGATGAATGCAAATTGTAGGTAACTGTAACTAACAATAACAAAACAGGTAAGAGCAAAATAAGGTACTTAATAAGGTAATTAATATTTTTTGTCCACTATACAGTTAATCACTGTTAAAAGCTGTGAAACATATCTTCACACTATATCCCCAACGGGGTAGTCAGAGAAAACGGAGCGCCAAATCTCAAAAATTCCTCAAATCTCATCATTCTTCTCATACATTTTCGCTTAGGTATGTGAGTGCTTTATTAATTAATTTATTAATGATTCGTTGATAATTTAATCGATAGTTTTTTAGTTAATTGTCGATTAGATGTTAGATGACAATTAATCTGTATTTTTTTTTGTCTTCTTATAAGTTAAATTTATCAGAATCCATTAAATTATGAACTAAATAATATATTAATAATAATATATAACAGCTGCTAATCATAATTTGGTTGGGATCGCATTTCAATACCAACTGCACAAAGTATAATTAAATGACGTTTTCGTGTTGGCTGTATTATCCACGTGCCGGACTCAATTTGCTGTTCTGTTTCCATATATTACATAATACTCTGTGATCGTAACCATTATGGTGTCTACTTATACATTTCGTATTCACGAGAATTAAAGTTTGCTTTTTACGCATGTTTTGGACTATTTTATTTTATATATTTTAGACTAACGTAGTGTAGGAATTTATGCATAAATACTGTTTCTGCCACGGTTTTACTGTAACGTGAATTTTAATGTATGTCTGCATCTAAAGTTTTTGTTATACTTTCAATACAAACGTTTAAACTTTTTATAATTTTTTTGTAATATTTACTTTTTTATAATAATAATTTTTTCACTTTTTAATTGATTGTTTTGCTTCCTGTTTATCTGTTTGTATTAATTGAATAAAAATACATTTACAGTATTTCATTTATTTTTATTAATAATCTAAAAATCATTGGGGGTGGGTACATATCAAATATCGACAACGATGTCGTATTGCACAACACTACTGTCGATAATTAGATGGACGTCACTAATTTTATGTTGGTAGACGTAATTTATTTTCCGCTATGGTATTGATTTGCGGTCTAACATAACTAGCAAAAATTATTGTTCCGAGTGCCGTATCTTAAAACAGTGATTATACTATATTCTCTTTGTATCCAACCTATCTTTGTCACAGGGTTCCCAACTTAGGGGTTTTCCCCCCAGATTTAGGAGGTAAATAAGTGAGTTGGGATTTTTTTAGGGGTTTTATTTTTTTAGGGGTATTTTTAGGGATTTTATTTACTCTTCATATGTTTTTTTTTGTTAATTGAGAAAAATAAATATGTAAAAGTATAGGCCTTGGAACAATTCCAAACTAGCCAATCATATGTATCTGTTGACTTAGCGACTATGGGACATCTAGTACAAATATATTACAACTACTCTGTGGTGACTGGTGGTTATCGTCCCTATACTTACTGGAAATACATATGTACATTGATTGTTGTTTACTTGTTTAATTCGATTTTGTTAGTGTACTGCTGTGTCGACATGTAATTTGTTAATGATGCCACTAAAATGTTAAGTTTATTCAACGTCGACATGTATGCTTTTAAAAAATCTGAGTCTCCGGAAGAAAACGTAAAATAATTTTTAAATAAAGAATATTAAAAAATATTAAGGCATATTATTTATTATTATTTTTACAGAATATAATTTTTTTAGGGGGATTTTAGGGGTTTTTGACTAGTTTTAGGGATAAATATTTTTGAGAGTTGGTAACACTGCTTTGTCATGTCTTTGTCAGTGTTTGTATACAACAATGCAACATTGTACAATTTTGTGAAACTCGGAAAAAATTATAAATACTTTGTGAAACGATCAATGTGTTATTATTTACCGGCGCTGCGAACAGATTAATATCTAATATCTGTTAATTATTATTGACAAAAATGGTTAATTACTTCATTTATGCAAAAGATTACTCGGCTTCGACTGACAGCGTCCAGTTTTATCATGAAAACGGCTTAAAAACAGTAAAACAATTCCAAAGTGACGTTAAGAAAATTCAAGATAACTTATCGCAGTCCGAAAATTCATTATTGGAGTCACGGATAATTTATTTACATTGGGGACACGTATGCACGGAAGAGAATGAAGAATCAATTGTCAGCAGTTACAATAAAAAGATTGGTACTGGTAACGATACGTTGCCGGAGACGATCATCCAGTGGCTACAGACAAATATTAGTGGTAATGATAAAATAGAATTATTGTATATAATAACGGATGGTTTGATTAATAGCCTAAGTCTGAACAAATGTTTGGAATTTAATAGAAATATGCAGTATAAAAATGTTGTTTTTCATGCATTTCATCGGAATTTGAATTACATTGACCTTTCAGTTGCTGCGACATTTTTAAAGAGCCATTGCATGATTTATCGTAATTATGAGCTTCTTGATGACACTGATATTTCTGAAGAGTTTGACTACGATAAGATCAAGGTCAATAACTTTGCAGCTGAAAAAGATGATTTGAAGTCTTATATCAAATTGAAGTATCTCAATAAATTTAAACATGATGCTCTTGCTTTACAAGAAATCGATAAATTGAAGAAATTGCGAGATCGCCTGTTTGTTGAGTTGTCATCAAAATCACAAAAGAGCAAAGTTAATCTGAATACAAAGGACAGAAATGTATTTTTGCAGGAATTTCTTAGCATGGATTGGTATAACAATCTCAATGTTCCTGCTCATGGTTTGAAGGTTGAGATTGAGAAATCTATTTCAACTTTAATTAATTATATTTACAGTGACAAAAAATCTTACTCTTTTGATGTATTGAAATTCGATACAAAATTTGATAATCCTATTGAAGAAGAGCAGATTGTCGATGTTAATTTTAGTGCCGAACAAGAAATCGAATTCCCTGATATTATTCTGGATGATGATAAAGGAATACCTGTTATATTATTAACGGAATTTAATTTACTCGACAAAATTATTTTTCATAGAACAAAAGCATCCACTGTAGTGTCACCTGCCAGTTTCAATAAATTTAAATCAGCGATGGAGTGTCCTTTATTTTTGTTAAACGATCCAGATATTAGTGAGTCAATTGGTTATTTTTATACTTTGAACGTTTATAAACAATTATTGGAAAACACTACCAAGACAGAGCCACGTACACGAAAGCCATTTCATGGTGGACTTGTACTGATAGATACTGATGAATTTGATAAATATAACGATTACATTCTATCGGCGACATATTTTAATTTCAAAAAGATCAATTACAATGTTGGTTTATTTTATTTTGTGCTGTGGAAAAATTGTGAAAACAAAGAATGGATGGATAGAAATGTTGTTGAACAGTTTAAGAAATACGTAATGCGACGAATCAGTACAACAGTGTGTAAAATAGGATTGTCATCATTGCCTCTAGACCCTCAAGAATGTACATCATTGCCTACTGCATTGTGGTACTGCGTGGAATTATCATCATCCATATTCAAAGATGATCCTCTAAATTTCATGCAGGAACGTTTAAGAATGTTTTATGGTGTAGCCCATTGTATGATCGAAATTTTAAAGTCTTTTAATTATGATTTAGATTTAGAGTCTATTGAAAAACGTAGAGACTTAATTAGACATGTTATGATTTTGAAAAAAATTCCAACACGTGGAGAGAAAGTTTATTATATGTTAGAAAAAATTTTTAAAAATGTAAATGGTTTTCTAGTCTGTGAAATTGAGAAGCCGTCTAATTTATACAAACTCAATTACCTAAAATTGAATCACAAAGGTATGTTGTGCAATGACATAATTGAAGAGAAAATTCATTTGAATGATTATGTACACTTGATGCATTATATAGACGATTCGAATAACTCTGAAAGTGGTAAAATTAAGATTAATATGTGTGAAAAAACATTCCGACCTTTCTTTACAATTGGTCAAAACAAATCATTTTATACAGAATTAGTCAAGATCACTAAAAAAGTAGTTATTAGCAATGATGATGTCAAAGATAAAATAAAAATAACTTATGATGCAATCGATTCCCTGGAGTTTGATAAAATTTCGTCTTTATACAATTTATACATTAAATGTGTTATTGATTCCGAGAAATATCCCACCTTATCAGAATACATAGAGTATATTTCAAAGAAAAAAAAATTTAATGGTGATTTGGTAACGATTTTTCCACCTAATATTTACAGTGGCGCTGAAGATGTCTATTCGTGTTATCAGAATGTAATGGAAAAGGTCGCCGTTAATAAATTTATTAAGGTTAGCAAAAAATATGTTAAACGATCTGAGCGTATCAAAGCGGAAGAAATACTTAAATTCAAGGATGACAATGAAATTAATGAATTTATTTCAAGCGAAGAACTAAAAGTTAATTTAAAAAAAAGAATATCATAAATTAATTATTAAACATCTTTTTTTATCATACAATGTTTTAAAATGCAAACCAATGAAATGTCTCACACTGATAAATATTATGAGTATGACTCATAGTTCTTAGTAGAACTAAGCTCGTGATTGTTACTTTTATGAAATTGTTTTGTTATTACTTATTAATATCGGCTTAAAAAATGTAAAAGATAATGATAATGACTGATATAAAAATTTTGTTAAGACTTATTTTGTATAATACAGATTTACATATTTTTCTATTTTTCTTTAATTTTACATACGATTATTATTAAGTTATTCTAAGCTAATGTAAGATATAAAGTCATAAATAATGTGTAGTTTTAAGTTTGTTATTAACTTAAATTATATTTTATAATAATATTTTACACTGAATTATACTTTTATTTATTAACAATGACCCATTTTCATAATGAATACTAGTTAAAATTAATAAAATTCATTATCACGAATTATAAATATTTAAATTTATGTTAAAAGGTCTCGCATACCCAGGCGAAAATGTGTGAGGAGAACGATGAGATTTGAGGAAGCGAAAGAAGTATGTAAGAACCGCAACGCTTGGCGCTCCGTCCTCTCTGACTACCCCGTTAGGGATACAGCGTGAGGATATGTATGTACAAGGGCGTCGCCAGCTTATGACTAAGGGGGGGGACAATGGGGCAATATTATGGAGGATAAATAATATGAACGCCGAGAGCATGAAGCGTTACACTTTGGAAGTCTTTGCCTCGATGACGATTGTAATAAGAACGGTTCTAATATCAATGTATAAAACTTCACGAGCCCTCGACAGCACAATAACTAAATCAAACTTTTAAACACAGTAATAATTATTTATTTTAACAAAAATAATATTTAATCAAAACATAACCTGCGGGGATTTTTTGCAAAACTCAACCATTTTATCATTAAAATTATTTAGGTTTTTATTTATTATAGCTCTGTGTACACTCATCATGGCCAGACCATTAAGGCGATGTTCTGCCATGGTGCTTCTTAGCCATGTTTTTAGTCTTCTGAGGCTGCTAAAGGATCGTTCTACTGTACAGGTCGTGCATGGTACATTTGATCTCTAGGGGTTCAACTGCCCCCCCTGCCCCCCCTTGGCGACGCCCTTGTGTATGTATGTATAAATATTGAGATTCTCAACTTTTTTCTAGTAAAAAGCAGTTTTAATATATACAGTTAGTCAATTCGGAGATCGCATAGACCATAGAGCAATCGTGCGATGCGTGCGGAGTAAAAGGCGCACGCGTTTCTGCCCGCACTGCCTGAGGTGTGCCTCCACAGTCTAATTCGCATTCGGCAATGCCAGCACTCAAACATAATAATTACTTGCGCGTTCTTTTACCGCATTCAAAAAAAACACTGAAAAGTACGAAATAATTATCCTTTACTAATCAAAACTCAAGTACAATAAAAATAACAACCCTACCAAACTTCACTAACACTGGCACCAGTAGCGAATTTAGGGGGTTGGGTGGGTCATCTTGGCTAAGGGGCTTGAGCCCCCCCAAAAGCATCTAAGTCCCTCCATAAAAACGCGGAATGCCCTAACCTCATTGGGTTCAAGCCCCTCTCAAACCAAAATCCTGGATCCACCACTGACTGGCACCGATTTCAATAACTCAAATTTCATTATATAAGTACATGTATCGTATTTATGAAGTTATTTTTATTGTACTTATTGAAGATTTGTAAACAAAATACACATCCATATGCATTACTTTTTATTTTCTCAATCTAAAACTCTTACGACAGACACTCACTTTTACAATCACCAAAACCACAGACATCAATCTTTTATATAGACTATATCATAAATAACTTACTTCTATGTTGCCACATCTAAACTTAACATTAAACATTGTATCTCAACAGTACTTGAGTTTTAATTACTACTTTTCAGTTTTTTTTTGAAGGCCTGGGCGTTCAATTCTTTTTTTTAATTTAGGCAGGTCTAGAATCAACTTATTTTTAATTCCGAAGCGCAACGACACAAGAGAATTATCAATATAATGGTTACAACCAGTTCGCATTGCTTAAGTGTTATTTAGTGTATCTTCGAAGTCCGAGCCACAGAACATTATTGTCCGAGCTCTAATACCGGTGAAATTTAAACGGGACCTCCGCAGAAGTATACTCTTTCAAACAAAACAAAAAATTTTCGAAATCGGACCACAATTGACGAAGATATCCGGGAACATACATAAAGAAAACATACAGAGGAACATAGAACCTCCTCCTTTTTTGAAGTCGGCTAAAAAAGAGTACACTATTTGCATAGTTTATAACACAAAACATGCTTGGCGCCCTACCTACAGTAAAGTAGATAGTAAATTGCAATGGGCGGATCATATCGGGGCATTGGCTAGTAAGCTCGGTTCCGCGATATATGCCATTACACGCATTAGGCAATTGACGGATGCGGATACGGCTAGGTTGGTGTACTTCGCATATTTTCATAGCCTAATGTCCTATGGCCTTTTGCTGTGGGGATCAGCGGCGCATATTAACTCGATTTTTATTTTACAAAAAAGAGCGATACGTGCTATTTACAGTATGAATGCACGAGAATCACTAAGAGATCGTTTTAAAGACATTGATGTACTGACCTTGCCGTCCTTATACATCTTTGAAATTATTATGTATACGAGGAAAAACACAGATCGATTTACAAAAAAAGGGGATATTGGTGGTATAGAAACCCGAGGTCGTGTTAAATTGGTTGTTCCAAAATTTAAACTACATACCTAAGTCAAATGTTTCATTTTTGGGTAACTGCGTTCGTTTTTATAATAAAGTTCCTCAAGAAGTCACTCAATTAACAGAAAATATATTTAGATTAGTTATAAAACGTACATTGATTAGACAATCATACTTTAAAATAAACGATCTCGTTGAAGATAAAACAATAGTCTGGAAATGATTTTCTCTGCACATGAATTTACTGGCTCTCTGAATATTGTATTTTAATAAACCTTTTGTAAAATGATGTTGAAAAAATGATACCTGACTGAGTTTCTTGTCGGTTCTTCTCAGTGTCCAGGTTTTCTTTTCTCTTCTCTTTGAACCGAACTAAAGTAGATTTGACGTTCAAAAATACCTTGTGATTGGGTTTACTTGAATAAATTGATTTGACTTTGACTACCTCTTTGGGGATACGGCGTAAAGATGTGTATGTATGTATAACACAAATCTTGTTTTTTTTTTTCAAATTCCAGTCACGGGAAGATTATGTACCTAAGTTTTTATGAGTTATAATTTAAATTTTAATATTATAGTAAGATGGTAGGTTACTATTCGTATATTCATTATTTGTGTCGGCTGATTTAGTTATATTACTTTACGGTAGTAACTAATTATTAATCTGTGATATCACGATTATTTTAGACTATTATTGCAAATAAAATAAAAATTACGTACCTATAGTTACATACCTATGGTTATATTTAGATATCTAAACGAAAACAGTATTATGAGAATTATGATCCGATTTTTTTTTAAAAAGGTGCCTGTATTGACGGAATATTTTTATATACACCTACCTACAATAAATCGATCGTGTTAAAAACACCTACCTACCTATTAAATTATTATGTTTGCATTTTTTATCGTTTACATTTCAATGACCGGCCCGTTTGTATGGTGGCGGAGCCGCTGCCTACCAAGCTGGTCGGCCCGAGTCCGATCTCCGGTTCAATTTAGAAAACAAAGCATTCTAAATTGCACAATACTTGTAATCGAGCGCGATAAGTGTAACTAGCAATGAAATACGAAAATGTTATACGGCTAAAACGTATTTTTGTTATTAAGATACTAATAAAAATGAACGCATTTTGTAATCGGGTGCGTTATAGTCCGGTCAAATTAGACCAAAAAATAAGTGAAGGTACATAAATTAACATCAAGGTGAAAGTGAGTAAAATTGTTTAAAACATAATTAAAAATAACATTTCAAACTTCCCCATCGTTCCGGTACTTGGAAAAAAATTTACTCGAGGTCAAAGGTCAAAAAAGTGGGGGCTTTCGCGATTTTCACCAAAACGGTAAGGTTTCTCGTAAAATTACTTTAGACAAAAATTGTAGATCATAAAATTATCTATAAAAAAGATGTCAATACTTTTTTTCCTAAGAGCCACCGTTCCTGAGATATGATTCAAAAAGTTGTAATCGTCATAATATGCACGTTTCCACGCCACCTCTGAGGGAGCGTACTTAGCGCGATTTTTTTAACGTAGTTTCCCCAGTAGGCCTATTCCACAGGTCTGTTGTGATTCTGTTTAATTTAAAACTGTTGCATAATTAAGAGATATTAGCAAGGGTTGGAAATGATGAAAGCGATGGAAATTAAACTAAGTGTAACTAGCAATGAAACACGAAAATGTTATACGGCTAAAATAAACGTATTTTTCTTATTAAGAAACTAATAAAAATGAACGCATTTTGTAATCGGGTGCGTTAAAGTGTTATATCTGATAATAACCAATAAGATATCAGGAAAAGAACGGCACGCAGTTTTAGCCAATAAGACTTCAGCGAAATGAAGGCGCATATAGTAATAACTAATAAAATTGAAACTATTGACGATTTTTTCTTTCGGTGCTGGTATTAGCTAGAGACGCGTCTCTTTTTTAACTTGTGTGCGTGTTTTGGGCTATGGAAACATTCAAAACCACTACAGATGCACGTGTGTAATTATCACAGATTTATAAATGTAAATCACTCACACATAGATACCGTGTAAGCAGTGCCGTATTATTCAAGCGCGGGGCCCGTAGCAAATTCTATCGAGGGGCCCGTGATCTGCTATGGGTTCTTAAGTATAAGATGGTAAAAAAAATTAAATACTTAATACGTTTATTTGCCATCTATAGGTTACAATTTTGTTGATGTTTAATAATACAATAGACCACTATAGGCCCTGTTGGGCGCTGACAAATACAAAAAGCCAGAGATGAGATTGCCCTGGCAATTTAGAGTAATTTAGATAAGAAACTAACAATTTAAAACTGACGATAGTACACAAACAAATTATAAATCTTTCTTTATACATATTTCAAAGCCTGTATTTATAACAAAGTATATTATATTTTTAGGAATAGTTAATGTTATATTTTATCAATGGTGTACTTTAAAAGTAAACCATGTAAAAGTACACCGAGGCCCCACGGCGGGGCCCTCTTTTGCGCGGGGCCCGTAGCAATTGCTACTTTTGCTACGTGGTTAATACGGCACTGCGTGTAAGAAATAACACTGTCACTTTCATTGTAGTTTAAAATTGTATATCTTTATCCTTTTCTTTCATTTGTTGCAACACAATGGCACACATAGACAATTCCGAAACCGTGGCAGCCGCCATCTTCCGCTTAAGTCAAAATAAGCGGAGTATGGCGTCTATTTACTTGTGTAGTACGTCATATGTTCGATGATTAAATATTTCTTGGTGTATAAACAATATTTTGGTTATTTAAAGTGCAAAATATGGTACATATTTTCCTTATATTGTATAATGTTTTTTTTTATAGGTTTTTTATATTTTTGTACCAAGTATCTAACCAATTTTGACATTATTAGTACTTGTACCTTATAGAGATCCGAATTCAGAGAAAACTGTGTCTCGTAATAAAATTAAATATTAACGGACAGGTACCTAAAATTAAGCAACTATCTATTTTTTGCAACTATCTTTTGATTTTGTGTATACCTTGTTAATTTCGGGTTTCTAAAGAATGAAATCTTCAAAATTTTTTGGTTAAAGAACTACATAAGAAAGGCTACATAGAACAAACTGGCAGCCCAATTCTGGCAGTGTTTTGTGCTCAAAACGTTTTGAACCCTCTTTATTATGTAAAAGATATACCCGTAAAACCCTGTTGTTGTTTGACCATGAAATTTAATACACCTATTAAAAATGAACATGCTATCGCCAAATTAGTCGCTACGCTGGGCTGAACCTGGGCCAGTGTTGTTTAGAAAAAAGCCAGTGCTGGAAGCCATACTTCATAATTACAAAATTATTTTTAATTTATTTATAAAATAATACAACTTTCTTGCTTCAGGTAATCGAAGATGGACTTTATTATGGATAAATTGTGTGTTTACATGTAAAAATGGTGAAAACAAATATGGATATCTCGACGTGAATAATGACAAATAATACTTACGATCACTTGCAATGGTAATCCTTAGTATATCTGACATTCTGCGCTAGTTACTTCTGGCACACATTGAAAAACAGTGAATGATGTGTTTTATGGACATCTATAATGAGTTCTTAGATAATGTAATAAGAAAACAATCCGATTAATAAATAAAGAACTGAAAACATTCTATGTTTTATTGTGTAAGCTATTTTAGTTTTTATTCTCAATGTGATCGATCACCCATCGACTATCTCCCGATTTCTTTTAATTTTTGAGTTTTATGCGTAGTTTAGAGAACATAATGTTGAAGTATATTTCTACATCGAAACGAAATTAAAGACTTTATGAAGGTATGAATATATTTTTATTACACCTCTGGTTTAAATTTACACCCTCGTATTTTCTCACAATTTATACAAAAGCAAATTAAACATATAAAACGTAAAATTATGCATGTAAGTTCATCTATAATCAAATTATGAATTATCTTACTCACATATCAACAATTGATCACCACTTCACTGGTTTTCTTACACGTGTATCGCGCTCTGCTTCCAAAATTCGACTGCGCCTTCGACTCGTTGAAATAAAATACCAAGTGCTTGCGCCGGGTAGTTACCATTATAAAAATGAAAATACCACCTAGCAACACTGTGTACCTGTCTTCTATTAAAATGTCGCTAACAATAATAATCAAAGGATAAAGTATAGCGATGAAGTTATTTAATAATTTTATAAAACATTCACCGACGCTTATCTCCTTAGAAAAATAGTTAACGATAACACTCGTCTGATATAAAACTCGTTCTATTTTCTCATAACCAAGTCTCTTAACGCTTACAGTAAAGCAATGGTAAGTAGGCTTTACTGGAGTTATAAAGGACTGTTAAACGAAATTCCTCCAATTCCTCTCACTCGGACACAACTTTAACATACATTATACTATAATTTTTGCACTTCAAACTCCCAAAAGCACAAAAAATAACAAATCTGAATTTTGAATAAAATGCCAACCACGCTTCTTTTGTTCGCGCCAAAAAGTCTAAATTCAAAACTTTCACTTGCCTGATTATGAATTTTCCAGACTTTTAAAAATATATCGTTTATGTCATTAAGCTTCATGTACCCACATAAATCGAACCGCAAACAAGGTTATCACAATGTACATGCGGCTCAAGACCAGCAGCGTACAGCCGTCAGGCCTCATGTATCGAACGAACAATCATAATCGTAAATAATAATAAATCGTGGAGCTCTTGGGAACACTCCAAATTACATCCTTTATGTGACAAAAACAATCTACAAAAGGAAGGAATATAATAAAGTAATAATCTCTAATACTAGTTTATACCATCAGGCCTTTGCACCGTCGATTGCTTATAAATAAAACACCACGAATAACTTGTACTACACTTTTTAATTAAAAATACAACTAAAAGAACTGACACTGTATATTATTTATTTGCTACCACACCGTTCATAACACAAAGATAGAATGCCCGTTTTTCACCGAGTAGCCGTCTTTTATTACACTGGTTTTTCATGTCTACCCACAATTATTCCTTTCTTTAACAAAATACTACCAAGTTAAATAGGTACGTGGTGCAGTGAACTTCGCAACTGCTTGGGTTTTCTGTGACCCGGGTCTAATTTCGCCTCTAGTAATTTCAAAGCCCAAAAAATTAATCGTTTCCTTGAAAATATGACATTTGTCTAACTTTAGGGTGAGCCCACTTTCGCGGAGAGCTATCAGGACTTCTTCCAATCTTTGTAACCCCTCAGCAACTGTATTAGATGGTATAAGTATGTCATCCATGTATACAATGCTATGCTTAATTTGTTTCTGATTTAATACTTTATGTATCACCCGTTGAAAGACTGCTGGCGCATTAGCAAGGCCGAACGGTATACGAATATATTCATATTGACCGTCCGGCGTTACGAATGCTGTCCTTTCTCTTGATTCCTCTGTGATTCCAATCTGATGGTATCTTGAAGCCAAGTCCAGTGTGGTAAATATGGACTGTCCTGAAAGCTGATCAAGAAGATCTTCTATTCTCGGTAAGGGATAATGGTCTCTCTTTGTTTTGCTGTTTAGGGCGCGATAGTCCACGCATAAGCGCTTTTCCCCAGTTTTATTTTGTACTAGTACTATAGGACTGGCATACGGAGAACTTGACTCACGGACTATTCCATTCTGCAGCATTTCATTCACCATGTCCTGTACCTGTCTTCGTTCATGTAGTGATAGCCTATAAGGTCTATACACCACAGGATCAGAGTCCTTTAATTATATCACCATTTCCGCTACGGTGGTGAAACCTAAATCGTGCATTCCCCATGAGAAACAGGTTTTGTAATTGTCTATTAATTGTCTTAACCGTTTCTTGTCATCAATAGAAATATTTCTCTTATGCGATTGAGTTTTTCGAGAAAATTCAGGTCTTTTGGGACTAGCCGAGCGGCAACATGTTTCATACCCAAGTGATTATTTAAAATGGTACGGATCGACTCGTGAGACACAGAAAGTTCGGTGGCTATCTCTCTCAAACTTGAATCAGCATTTTCAGTCACTATTTCCTTCACTTTTGCGATGTTAACTTCAGTTGCAGACGTTGATGGCCTACCAGAGCGAGGCAAATCTTCCAACACATGTCGACCGCTTTTCAACGCTTTGTAACACTCATAAGCACGTGGTTTTGATAAAGTCGATTCACCGTAAGCCTTCTGTAACATTTTCAGAGACTCCGAACACGAAATTCCATTGGCGATGCAAAATTTAAGACAAAATCTTTGTTTGATGTTTTTGTCCATTATAAAATTCGCAATATACACTGGAATGATATAACTAAAAACAGCACTGTATTTAATCTAAATAACAGATGCAACCCAAACTCCGCGCCAAAATGGAAAACAGTTGTGCCAATGTAACAACAATAAAAAAAACAAAAAATTGAATTTGGAACCATAAACAAATCATCCATTCCCGATACTTTCTTGACTGAATGTATGCTAAACAGATACTAGGTACATTGTACTTTCTGAGAAAGTCAATTGTTACTGACAAAGAACGCAACTGTCCTTATAATGGCGCCTGTTCCGTACTTTAGTCACACTTCCATTTTTCTTATTAACGTCAGTACATAGTTCATTAATCATTAGTTTTTTAAAGTTTATTAAGAAATGTAGTGGTCACGCTTATACCTTTATGTTCGGGAGAGGTCGTTGATTGCCGTTTTAGTGGATATGTTCACTATTTTATTAATTAAAGAATTATTTATACAAGACGTTTATTTATGATACTGTACATGAAACACAATAGATACAGTCTGTCTAGCTCCGAGAAGTGAAGTGGGCGGAAGCGGAGGTCCAAACGCAAACTATAACATAAAAATGAATGTGACGTTCAGAAATATCCCCACACCATCGTCATGCATTGGTTCTTTCATTGTTCGTTACGTTCGCGCTGTGACGTTCGCGCTCGCTACGCGGCGCGGCGGTGCTCATCTTTTTAATAGAAAACAATTACAACAACGAACCTGTTGACGGATTGTTCGGTTGGTTCGACAGTGTCCACAACATAGCTACCCAGGGTTGCCACATACTACCAGCGACCCAAATTGGGGCCCGTCCAGCGGTTATTCACAAACGTCGGAAACTCTTTCCGTAGGTATCCAACAAGAAACTTTTCGATGATTTTGTCTATACGCTATTCACAAATCCAAAATCGTATTATATTTGTATTAAATATATATCATATTATATATAGTTATATTTACAAATCCAAACCGCCGGATTGAATTTATGCTTTTCGACCGGCGATCTGCCTTTCCGTGGCGGAAATGCCGATCGTCAAAAAGGAGATGAGAAACGACCACAACGGTGAGTGGCGTATACGCATTTTAATAAAGTCCACTAATTACCACATAGCGCCATTTTTAAGCCCCGACGCAAAAGAAGGGGTGTTATAAGTTTGACGGGTCTGTGTATCTGTCTGTGGCATCGTAGCTCCTAAACGAATGGACCGATTATGATTCGGTTTTTTTTGTTTGAAAGCAGGTTTTCTAGCGTTGGTTCTTAGACATGTTTTATCAAAATCGGTTCAGCCATTTGAAGAATATCAGTTCTTTTTTAGTTTTTAAAGGGACGCGAGCATCTTCTATTAGTCTAATCGATGCGAAATGTAGTATACCTACTGTACTTCAATAATGTCACAATAACATACCTTATAACCTTGACCAGATGCTGCAGCATCATCTGAAGTCAGCAGGATAACCAACTCCTCGCCACTTACAGTAGAGGTATCATATTTAGGCTCACTGAAATGGTCTCTATGAATAGGTTATAGATAGATAGATGATGATGAATGATCAGTCTGATGATGGATCAGACAACTATTGTCAGAATACTCAGACTTCGGCGAGGCACGATCTCGTGTCGCAGCTCAGGGTAAGCTCTTAAATGAGCCACCCCCTAAAACATCCGCTCCACGAGCCCCGGCCCCCATTGGTGAAGTAGCAGCAGGCCAGACTTCTCAGCCGAGCCGCGGTGAAACACCAATGGAGACGGATGCGTCGGGAACCGCCTTGACTTCGGTTTCGGCGGAGTTCCCCGCAAAGGCCACCGCTGGCGAAGTAGCAGCAGGCCAGGTCTCACAACCGAGCAGCTGCGAAACGCCGACGGGAGATGATGCGTCGAAAACCGCCGCGTGTTCGACCGTGGCTGAGTTCCCCGCACAGGTGGACTTCTCACCTCCAGCCAACATACCAACCGTCGACGTGCCTAGTACATCTACACGGGTGATACCGACGGAAGACTATGGGGGCTGGAGAGGTGAAGAGGAGTTGCTTGAAGATACGGGGGAGTCGGACATCAATGATGACCTCCTCTCTTCCCTTGGCCATTAGAGCCATACAAATCAACCTCCAGCACAGTCAGACCGCAACGGCTTCCTTATGCAGAACCTTGCTGGAGGTCCCACAAAACCTTGCCCCAGTGGTGTTGATCCAAGAGCCGTGGATCAACAGCGGCCGAATCTGTGGCCTCTCCAATATTATAGTAGAGGTAAGATAATATACGATACGTCTTGTAACCATCCACGTACCTGTATACATGTTACAAAACACATGCAATATGTGCCCCTAACACAATTCTGTTCCAGAGATCTAGCCACCATCAAAATCCTAAACAGCAATAGTTATGATATGATAATAGCGGCTGCCTACATGCAAGAAGACGCAGAGATCCCGCCTAATGAACTATCAGACCTGATAAAACACTGTGAGGACAATTCATTTGAGCTGATTGTTGCCGCAGATGTCAACGCACACCATCCTTTGTGGGGAATGAAAAAATCAAACAACCGAGGCGAGGAATTGTTTAATTATTTTTTTACAACAAACCTAAAAGTTCTAAACCTAGGTACTGAACCAACATTTGTAACTAGGAGGTCCAAAACAATAATAGATATAACACTAAGCACTGTCAAGGTATCTGATACTGTGAGGGGATGGCACGTGTCCCGGAAGGCTTCGTCATCGGACCACAGATATATATTTTTTGACATTAATACGCTTATAAAAGAGAAACCATTAAAACGCAACCCAAGACAAACTAATCGCACTGTTTATACGCAACACCTAAAAGAAGGATTCATTAAATTATATCCTAGTAAAGAGATAAAAAACGTTAATGAAATAGATAGAGAAGTAACGATCTTCACTTCAACGATAATGCAAGCATATGAACTTGCATGTCCTCTGCCTACAGTTACAGGTAACTCCCTGAATAAAGACAGAGGCTGGAACAAACAGTTAGAAAAACTGAAAAAGAAGGTAAGAAAACGTTTCAACCGAGCTATAAACACAGGCACTGAAACAGACTGGGATGCATACAAGCAAACCCAACGCGAGTACAAAAAGAGTATCAGACAAAATAGCAGAAGATCCTGGAGGAAATTCTGTACAAATATTGCTTCAAATAATGCTGCAGCAAAAGTAATGAAGGTTCTGTCATCTCAACCCTTACAAGAAATAGGTACCATAAAAAGACCAGATGGCTCGCTAACAACCCATGAAAGCGAGGTCAATGAGATCCTAATACAAACACATTTTCCCGGGTGTAAGATAACTAATGAGTACACTTGGGGACTACAAACGGACATAGAAGAAACAACAATCATTGACTGGACAATCTCGAAAGAAATTGTAAACCAAGATAAAGTATCTTGGGCGATAAATAGTTTCCTCCCGTACAAGTCGGCGGGTCTTGATGGAATTTTTCCGGGCCTATTACAATAGGGAGAAAACATTATAATAAAACGGCTAACAAAAATACTACAATCATGCCTGGTAATGAAATATACCCCTACATCATGGAGAGAAGTAAAAGTCGTTTTCATTCCAAAGCCGGGTAGAAGTGACTACACTGAACCAAAATCTTACAGACCAATAAGTCTTACATCATTTTTGCTGAAGACACTGGAAAGATTATGCGACAGAGAAATAAGAAGCAAAGTACTCTTAGAAGTACCTCTACACCCGCAGCAACACGCATACAGTGCCGGAAAATCTACCGAAACTGCATTAAATAACGTAGTCAGCAAAATAGAACATGCAATAGAAAATAAATTACTATGCTTAGGCGTCTTGATTGATATCGAGGGTGCCTTTGACAAAACAACATTTACTAGCATCGACGTAGCCTTAACTAGACACAAAGTGTGTCCCACAGTACGGTCCTGGATCAGCAATATGCTCAAACATAGAGTCGTCCAAATCACCCTGACCAAAACCACAAGAGGCATTGTTAACAAGGGCTGCCCCCAGGGAGGTGTACTTTCCCCTCTTCTATGGAACATAGTGATAAATGACCTAATCACGAAGCTTAACAAACAACTACTGTGCACTATAGGCTACGCAGATGACTTGACAATACTTGTTACAGGCAACTTTGTAAATATTGCCTGCAATGCTATGCAAAGAGGCTTGAACATCATTGAAAAATGGTGCAGAGAGAATGAATTAACCGTGAACCCAAGTAAAACAGAAATGGTCATTTTTACCAACAAAAGGAAACTGGGCAATTACAAACTACCCAAACTCTTCGGGAAAGAACTAAAAACTTCTAACGAAGTGAAATACCTGGGAGTACCTAATACTGGACAGTAAACTCAACTGGAATTCACATTTAGAAGGCAAATTAAAGAAAGCATCTCTAAGCTTCTGGCAATGCAGAAGATTAGTTGGAAATAAATGGGGCCTAAGCCCTAAAACGGTAATGTGGCTCTACATGGCTGTAATTAGACCTATGATAAGCTATGCAGCACTAATATGGTGGCCAAAAACCCTACAAACCACTGCTATTAATAAGCTCCAAAAAACACAAAGATTAGCGTGCACAGCAATAACAGGTGGCATGCGCACCGCTCCAACAGCAGCGATGGAGGCCTTACTAAACCTTCCACCGTTGCACATGTACATACAACAAGAGGCAACAGCAACAGCTTTTAGACTTAAAGCTATAAACCTCTGGAAAACCAATGCAAACACGGCACATACACGCATAATGAAAATGGCAATTCAAGAGGTGCCACTACTTGAAATGCCCACAGACAAGAAAGAAAAAGCCCTTAGGTTTAACAAACAATATCTCATACAACTGTATGAAGAACAAAACGACAGCTCGGGCATTCATGAAATCCGCATTTACACAGACGGATCAAAAACAACCACAGGTACAGGAGCAGGTACATTCTCCGAAGACCTGAATATGCACATAACGACGCCTCTCGGCACACACAACTCCATCTTTCAAGCCGAGTGCATAGGAATAATACAGGCTGCTAAAGCAATAATAAACAGACGAATAGAGGGATACAACATCAGAATCCTCTCAGATAGTGCGTCTGTTCTAAAAGCCTTAAATAGCTATAAAACAAACTCTAAGTTGCTACAAGAGTGCCATGAGTCCTTAACAGAGGCATCCAAAAATAATAAAATATGCCTTCAGTGGATCAAAGGACCTAGCAAGTCTAGAGGTAACGCTGAAGCAGATCTCCTGACAAAGAGGGGATCAGACACGAAAATATATGGGCCTGAACCTTGATACCAACATATCAAGTGCGGTCATGGATTAGAAACAGAACGCACAAACAGCACAAGGAATATTGGAAAAATATAGATACATGTAGGCAAGCAAAAGAAGCATTGCCAGACATTGACAAATGACTTTCACGTCGCTTCATAGCACAAAGCCGGTCCAACATTAGAGCCCTCACAGGTATAATGATAGGACACTGCTCACTAAACAAGCATCTTTTTGTCCTAGGGTTAACTGATAGCCCACTGTGCAGAGGATGTATGGAAAAGAAGAGACAGCCTCACATCTGTTACTCGAGTGCGGGAGTGTGGCCAAGGAAAGGGCAGAATATCTGAACAACCCAGAAACCATGTCCAACGCATGCGGCAACCTGGTGAACTTAACAAGGTTCATCAGTGTAGTGGGCTGGCTACAATAACAAATATCCAGCCCCTCGCACAAAGGGCCGCAAATAAGCGGCCTAATTGCGAGCAGAAGCCTGCAAGTCAAGAGTCAAGTCTCGTGTCGCAATTTCGTGTACCGTCCCGGAAAATATTTGTGTGAATGTAGGGATAGAGTGTAGATCTTAGTGTTTAAAAAGCATGAAATAAAATAAATTAAACATTTGAAAAACCCTCGACTCAAAAAAAAACTTCAAAAAGTAAAAAAAATAATATGTACCCCATGGCCCTTTAAATTTGTGATGTTTCAATATAAATAGTAGTAATAATGTATCCAAGCGTCGTCACGTCGGAGGACCGCTGGACCGCTAAGTAAATAAAGTAATAAAAAGAGAATACAACTAAAAATGATAAAGTATGTATGAAATTTAAATACAAGTAAACTTAGCGGTCCCCCGACCCGACGACGCTTGGATATATTCCTACTACTATTTATATTGAAACTTATCACAAATTTAAAGGGCTATGAGGTACAAATTATTTTTTTGCTTATTGAGGTTTTTTTGAATCGGGGGTTTTTTAATCTTTTGATATACAGACCCCTAATAATCTATATATATCTAATCTATATTTATATATAATGAAGTTATGTATTCTTTGTGCGTCAATCACGCTGAAACTACTGAACGGATCGACATGGGACCACGACCATTCGATGCGGAATCGTTTGTAGATGGTTTTGGGCTACTTATTTTTTGAACTTTTTTTTTTTTGCCCAGCGAAGCGGGCGGGAAACGGCTTGTACAAGATATAAATAAAACACAAAATAAGTTTGATAGCTATTTAATTCTCACCTACATTATATCACCACACGTTTAGTACAAAAATAACAATCAGAAAATGAATACTTCATATAAATAACGACATACTTGTAGTTGTACATAAAAAACTCGCAAAATGAAAAGAAAAATAGAAAAATGGTCATCGCTCTGGATTCCTCACTTTAATCTTAAAAAGGACTTTTAAAAAACAATAACAGAGTAGTTTGTACAATAATACATTGATGGACCACGTAGCAGGAGATTCAGATTGCAACTAGAACGCGAGGATCGCCAGTCGCTTACATACCACCGCCCTGTTATATACTATATTATTTTAAAATTGTGTAGAACAAAATAATACATACATACATATCTTTACACTGTATCCATAACGGGGTAGTCAGAGAGGACGGAGCGCCAAGCGTCGCGGTCCTTACATACCTTTTTCGCTTCCTCAAATCTCATCATTCTCCTCATACATTTTCGCCTAGGTATGCAAGTGCTTTTGACATTTCCGTCTGCTAACACTGGCTAGTTGATCTTTATAAGTCAACCTTGGCCTTCCTTGGGTTCTTACTTGCCGTAAGTAACCGAAACTTGCCGTAAGTAACCGAAACTTGCCGTAAGTAACCGAAACTTGCTGTAAGTAACAGAAACTTACCGTAAGTAACGGAAACTTGCCGTAAGTAACCGAAACTTGGGTCGACGTTAAAAATAATGAAACTTAGAAGTACAAAATCCAGAGATATGCCCAATTCCTTTCAAAAGAGAGGTAACATCACCAAAAAAGAGAAATAATTATAGCATTACGACGACTCTCATCGTTGCTTTCATCGACTACTTCAATTTATCCTGTCTTGTAAATTGTAAAAAAACAGGTCCCTGATTCTGTTAGCAAGTGCAATCCCTATCGTAGTTAAAATATATAGTACACAAGGGAAAATCTTTTATATTGTAATTTTTTTTTTCTCCAATTCAATTCCATAAGCTGTCTTGATATAAATTAAAATAATCAATGAGATAACATTTTACGTCACAGCTCATAATGCTACAATTAATTTTTTTGGGGACCGATCCATACGAAATTACTCATTGTCTTTTCGAAAAGTAAATTATCGTCTATGGTCAAAATTCGACCAATTTTCTGTAAAGTAACAAAATTCTACATAAATTTACAAAATTGGAATTTATTCTATGAGGGATCTAAGCTACGAACGTGATCAAAATACTCTCCTTTAATCGGTTAAAGCGTTTTTTACAGGGACATAACGTATGTTCGCTGTATTTTACATGCTTTAATCGCGAAATACACACGATATTTTTTTGTGCACATCTATGGGACAGTACAGTGGGTGGCCAAATTATTATGGACATTAAATATTTACTTTAAATTCTATAAAAGCATTTTTTTTTCAAATGTTTTCAATAAATTTTTTGTTTACTAATCCTTGTTTGTTTCTTTTTTAAATTCACATTTTTTATGTTGATTACTGGCAACACTGATATTTTTGGGTGACATTTTATATGAGCTCCGATATTTCGGAGAACCTCGGAGTATGTGAAAAGGGGGTTTTGATCGATTTGATTTCATCACTTTTATGTCATACTTTAATCAAGTTACACAAACACACGACGGCATCCAACAATTATCTGTCACACAAAATCCAACAATATCAGTTTTGCCAGTAATTAACATAAAAAATCCAAATTGAAAAAAGAAACAAATGATTAGATAACAACAAAAATTACATTAATAACATCTGAATACAGTTTAAATAAAAATTACAGAATTTAAAGCAAAAACGCACTGTGGTCCTTAATAATTCGGCCACCCACTGTGCTTCTCGAATGACAAGTTTCAGTCCTCCTTCTATAACAAATACTCAAAAAAAGTTACCGACAACTTTCGATATTCACATAATTTAATATACAGATGATTCAAACTGACTAGATGATAACAAAATAAGAATATTAACAGATCATAGTAATAGAAACATACAAATTCCATTAATATAATAACAATTATTCGGTAACTACAATTTGATATACTTTAAATTTTTATTAAATTAAATATTAGAAGTTACTCAGAATCTTAATTTGAGATTTTATTATCATATTCATTCGGAAATATAATGATTCATTCCGTAAGAGATAAAACATTATATAAATTTTTAATAAAAAAAACATAAGACTGAACTCAGACAGCCTGCACGTAGTGAGGCAAAAAATGAAATAAAATATATAATGTGTGCTGTTTCGGCCAGTCAGCTTATCTCACAGTGTGTCAAATGTACAAGTGAGTCAGCTCATCTGATTTGTCCTACCATTGCTCGGACATGGCCTCTGTTATTTGTAGTCTTGGTGCAAATCGCTCTTAAAGATTTTGACATACTCGTCACTCGCCATTTTATTTTTATTTTTTTTTCAATGGCGGCGCACTATATAACCTATATCGCGGACCGAGTATCACAATGGACGGAGTATTTGCTCTAAGAGCGTGTCCTTACGGTGACCTCTTTTGTTGAACGAGTTCTTAGATTTTTACTAATGTGCGTGACTAGGGAAGGTCACGGTACAACGAGACACAGATGGACATGACATATTTTTATTTTTGTGAATACTAGTAAACAAAACACTAACCGTCTTACTACAAAAAAGATAGACACGGCGTAGACTATGTTTATATGTAAACACAAGCTGGAGCTAGTTTAACGTGTGACTAAAACCACTGAAACGCTGTAATATATTGACACTAGCCTTTGCTAACGCCATTTTTTATATATTTTTAAACTATGTCTATCTCTAAAACTGTGTTTACCTAAACACGTGTTAGACCAATGTTTAAAATATGTTTTGTAGTAAGACGGTTAAGGTTTACGAGGGTTTTTCAAATATTTCGTGACCTACTTATAAACTGACAGCAAATAGAATATAATTAGACTGACAGTGCGAGATTGTCATACTACTGTAGGTAACAATTTTACTCGTAATTACACTCAATGAGATAGAAAGATACACAAAGATTCGTTTGATACGCGGTGGTAAGAGCGACAATTTATTATGGCTCCGTCCATTGTATTTTTTGGTCCACAATATGTATTACACATACATATATCGCTTAGGGTTGTACGAACAGAAAATTACAAGGGTTGCTATGTCCTGAAATGTTACGTTACTTGCAGTAACAGTTACTATTATTATTATTTTAAAAATATACAAAATTTACGAGTCTGAAATACAATAAATACAGCATATTATAATTAATTGTAATATTCTTACTTAAAATGTAATCGCACCTTATAAATACAATTGTAGCGCTGAGGTTATGAAAATTAAGTAAATATTGTAACAAATATATACATACATATCTTCACGTCGTATCCCTAACGGGGTAGTCAGAGTGGACGTAGCGCCAAGCGCCACGGTCCTTACATACTTATTTCGCTTCCTCAAATCTCATCAATCTCCTCATACATTTTCGCCTAGGAATGCGAATGCTTTTGACATTTTGCTTATAAGCAGACATTTTCGTCAGCTAACACTCTAGCTATATGATCTTCATAAGTCGGCCTTGGTCTTCCTTGGCTTTTTTACCACTTACTTTCACTCTATAGATTTCTTTCGTCAGTCTTTCATCACTCATTCTTTCTATGTGGCCGAACCAACTTAGCATTCCTTTCTTACAATAACATTGTCGTGCAACCCTGTCATACTGCGTATCTCTTCATTGCTTATTTTGTCCGCAAGGGTGACACCGCACAACTATTTAATATAAACAATCAACACCAGAACCCTTTGACGTCATTACACACACTTGTACGGTGCACAAAAAAATACTGAATAAATAATTTTTTTATGCAATATAATAATAATAAAACTACGTATTTGGAACGTTACTTCATTATAAATGGTTAATGCCGTAAATTTCAGATACAAAACCGATATTAGTATCAGACTTATTTAGGTATTTTCCTCGATACACATACGAACGAAATCATAGACAAATACTAGAGTAATTTACAAATTTCTCTGCACTGACACAGTTACCAATCTCATCTCGAGCTGCGACTAATCTCCTCTGTTTGTTAGCAAATAAACCAATGGCTTATGACTAATGAGAGCATAGAAACGAGCTCAGTAACGATCGTTACCTAATATTATCCTTGATCGTTTTAATATAAGAGCAAATCAAAGAGATTTCTTTTTATTTTAATGTCAAATGAGAGCATAGACAATCCTTTTATTTGCATGCACGATTTAAACATTCGAATGAAGGAATAAAACGAAGAATAAATCACTTATAATGTCCCTGTGGCGAAGAGAGAATGGAACGTTTGCCCCCTCTTTAACCCCCTTCTAAATACGTCAACTTATAGCGTTACACGATATATCATTGGTGTTATAGCTCTGTAAGAGCAAGTAAATGATTTTGGCATCACATACGTACATTCTTAAACAACCTATTAGATTAAATATTTTGTTTATAATATATTATGTATATATAAATACAGTATATAAACAAACAGCGGAATACTTGTGCGGTTAATAGAATATGCATGTTGTGAATGATAAAACCGAGTCGTTATTCCTGTTGACAAAAACAATTGATATCAAAAGAATATTCTCGAATACTGCAGCTTTTAAGGGTTAAATGTTCTTTATTAGCCCCAAAATGGGCAGTCTTAGAGAAAGTCAGTATCTATCGTCGATAACGAATTTTAAAAACGTTAAAAAGTATAATGTGTTAGGAACACTGGCGCCCTCTAGCAGAGCGCGACGGTGTTCGTGACGTCATAGACAAGAACGACTGACTGCTTGTTCCCCACTACCGCTCGAGATTAATAAGTCGAAACTCGAGAGCTCCACTCTATTGCTTTTTACCTCCACAACTGCAGCACGAAGTGTTTGAATACAAATTAATTAATTATTAATTGATATTCAATATTAATATTAATCGATTAATAGATAATTTAAGTAAACTTTGAGACATTGCTATAAGTATCTAACTTACTATTTAATTTTAGCGTAGCTTTCAAATGATATGCGTTGGAAATGAGAATAAAATCGCGTATGTAGATAATTTCGCACCTACTGCTCACTCTTTCACTACCAGCAAAAAATAATTAATAAAAATAAACGATATTTTTTCAATCTTTTTTTCAACCAGTCATGAACGGAAGTGACGTCAAGTCAGCTTATATTATCGGAATGCGTGTCCAAAGTATGTCATTCGCCGTTCATCGTTCATTAAAGCAGTCTCGGACTTTTTGGCGGGAACGGGAGAATTGAGGTTGTCATTTTATTCAGATTTTTAATTTTTTACATTTTTGGGAGTTTTAAAGTACAAAAGTGATAGTATATTGTGTTTTAAAGTTCTGTGTAAGTGAAAAGAATGGAGTGGGTCTAAATAAACATGTGTAGCTGAAGTTCTCACGCTCTTCCAAGAAGTCCTATCACTTCAGTAAAGTCTACTATCACTTTACTAGAGGAGTTTTACGATAACGATTCTACTTATAATAATACAATACGTGATATTGGCAAATGCGCTAATCTCGCTAAGCGTTCGCTAAGCGCTTTCTTCATGAAGAAAGAAAAAAAAAACAGTCAACTAAGCTGTAATACATTCATTATCGAGAAAGCGATTATACGTTTGCTATTTTTTTTTATTAACATATTTATTTTTATGGCACCATTGGATAAAGTGTCTTAGTGTTGTCTCGCTGTTTGTTTAAACACAATATACATTACTTACACAAATATTGCTTTTATTCGAGTTAAATATTACAAAAATATTTTATAATCACATAAAAATAAGAATCGAGATTACTCAAGGACATTGTTCTACTTACATTCTAAAAATTCTAAAATTACCCACTAGATGGTGTTGTAATAAGTTATTAAGCCTACAGCTACAATGATTATAAAATGACATTTCTACATAATACTGTTTTCCTTTTTAAATAAAAATTAAAAAAATACCTTCTATCTTATATGCTAGCGTATCCTAGAAATTGTGACGCTGTAAATATCGGAATGACTCAATTTAATTTCTTAAAGTAGGTATCTTCTGTTATAAATCGCCATTTTCAATCGATATTGAAATTTATGACATAATCTAAACTGTTGTCATTTCAGGATATATCCAAGAATCTCAGAATTACGCTAAAAATTGCATACTAATAAATCTTCGAAGACAGTAAATATGAGTTTTAATCATGGTAACGTATTAATTCTTTAACGGTATCAAAAAAGAGTATTAGGTAGGAATTTTTGGCGGGAACGGGAGAAGTGAGGTTGTCATTTTATTCAGATTTTCAATTTTTTACATTTTTGGGAGTTTTAAAGTACAAAAGTGATAGTATATTGTGTTTTAAAGCTCTGTGTAAGTGAAAATAATGGAGTAGGTCTAAATCACTGGTTCCCAAACTTATTTTGTCTACTGAGTCGAGAGCTCATACAGTCGTTATCTAAGATGCCTAGTAGCTAAATGAAATTACAAATCACCCCCCAGGCCTCTACACAACGCCCCCATTTTTTTTTCTGGGTCTCTTACCGCCCCCCTTTAGGCCTGCAGCGCCCACAAGGGGGCGTTATCGCCCACTTTGGGAATGGCTGGTCTAAATGAACATGTGTAGCTGAAATTCTCGCGCTCTTCCGAGAAAGTCTTTATAACTTCTAGAGTTGGGCAGCACACTCTTTAAAAATGAGTATCGTGCGAGGGCCTCTTTTTGCAAACGTGCTAGCACACTGTCCTAGCACGTTTGTGGAGGCTGGAGAGGTGGGGAGATGCCTGTTGAGTGTTAAATGCACGATGCACGTTGTACGCATTGTGCAAGTGTGCTGTGCATGAGGCGACGAGCCGAAAGAGGAAGATTTATACGCTCCTTCGCTCGCACTCAATAAGTACGAAAGAAATTTTCGAAAATTATCCATTAATAATTAGCAGCAAATGTACGCGTTTTTCTTCGAAATGCCACCAAGTCAGTGCTAACGAAATGAAACGACAAAAATGTGAATTTTATTAAACCTTCAGTTACATATATTTATGCAGACTGCAATTTTTTACACTTGCATAGAAATTTAACGAACAATATACTATTACTTTTGTAGTATAATACTCCCGAAATGCAAAAGATGTAAAATCGAAATGAAATTAAACTGCGCTTATTCCCACCAAAAATAACCCTAGATACTACATAATGCACGAAATAATCAATCTCTATGTGGATCAATCACTCAACTCGCGCTTCACGACACGACATTGCGCCTCGCGTAATCTGTGCTGTGTGTGGCCTCGCCTCGCGCTGCCTCGCGGCCGGTTCGATTTCAAATGTGCTAGTGTGCTACTGTGCTACCACACTTTTATGAAACGAGGTACTCCCTCTTTTCCAAAACTGTGCTGGCACAACTGTGCTTACTCGCGTGCTGCTTACCCAACGCTAATAACTTCAGTAAAGTCTACTATCATTTTACTGGAGGTGTTTTACGATAACGATTCTACTTTAATAATACAATACGCGACATTGACAAATGCGCTAATCTGTGCGCCATGCCATGAAGAAAGAATAACAGTATTAGGTACTAGCTCTATGATGGTAGCAAAGAACAGTAAGTTAGCATGGGTACACGTCAACAATAGAGTGAGATTAAAACCCATACATGAAGAACCTCGAGATCATATTTTCTGGTTTCAAGGATTTATTAGTTACGCAATATCCAATATAATTATGAGTTTCATGGGTATATCTTAATAAGATTTAGAGTTATTGATTTATTTCAAATTTCGTACTATAGATGGCGTTATACTATACATTTTAAAGCGTATTATTTTGAATGGCTGCTTTTACAATTTTCCGTTGCACATTTTTATCGCCATGATTATTCCGTCCACGGTACAATGGGGAAGCACAATGTATGCAGTTACATGGAGGCGCTTTTATATTTCCGTGCACGATAACGTCATGCAGTGGACGTTGAAAAAGCGTCTTTATCGTCGACATAATAAGGCAGCATTTTGCTTACCTATTGTATTTCAGACGGTAAAAACATGGCGATAAAAACGTTCAACGGAAAATAATAACAGCGCCCAATAAGTCTAGTGTCGTCGTGACGTCATCTTGCATCAGTCGTTGCAGTAACAAAACATGTTGAGGTGAGGATGTGTTTCGCTTATGCAGTGTGGTTCGTTTCCATAGCTAAAAAAAATATATCATATAAAGTGGTAAAAATAACACAGAGCAGATAATATAATAATTTGATATCAATTGGATTTTGTAGGTGTATAATCTATTTAATAATTGGTCAAGTGTTATTTCGACTCGTGTATAGAGAGTTCCGCATGATATCTATACAGGGTTAATTTAAAAATACTAATAACCTCTTAGTGCAAAATTCCTGTCAACATACTTAACAACATTTGTTCTACGACTTTTTTCAAAACTCAATACGGTCCTCAAAAAATTTTTGTCATGTTTTGTTGTACTGTCTGAATCGTATTTACTCTGTACGTATTTCAGTGTCATTCGGTGCAATCAGTGCAAGCACACCGGGCCTCAGCGCCGCGCTGCGCGTGTCGCCTTAGCGACTGGGTAGAGTAGGTGCCATTTTCAGAAACATTTAATGTTTCATCTTTTTGTATGAAAGAAAAATCTTATGAATTTTTGAGTTGTAAAACAAAACTTATTGAGGATAATGTTTAGCACAAAATACTAACAGGTTATTAGTATTTTTAAATTAACCTTGTATAAGGGGCCATTCATAAATTACGTCACACAAATTTTGTGATTTTTGGAGCTTCCCTGACCTCGTCACAAGTCACATCTGTGTGACGCCCCTAGTGTGACGTCACATATTGTGTAATTTTAAATTTAGAAATTATTAAATAAAAACAACGATTTCAAATTATTAACATATTTCTATTTATAATATTTTTTCATAAAATGCACAATAAATCAAATAAACGGCACGTTTAATCATCTTTAGTCTATGAACCAGGGCTCGGAACCGGTTTCGAAATAGCGGTTAATATCATTCTTTAACCGGTTATAATTCCGTTCACCTATTAACCGATTAATGAAGGGAACGGTTTCGAATAAACCGAAATAATTTCAGTTACCGGTTAATGAAGAAAACGAAACTGAAACCAATACTAAAACCTAAATTAGCCGGTATTACTCAGACGCACGTTGGCCTGCCTAGATCGATCAAAGCCGAGCGCAACGCACTCGCACCGGCGCGCCACTGTCATGTCATGCGACGCGTTCGTTCCTTATACTGCACGCGCTGGCTATGATTCATTCGTCTCATTCTCAGTCGCTTACTTGTATTTGGATGAAGCTAGCAAAAGCTAGTATGTATTCCAGTATACCCGAGACAACTCAAAAACCGGTTAATTTGGTTTAACAGTACCGGAATATTTAAAAAAACCGGTTTTCTCAATTAACGAGTAAAAATTTTAATGAAAATATACACGAGTCATACTATTATGAGACTGAAAAATAAACCTGACTTACCAGTTTTCGATTTTAGATGTCGCATTTATCGATTTTCAGCTGTTTTTTTTTTAATTAAACTAAACTAGGTTTTATGTATCTAAAATGACGTATAGCTCAGTGATTTAGAGTCCGCCTCAGTGATTTAGAGAGTGCCTCAGTGATTTAGAGTGTGCCTCAGTGATTTAGAGTGTGCCTCAGTGATTTAGAGAGTGCCTCAGTGATTTAGAGTGTGTCTCAGTGATTTAGTGTGCCTCAGTGATTTAGATTGTGCCTCAGTGATTTAGAGTGTAGCTCAATGATTTAGTCGATCTCAGTGATTTAGAGTGTAGCTCAGTGATTTAAAGTATAATTCAGTGATTTCAAGTATGTGATTTAAATTGTGGTTCAGTGATTTAAAGTGTGTAGCTCAGTGATTTAAAGTGTGACTCAGTGATTCAGAGTGTAGCTTAGTGATTTAGAGTATAGCTCACTTATTTAGAGTGTAGCTCAGTGATTCAGAACGTAGCACAGTGCTTAAGAGTGTAGCTCAATAACACATGAGCGATCAGGGCAGATATTTGATCACCGGTGTACCATAATGCACCAAAATATCTACCTGTGAAATGTGATTGTCTTCAATTTCAAGGTTTCAAAATATTATTAACTTTTTCTGTCACCACAATTGTCAATTGGGACTTAAATAATCTAATAATTTGAACTTACGCGTTCGTCCGCGAGATGTCTCTAGTATTAATCCGAAATTGGTCCTCTTGGACCAGATATGTCACGACAGCTTCATAGACTCCACGTCCAGGGCCGACCACGACCTGTCGACGATATTGTATTAGAGAAACTGATTAATGAATTACTAGCGAAAATTATAGATGTAAGGTGTGTGATTATAATTATGTGTAATTTACATATTACACATGAAAGTATGTGTGTGATAATTTTGCGTGTTAAAGCGACGCATCGGAAATTTTGACGGCAGGGATCTGAATTTTTCTAAGTGACTACAAAACGTATGAAAGTGATATTTGGTAACCTGATTCTTCATTTCATTGACATCATTTTGACAGTTGCGATACACGATTGGTTAACTTTTGTAACACAAAAAGAAATATCAAAGAAACCTCTTTTAAAACAGACATATTTGGCGTAACGGGACAGATTTATGTTTCTAAATTTTCTGTATAGTTTAATCTAAACATATTCTTTAAAATGACAGCTGGATTTTTTATAATTAATCACAGTTATGAAATAAACGAAAATAACAGTTTTTTCGTAAGCTAGTGGGTGCACGTTTGCATACAGCAGAAGGTCTATTTTAGATTAAATTGTTGTTTATCAATGCGTCGCCTTAAAAACCGAATTGGCTACAAATATAGTACGCATATAGTATGCAGATAACAAGTAGGCGGTGATTTAAAAATAAAGAAAACCAAACTTTGTTCAGGATCATTATCTGATTACGCTTCAACTACTCTTATCATGTGTTATAGTGTTTAATAATACAATTAGAATTAAAATTTCATCGTGCTCTCAGAAGTTGGATCAAATAAAATTAAGTTTTACGCAGTACGCGATAAGTCACATTTTCCAACAGGATACTACACAAATGTACATAGCGAGTCGCATGGTTATGTTGGCGCACTACGTATGGATGTCCACAAATGTTTTAAGTAAATAGGATTAATGAGTTAAAAACAAATAAGTCTTTACAACTAAATGAAAACTCTATACTTAAAAATTGATTATTTAGTCAGGATATATGAACTGTTTGTTTAATTCTATTATATGTTGTATATCTTAGAGTCGCATACCTAGGCGAAAATGTGTGAGGAGAATGATGAGATTTGAGGAAGCGGAAGAAGTATGTAAGGATCGCGACGCTTGGCGCTCCGTGCTCTCTGACTACCCCGTTAGGGATACAGCGTGAAGATATGTATGTATGTATCTTAGAGTCTACTTCTCAAGTGTGGAACCCCCAGTATATGACCTGTGATGCTCGTATAGAGTCAATACAAAATCGATTTCTCAGATACTTGCAATTTAAATGCAAAGATCACATTCATGGCTATGAAAATAGATGTTTAAAATATCATTTCTTGTCGTTTGAAAAGGAAAGATACATAGCCGATCTCATATACTTAATCAAAATTGCACAGTCAAAAGTGGATAGTCCTGACCTATTAAATACGATTAAAATACGAGTGCCTACGTTAATTTTTAGAAATAAACAACTATTAAATAATAATCCAGTAAAAGTGAATTACGGTCAGAATTCCTATTTCATTAGAGTTAGTAGAAGTATGGATGAATTGACCAGATATAGAGTTATTTAATTCAAGCGTATAATTGCCTAATCTTTTGTTCCTGCACTTCTTCTCGGTTTCTTCATGATGGTAAATAATACTGCGGACTTTGTGATAGATGGTATATTTGTACTGATTCGGCGTGTCGATGCCATAGAGCTGTCGTTTACATCTCGTCTCGTCTCGTCTTATACTAATTGTTAGGGCTATTTATATTGGAGATGTACGTGACCAGTTCCCTTGCAGCGATACGAATATTTATAAAATTTAGATTTAGATCGCGAATAAGGTCGCGATTTGCTGTGTCTGAGTCATATCTGGTACATTTTTCTCTGGTTGTTGACTTGCTTACATCTTAAACATTTTATATAATATATTATTTAATTCTCTAATGTTTACTTACATACATATGTACAATGAATTACGTATATTTACTTCAAATATATATTTTTACTTTGAAAAAAATCACTAACTCAAGTCATAAAACAGAGAAATTGTTATAAACTCTTCTAAAAAAAAAACCTTTTGCCACGTGCCGCACGACGAGCGCACCCGCCATTCTATTTTTCCGTCCCCCTCTCTCTGGGGTGCGGGAGGTGAGAGGGCCGATAGCGGCCGACCAGGATCGGAAACGGCCGATGTCTCCCGAATGTATTCCCCTTAGAGTGAGTGCGGTTTGACGGTGGCGACGTTACACATATTATGTATTGACCACCTCCGTGGCGCAACGGCTTAACGCGTCGGAAAGTAAACGGGGGTTGCGGGTTCGATTCCCGCCCCGAGACTGGGTGTTTATGTATAATATGTATTTATTTACGAAAGAAAAGTATATAAGTAGTATATCAGTTGTCTAGTACCCATAACACAAGCGCTGTGCTGCTTACTTTGGGACTAGATGGCGCTGTGTGAAAAAGTATGAGTTTATTTATTATTATTATTATTATATATACTTATTCTAAACTACAACAATATCCTCATTATCTAATAATATAAGCGGATACTTTGTTTAATTAAGATATGTGTTACAAAATATGAAATATAAATCAGTACATACATAACCTAACGTTAATATTTATAAACTTAAAACTGAACATTATCCTAAATAATAACGTCCCCGAAAGTTGCCGCTTAGAAAGCTGTCATTGTTTAAGGTACCCAGCAGACTGGCAGCATTGCCTCTTTGAATAGCCAAACTGATTCGTTGGCGGAAGAAGCTGCCAGCCCGGCGGTCTCCCGAAGCCTCGACCAGTCTCTTACAAATATCAGAAACCAGTCGATGGGCTTCGGGGCCCCAGGGACCCAAAGTTTCGACTGCAAAGGGCGTAAATATGAAACTCTCAGAGAGAGTCGCATACTTACGGTGCTTCAATTTATAGTCTTAGTTTTTCTATATCGTTCTTTTTGTTTGTGTTGTTGGATCTACAAAGAAATAAATATAAATTAAAAATAAATACAATATGTAGATAAATTACCTTTAACTGGTAATTCTCATTGGTTATATGAGTTTTGGCGTTGAACTTTCCGATATATCCGTCCGCATCCTTAGCTCCAGCAAAGGACAACAAGTTCTGGTTGCTTTTCTGTCGCATGACCCACTCCACTGAGGTCAGAGTACGCACCACGCATTTGGACCTGGAAAGTAGAATATTTAACAATACCATTATCTTATTTAATTTTTCCTCTATTACATATCGCCATCTGATTGTAGAGTTCGGCAGATCACGACACGTAAGACACACATACGACACATTTACGACACGTGCGACACGTGCGTGCGATATCATTATCAGGTGTAGCTTTGGCCGTCATGTGCAATTTATCACGGTGTCTTATGCAGCTCAACATACCGGTAGTTATCCACGGTTGCTTGATTCTAAGTTTTCTTGGAATACGGGTTGTTTTTGAGTGTTTATGTATTATAGGCCGTACAGTTTTTATAAAATAATCGGTAGCTATATTGGGATCCTTTGTATCCCAAACTGGTTTAAAGTCTGCAGATTCAAGGTCCTGTACAATTAAATTATAATTTAAAGTTTGCCTTAAGGCACTAGCTGTGTAACCTTTGCCGATATTTTCATTTAGTTCAATAGAAAGAATTACTGGGAAGTGGTCTGTTACTGCCGTCTCTACAACAAGCACTAATGCTTTGTGGTTCGTTTTTAAAAACACATGGTCAAGGCGCCCCAAGACGCATTGGGTGAGTATGCGCTGGAAGAAGACCCATCGATGCCATGAAGGTGAGAAATTCATGTGAATGATCATCTTTATTATTTAGGGGTTTAATATCAACATTCAAGTCTCCTAAAACAATTATAGATTTAAATGTGCGTAGTGTGCGACATAGGTTCTCCAAACTATTGTAGAAGTTAGAAAGATTATCGTAAGATGGTGATCGATAAATTGACACGATTGCAGTATCTTTAGTACAACAGAGTAAACAGTTTGCATAACTGTGCAATCTATACGCGAGTGAACATGACCAATCCATCATTTTGTATTGGATTATTATCTGAGAAGTGGGTCACGTAACCATCTAGAATAGGTAGATCCACACCGCGCCCCTTTAGCCAGCACTCTGTGAGAACAATAATGTCATAGTCTATAGCTGTGACCGACATTAGAGCTGTGAATTGATCTAGATTTTTATAAATACTACGGATGTTTTCCTGTATAATGTTGAGCCTGTGCTTGGGGTTAGTAATAATTTTCGCACAAGCCTCTGGAGCCATGACATGACATGACATGAGATTGTGCAACTTTGAAATTATCCAGTTCAGATAGGAACTCCACAGGCATAATCATTTTTTATATTGAGTGATATATTTTGTCCAGCAAGACAGAATGAAGATATTGCACTTTATTACTGTAAGGCGATCATGAAAAAAAAAGTTTATCCTCAGTACCTTTAAAAATGAAAGCATTGCGTTGTGTAAATAAATGTATTGTGAAGATATAAGTAGTCTTATAAATATTATGAGTCTCATTTATTGTAGTTAGTATGTATGTGTGTTTATTGTATATAGTGTATAATTTTGAATGTACAATATGTATTAACTTAAAGATAACATCAAAGACAACAATTCCAGAGGGATATGCTAATGTTACAAATAAATTTAACCAATGGAAGATTTCCGAAAAACCTTTTTTATATCCAATACATTGCAGATACGGCGAGCTTCTGTGTCCGGACGGAGGCGGGCAAATATTCTTCTTTCACGCGTCCACACGAACCTCCAACCCAGGCGTGCTCCCTCCTGCCGAGCTTTATGGAAGAGCTGACGGTTTAACCGTGTAAGTCGCTCGTTTATATAGAAGCGTTGTGGTTCGCCTGAGATTTGGAGACCGGAGGTATCTATATTTCGCCGTACTCTTGCTGCTTTTAACATGTCGGAGCGCAGGGCACGACGCGTTAGGCGGAGAACCAAGTCAGTTCAGTAAGACCACGTCGCGCACCCACTTTTTCTACACTCACGATGTCGCGATTCTCCATAGGGACTCCCAACTTCTCCGCAATAACACATACCAAATGTGTGGTGTTTTCTCCACTTACTTCAGGGATTCCAGTTATTTCCAGATCAGTCAGGAGCAGGTCTTGGTCACGGTCATTCAGCTCAGCCTTTAAAGGTTCCACAGTTTCTGCCAGACTTGCTACCTCCTCCGGTACCGTCTGTTTCTCATGCTCTTCTAGTGTTGCAATCCTACTCTCGAAATTATCCAGCCGTTCAGAGAGGGCATTCATTGTGACGAATAACTTATTTATCTGCTTACTTACAATATTTTCTATGGAAGATTTGAGTATGTCGCGCAGTTCTTCTCGGATAATACTTCGAATGTTCGGCGCTTCTTGTTCCGGCTCGGGCTTGTCCTCCGAGGACTTTCGTCGCAATTTAGAGTTACGAACTGTAACGTTCGCGGATTCCAGCTCCGAGCATATACCCTTAACTGGAGTATCAGCGTTATTGCCCTTCGGTTGTGCGCATTGACAAGTTTGGCATATCCAAATTAATTATGAGTCTGGAGTCATTTGCAAGAAACGCTTAACAGATATATTTGCGCATAGTAAATCATAATTCAGTGCACATTTGCGACTATTTAATACTTGAGGGGACTTTATAGTCTTTTTGCATCCACTACAAATCGCCGGGTTTGACATATTCATCTAGTGAAATCAGCGCAGGTGTTCAGTTGGAAAGCGCTGCATGCGCTGCTTCGTAGCGCACCTCGAACCGGTTCTGTTATCGCAAGCAAACGCTCGACCGGCCTGCGAGGAAGCTATAATTTCTTCTAACAGCGCCCTCTTACGATTAGAGTTGTAAATTCTTCATACAACTGGTATGCTTTAAACTTACTTTCGGTTTTCTCAGTAGATTGCGCTAATAGCCTAATTTATCGATTAATTTAATTCTTCACTGTACATAATTTGAAAATAATTTATAAATATGTAAATAACACCAGCTTACTGTTTTTCTAAATGTATTGTTTAGTATTATTAATATTAGATTCAAATATTTCAGTTGGTGATTGGTTTCACTTTCATTGACATGGAATGTCCGTTACACTATTATTTCGGTAAATAC